>JAUTXW010004374.1:0-600000 GCA_030620095.1 Kuschelorhynchus macadamiae
GCTCGTTTAGCTGCTTTAGCATCATTTACTGCCTTAGCAATTCCTGCCGCGCCTCCACCTAGTGCACCCAGGGCGCCAAAAATGGGAAACAAAAGGGGTACCCTCCAACTTTTTTGGGTGTTCGAATCATACGTTTTTTTCTCATCAAGTTTACCCCCTTCTTTAATCCTCAAATCCCATACCGAACTTTCTTTTACCCTTCATTATTCCTGCAACACTTAGAGCTGCAATTTTTTCACCAGTAGAAGCATATTTTGCTTTTACCTTATCCCAGGCTTTTTTTTCGACATTTTGGTCAGATATGTGTCTTCTTGATAAATCTTCAGTCTGAGAGTATGATATATCATGTTCTTTACAAGCAGAATCCAATGGATTTATACCAACGTCACCTCTAGTTAATCTTTTCTCCAAGTTGGTTCCTGGACCACAATAATTATATCCTGGTATATGAACTTCGAAGGAGAGTTTACTAATTAATTTATTTACTAAACCAGAGTCTTTTGATAATTTTTTTAACTTATGCCGACCCACAGTCATTGAAGTTCTTTTTATACTAAAAACACATTGACACTTTTCTGGTATAAATACTTTTACAGCTAAAAATATTTACTAGTGTGATTAAGAATGAGGATTGAAAAACAAAAATTCTCTTTACCAGTAAATAATCATGACGAAAAATTTTTAAGTAAACAGTTGAGAAAGCATGGTGACTTATTTTCGTGGGTGAATTTTTAAAGGACTCATAGTTGGTTGCAGTGGTAGCGGTAAAACCAAAGTTATGCTTACACTGCTCGAGCATCCTAATGGAATTAGGTTTGAAAATGCTCACGGTCATTTTAAAGTCATTAGATCAACCAAAATATGAATATTTAAGAAAGTTGTTAAAGCCTATGAAAGAAATTGGATACTTTGAATACGATAGCGATGAAAACATTATTTCACCTCATGAGATAAAGCCAAATTCCGTTATCATTTTTGACGATATTCCTTGTCATAATCAATCTATTAGTAGGGACTATTTCACGCATGGAAGGCATAGAAACACTGATTGTTTTTTATTTTTCAAGGATATTACTCAATCCTTAAACGTCTAATTCGAGAAAATGTAAACTTATTAATTTTATTTAAACAGGACTGTTTGAGTTTAAAACATATATATATATAACGACCACTGTATATTGGATATGACATTTGATCAGTTTAAAAATATTTGTGCTAACTGTTGGATGGATCCATATGGCTTTCTTGTAACTGACAAAGATTGTGAAGTAAATCACGGCAGATACAGGAGTAAATTCGATTCTTTATATATTTATAAAAGTGAAAAATTTGCAGTTTTATTTCATTTAAAACTTGTACAGCATGGATAAACGTTTAGCTAGAGAATTAATAAAATCGAGATAAGCCGTGAAGCAGAAATATCGAAGCTTGAAATTAGCTACTTCTACCACTCAGTCTGAATTAGAACAAACTTATAGACCAATAACACAACCTCTTAAACAGCTAAATTCAAATATTGGTAAATCCGAACCATTCGATTTAAAAGAAAGAGAGTTTCAAAGTATGAAGAATTCAAAAGACCTACAAAACTTTATAAAACATCAACTCCGACGAAAATTAATCAGAAAACAGGAAAAACTCCGTTACTCCCCACAGAACTACCAACATTTTTAGATGACAGTAGTATCACTTCTTCCTCTCCTGTAGTACAACCATTGACATCAACTGTTATAGCGGAAACTTCAGATCCTTCTAGTGACACAACAACAAATTTAAACTTGTCAGACATATTGGAACAAACTAGAAAAACAATTCAAACCTATGTTGGTACACCGTCATATAAAGATTACTTAGAAGATTTTCATGAATTACCCAGATCATATATTGATGAGGGTGTGAAAGATACACAACATAAATTTGACCATTATTATGGAATAGTTCATGACCTCGAAACGGATAAGTTTTCTTTTGGTTTAACACAGATACCGGTAGAAATTATTGGAAAAAGACATTAAAGTGGGAGGAATAACGTACATAGGCACGCCAGGTTTATACGAATTGCTTTTCAAAAAAGAACCGAAAGGTTATAAGAAGGAAGATTTAGATAATTACATGAACATTCTAGCTAAAACAAATGTATATCTAGGAATTTTGATTCAAATGGACAAGTTCAAGGAAATACATCACACAAATATGTTACAATAATAGGACCATATTTACAAAGAAAGGGGATTACAAAGACAAAAACCTTACAAAGATTAGTTACAGCATTTAACAAACCAAAACCTCCTTTTAGAACAACTAGAGCCAAATCTACAGGATAGGGATTATTTTTGAAAACAAACAGATCAAATACAGACTATGTATACTGGAATAATGTAGACGAAATTGTTGGTAGGTTACGTTTATTAATTTCATCAAGTGATGCGGGAAATAACGCTCATAGTAACGAGATTATCTCTATTATTGAAGAATTAAGAGAAGATAAAGTTATACTATAAATAACAGCTATTAAATATAATCATATTTATTGTTTAATGAAAGCTCAACATGACAGTTGATCAATTTGAACGCCATATTTCAAAACGTCAATTAATAAATTCTGCTTCTTTGGAAAATACAATTTATTCAAATATTGAAAGTAAAATTCTCAACAATTTTAAGTTAGATTTTATTAAACAAAATCAAGAGGGAATAAGTGACATTAATAATTTAAAAAGAAGATTAGGTGAAAATGAAACAAATAATGAAATCTTTGCTAAAAAGCTTAAGGTTTTTGATGAAAAATTTTCAAAGTATGAAAACCAAATTAAAGGATGTTATACCTCAATTGAAAACGTTAATAAACAGTTGCTAACGCTAAATCAAATAAGTAAAGATTTGCAATTTTTAAATGAACATGTTAAAAAGGAAGACAAAAAATTAAGTGATGATATCAACAAAATTAATAAAATAATGGAAACAAATATAAGAGAATAATTGAAAAACACAAGGAAAAGATTAAACATCTAAGAACTTTTATAAAAAGGTTAGATGATGAAAAAAAAAAGAAATCAAAATAGTATTCTTAACAGTAGAACAATTGACCAAGTCTCTTTGGAAGAAACAACAATATATTTCCTTTGGAAAGATAATGTCTAGGTAATTAAGAAATTAGAACAAGAATTAAATAAAACAGAGGAGGAATTCAAAAATAGTGATAGTAGATCAACTACTTTCTTACCTGGAGAGATAAAAAACTCCTTTAATGTTTTAGAAAGGGAGATTACTAAAATTAGTAAAGTATTAAATGAAAAAAGTTATACAATACAAATTGATAAATTGAATGAATGGGAAAAAACATATAAAAGTTATATTTCGAATTATTACAAAACATAGAAATTGAACTTTCTTTAAATTGAATAAACAAGTTTGTTGTCATGTCAACCGTTAAACAACAAGTCGTTAATGAATTACATAAACCTGTTAGAAAAAACTACAAACGCAGAAGGGTGGTGGTGAAAGGTTTAAATGATCTTTTTCAAGCTGATTTGGTTGAAATCTTACCCTATGCCAAATTTAATAAGGGATTTAAATATATCTTGATTACCATAAATGTATTTTCTAAGTATGTTTGGGCCGAACCGTTAAAATCTAAATCTGGAAAAGACGTAACAGCGGCAATGAAAAAATATTAATCAGTACAAAAACTCCACCAAAAAACTTGCAAACGGACAGAAGGAGAGAGTTTTTCAATGTAAATTTTCAAAATTTGATGCAACAATTTCGAATTAACCATTATAGCACGTTTTCCAATTTGAAAGCGAGTATAGTAGAAAGAGTGAACAGGACTTTAAAGAATAATATGTGGAAAATATTTAGCATTCAAGGAAATTACAAATGGTTTTATATATTAGCGGATATTTTAAAAGAATATAACAATACAAAACACTCTTCAATAGGAATGAAGCCAAAAAAAGTAAATAAAACAAATGAAAAGAGAATCTTGAAATCTGCATTTACTCATGCTAAAACGTTAGATATAAAATCTCCAAAGTTTAAAGTGGGTGATCACGTACGCATAAGCAAGCATCGAAAGGTTACACACCAAATTGGTCAAATGAGATATTCCACATTAAAGAAGTTAAGATGACAAACCCCTGGACATATTTAATTCAAGACGAAGATAATCAGGACATTCTGGGTGATTTTTATGAGCAAGAATTACTAAAAGTAAAGCATACCGATGTGTATCTTATTGAGAAGATTTTGAGAAGGAAAGGAAACAAAGTTTATGTGAAATGGTTAGGAGTTGATAAAAAATATAATACATGGATTGATAAAAAAAATATTGTTTAATTAAAATGAAATTAAATTTTAGTTCAATTTGTTTTATTTCTGTTCCTCACTTTATGCTTTAGCTGATACAAATTACAATGTCTGAAAAGTACCTACTCTTATGTGCTAATTAATTTCAAATAAAATTCACATTTGAGAAATTAAAATTTTATTAAGTAAAACATCAAATACAATTTTTATTAAAACGTGTCAAATATATTTTATTTCTATGTTCCTCAGATAATATCGAATCTAGAATAAGTTTACAATCATTTATTCTTTTTTCAAAACGGAGTCTATCTAAGTACCACATCTGAAAGTTACTCCTACGGGCTTGTCTGTAAGCAAAGCTCCACTTCACTAACACATGCACCTTATTGTTCTCTTCCAGAAAATATATTGTTTTCTTGGTAATATTTTCTTTTTGATCCATTTTCATTGTTTTCTTCGTAATATTTTCGTTTTGTTCCATTTTGCTTCAATTTGTTGTCCATTTGTTCTGGATATAATGCAAGTAATTCCATCATAGTTGTTAGGATTTTGTGTTGGACTTATTATATTATAAACATGCGTACACAAGTCGCCACAATCAGCTGAAATATTATTTTGAAATATTTTGAAATATGTATTGAATTCTTGCCTTTTAATTATAGATAATCTATAATCAATAATTTCCTTCAATCACCACAAATTGTCCAAAGACTCTTGTCCTAAGTATATGAAGTGTGGGCCTTTTGTAATTTGCAGAACAAGGATATCATTTATTTTCTGGACCTGCAGATGAATGTTGTTTATCTTCACACTGGTTTGATCAACTTGAGGAAAGTAGAAATTGTTAAATAATTCATTGATGAACACAAATGTCTTTCCAATTTTCTTCGGTTAGTGCGATTAAAAATGCAGTTTTTCCACCAATTACAATTTTTGGAGAAAAATCATTTAAACTAATGCCAACAAGAACAAATTTAGATAAAGAATTATTTAAAAAATAAATTTTTGAATTAAGAAGCGTTTCTAAAGGCTTCTAAACCACGGCGTTGTTCATAATTACTAAACGAGACTGAAATATATTGCGTTATTCTTGTACTTAAATATTCTCATCCCCACTTTCTTTAAAGTTTCGATTAAAATGGATTAATGAAAAAATAGATTTCCGGTTTGAAATTTGTAATAAAGATAAATAATTAAAATGGTAATGTATAAAAATAATGCAAAGTTTAATGTAACACTAATGATGGAAAACTAAATTTTTGAATCCGTCATAATAATTGGTAGGGTTGGGGGTTATAATTTGTAACTGATTATTTTTAAACTCTAACCTTTCGATCCAATTTGTATCAAAAATAGATCGATTTGGATAATGATAAAAAATTTTAAAAAATTTACTTGCATTTTCATCTCCATTTGTTCGTTCCATCCAACTAATTGTACTATTGTTAATTAATCCAATTTTCATAAATTTACAATATTTACTTAGAGTGACGTCTGTTTTATTAGAAAAACATATTTCACACTGTGTTACGCCAGGGGGATGATGAACATAAAAAACATTTTGGAAAATAAAATAAAGAAGAATGAATTGCGATCTACTGATAGTCATTGAAACAATTTAATAATTATATTTCAAATTTATTAACATTAAGCAGATACTTTCACCACGAAAGCAAAAGCAGTTGTAAAAAAATAACAATAAAATACTTAATTTAAAGATATGTAAAAGTTCATAAATAAGGATATTAATAATACTATATAAAATGTGTAGTTTGAAGACTTATTTTGAATGGTTACAATTATTCGATTCCTATTTTTTCATAAACAGTTATTTAAATCACAATTCCTAGCAAATTTCTTATGCTCCACAATAGGATCATCATAACTTAACCAATCAAAAATTTCAATACCACAATAAAAACATTTACAAATATCATTGATTGAAATATAGTAAAAGCCAGCTCCAGCCAACACTTCTGGTCTCAATTTTCCTTTCCATTTCTTAAAAGTGGAAAGTCGTTTTTCATAAATTTTAAAATAACTGTTATCAATTTCTTTGTCAAAAGTTTCTAAGCACATTTTGTGAAAGGCTTATGAAGACTAACTTTGGTTTCAAAAACAACAAATTTAAATACCTTATAATATCTACATAAATATATCTAAATCTTCATGTTCTGTATTCTATTGATATAAAGGAATATCTTGGTGTCCCCAAGCTAATGTATTAAAACTATAGGGAATTTTATACCGCTTATCATCTTCAGAACTCAAAGCCAATTTATTAATTAATTCGGTGAAAATTGTGTGTTGTCTAGATCGAAAAACATACATTGTACAAAAGGTTTTAGAATGATTTTCAACAACATCTTTATAATTAATAAAATCCAACTGCTTTTTAATGGCACTTTTCTTAACACCTTTTGCTTTTTTTGTTAAACTATTTTCCGTTTTAATACAATATGCTTTTGCTCCAGTACCAAAAAAAACAGTAATGGGTTCACCAGCATATTCATCTTTGAATTTTCCTATAACTGACTTTGTAATAGGCATTTCATGAATATTACCAAATTCATAATTAGATGTACCAAATTTGTGAATATTTTTTATCATGTCAGAATAAATATTTGGAGTTGTGACTATAAAAGAAATCATACATGACAGTTTTAGATATATCTAATATTGAGAAGCCTACATATATTGGTTTATTGTAAGTAACTTGAATCTTTTGCATTTGAATAGCTACCAAATTTTCAGAAAATATTGTTAAGTCCTTGAAATATGGTTTTGCAATTAAATTCTCAGCACCATCTTTTCTTCTATTTTTTCCCACTCTGTAACAAGTCTTACGTCAATTCTCCTATCAACATTTTCCATAGTCTTGCCATAAATACTATTATTTGCCAACTTGTAAGTATTACGATCAAATTCATTCTTTGAATCATTTCTTAATCTTGAATTCAAGTCTATATATTTTTTCAACCAATCAGATTTGAGTTGAGTCCATGTTCCAAACATTGTTTTAATAACTGATAGTGAATAACATATTTTGATTTATCATTTAAATTGGGTATTAATTTTATGCATTTAGAATTTGGCGGTTTAAAGTTTTCAGAACAAAACGGAAAATCGTTATGATAGGAATGTAGACTTGTAGGATATTCTAAATCAGCTTCTAAAACATATCCCTTATTAGATTTTTTAGAAATATTCATAATATTTAAATCGTTGATTTCTTTATCTGTTAACCAAACAAAATCTCCCGTTGGAACGTGCTGTGACATTGCATAACCATACAAATTTGTTGCATCATAATAAATTATGTATTTAGTTGGCTTTAAAGGATCAACATTTAAAAGAAATGGATTATTAGCTTCAGATTTTCTACAAATGCAAGAGCTCACACCACCGCGAACGCTTTTTTTGAAAAAGTGTATCATATCTGGATCTGTTAACAATTCTAACTCTATTCCAGTCTAACGCAAACACGCCTCCCAGTATAAACCTGGAAAAGTGTAAAAATGAGCTGGATCGAGCTTATATGGGGATAAACAAGTGCTTCTAAAATTTTCAAAAATATCTGCCAAAAGTAAAGTATCAGAGCCAAACCTTTACAGCTCTTTGATATTCTGCATCACTGATGTGCTCATCCGTTAAAGTATCATAAAATTGCTCTTTCTGAGGTAAAGTTGTTTCTTCTAATTTTAAATAATCATCAATATAATTGTAAGGAAATACATCTTTTTGGCGAACAAGTTTAAATTTTTCTTCATTATTGAAATTTTTTTTTATTTCTTTACATTGTTCATCTTTTAAGCTTTCAGAGAGATTAAGAATGGGATGGAAATTGAAAAGAATCAATGAACCTTGATATATTTTTTTTCTTAGCCTTTTGTGTCTTTTTATCAAAATAGTTATCCACATGAATAAGCTTTTCAAATGAAATATATTTTTCCTTGTTTTGTACGATAACTGTTAGTTGTTCTTTGTTTAAGCATAATTTTTTAAGAATTAGATGAGAATCATAATTACGCAAATTATGCAATATAACTGGAATAAAGTTAAATATTCTGTAATTTATGTTGCAGAGTGAATGAGCTGGACCTCTATAAAGACCAGTTATATGACAATGATCTGCAACCTTGTCATTTAAAAGAGGTTTATTACAAATATGACAAACTGTTTCATAGTTATGATAAATTTTGTCCAGTTCGTTCAAAGGAATTATCTTTTTAGGAACCTTTAAAAATTTATTGTATATGTTATACACATCTCTTTCTAAAGAATTTATAAATAATGTATCACAATTTTGACCTCTATATCTTTCAAATTTAGAATAATTATCGTCGAAGGAACATTTAATGTAATAGGCAAATGAATGTGGAATATGTTCATATTGTTTTAAAGTGTATGAAGTATTAGGATTTTTGTCAACATTCTCATTATTTAAAGGCTTTAAAATGCATTCAAAATCTGCATACACCACGAAAGGAACTTTCATTTGTTTATGATAATTTACAAATTTCAAAATATTATCATATGAATAGTTTCCAAACTTATCTTTTATTAATTCTTTAGAAGGTAGGTTAATTCGTAAATGATCACAATCATAGCTATTGTGTTGTAATAAATTTTCTTCTGTAGGGAAATATTGTAAACAACCGTCGCAAATATATTTTTTTCCGTGATGTTTAGACATTTGTGTAGAAACTAATTTTGATAAATCTTTAATATATCAATAATGAAAAGTTTTTTCATCGTCATCCCTTATTAACAATAAATTGACATGTTGATTTTTTTTATTCGATGAATAATAAAGTGGACCAATTACTTCATACCCCCTTTTAGGATTTATAATTTCTAATCCATATACATTAATAGAAATGTTATTTTTTTCTTTAAAAATCTTAATGTTCTTTAGCAACATTGGAAATTCTATACCTGATATATCCAAAACAGAAGAGTAGTGTGGGTAAAATGAAGTTTCAAAATCTAATCCGCTTGGTTGGTGAAGAGCAGACACAACTGCCCAGGCGAAGCAAAAGTTGTCATCATTCCTAATGTTGACCACAGCTTGACGTCTCTTGATCTCTTGAGGAAGTTCGATAAAAGATGAGGCTCTCAGCGGATTGTGCTTGTTAACATTAATTTCTAAATGAAGTAAATTCATCAAAGCCCATCCTGCAACGTAAAAATTAAAAAATTACTTTTTTTGTTGCTGTTGTTAAATAGAAAGTAAATTCTTTACCTGAATCTCTTTCTGCAAATTCGTCAGCTTTCTGGTCAATAATGGTGCAGATTTGCTCTAAAAGTTCTTTTGTCTGATCTCCCTGGCAAATGACTTGGAACGGCGCTTTAAAAGATTTGACATCATAGCTGTCGCTGCTGGGTTTAAAATAGAAACCAACAGTTCCATATTTAGCTTGATACATTTATGTTTCTGCAGTTCTTGATCTATTAGATGTACAATTTTGTATTCCAAATGTTGAAAATATTCTTTCACATTTATGAAGTTTTGGGGTGAGGAAATCCTATAAGATATTATTCGTTCCCTGAATGCCGACTTGATAATTTCAACACCTTCCTCCAAGCCTATTTTGGAATTGTTCTTGTGCACACTAGATCGAAGATGTCCACCCCATAGACTTTGGTTTATATTTTTCTTGCATTCTTTACAATATTTGTATAATCTATAAATTAACAAAAAATATTTTACAAAATAAAAAATGAAAATTAAAATGTTTTTACCTTTAACAAGCTTTGGTTGTTTCAACCAACTAGTGAGTGTTGTGGAATTTCCGCAAACATGTTTTTTGATATGTCGCAATAAATTATCCTTTCTAGTGAAGACTTTATTACATGTTACACACTTATGCATTTTTGAAGTTTTCTAGATAATAATAATGAAATTAATATTGTGCATTTTTATTTGGTTATAGTCAAATTTTGAAAAAAGCAATTGCCTTTTTGAAGTTTTCTGGATAATAATAATAAAATTAATATTGTGCATTTTTATTTAGTTATAGTCAAATTTTGAAAAAAGCAATGGAAATTAATTGACTTTATGAATCCATTTCTTCAAATGAGTCAACTAATTTGTCGAAGGCCTGTTTAACATAATTCACCGTACTTGCGTCTCCCTGTTTAATTGTGATCAAATCAGTTAAATTTTGAATAGCGAAACCCAGACACTTAAGGTTTGCTACTTGTTTTTTATTTTTTTTATTAATTTAAAATTTTTTTTTAATAATAAATGATGGTTTCGAAATTGAATTTTGTTCAACTGGTGAATTATTAAGAGAAATATCCGAAGTTAAATTTGCTTCAATTTGTTTTTCTTGCGAATCAGAATTTACAATATCATATGGTGAATTAATAGGAGATATAGCCGAACTTAAATTTTGATCAATTTGTTCTTCTTCCGAATCAGAATTTTCACTAAACAAAAAGGGAGAGCAAATTGGTCTCGGAGAATTAATTGGCGATTTTAATGTTAAATAATTTGGATTAGATTTTTGAAAACAAAGAATATCCTCATAGCTAGAATTTTCGAATTGATTTTCGTCAATGTCATTCAGTTCTTCAAGAGCTTGTTTAGTTTTTGTTGTAATTAAGTCCGTTTTGTTGTCAATAATGTCATTAAGATCGTCAAGAGTTTGTTGTTGAGTAGCTGTAAATAAATATTTTTCGTTGTTGTGTTTGTTGGCATTATTCTGAACTTGGCTATTGTAAATAATTTCATTCAAGTCCTGAATAGTTTGTTGTTGATTAGTTGTAAATACGTCTGTTTCATTGTTTTGTTGGTTTGCAAAATTTTTCATTTGAGTACATGTGTATAATTCAAAGTCATTGTCAATTATTTTGCCTCGATGCCAAAAAATTGTCCATTATGAAAAAAATCGTAATAACAAATAAAATACCAAATAAAAGTGTCACAAAAATAAATAAAAATGTCACCAATATAAATAAGAATAAAATTTTGCCAACTAAAAATGTTAGAAATATAAATAAAAATTAAAAAGTTACCAAATAGACACAATGAAAACACCAGAAAACTCGCGAGCCGTGCACAGTGTGAATGCAGAAATCAATTGCATTCGTCTCTTCGCTGAGGCGATTTTATATGAAAAATATGTCCTACTTAAAGTTGAACGACAACCACTTTCCCAAGCCGAGCAACGACCTTACCCCCTCCCTTCATCTGCCTTCCCCACTCCATTCACCCTCCCCTCCCCTCGCCCCGGACCCCTGAATTTTCCCGAGACTCAAATCCCGGCTCCCCAATTACAGGCTACCCTTTTCAGGTAAAGTTAGTTTAAGTTAGGTTAGGTTAGGTTAGGTTAAAAAAGAAGAAAGGAGAAGGAAGGAAAAAGGAGAAGGAAGGAAAAAGGAGAAAAAGAAAAAAGGAGAAAGAAGGAAGGGAGAGAAAAAGAAGAAAAAGAAAAAAGAAGAAAGAAGGAAGGGAGAGAAAAAAAAGAAGAAAGAAGGAAGGGAGAAAAGGGGGATCTTAGGTTAGGTTAGGTTAGGTTAAAAAAGAAGAAAGTAAAAAGGAGAAGGAAGGAAAAAGGAGAAGGAAGGAAAAAGGAGAAGGAAGGAAAAAGGAGAAGGAAGGAAGGGGAGAAAGAAGATGGGGTGAGAGTGGGGGGGTTAAGGGGGGTCTTTCCCTTATGGGGGGTTGGCGGAGCGGGGAGGGGGGCGAAGAGCTGCCACTACAAAAGAGCTTATGTTGTTAGTGCTTCTGATTTACATTGTGCTATTTGTAGGATACATCTTTTTGTACTAATTCCTGAACATGCTTGCTTTTACTGCAATAAAAATGAAAAAAAAAGAGATAGATTATGTTGTTAAATATGAATATTAAACATAGTTTGTAAAGGTGATGTGTAGATTATTTCAACAATATTAATTTTAAATATAGGTTATAAACGTAATGGGTAGATAATGTCAAAAATATTAATTTTAAACATAAATTGTAAAGATAATAAGTAGAATACGTCAACAATATTAATTTTAAAAAATGTCAACTGTTACTATAAGCGGTTATATATTTTCAGTGCTATATGCAAAATACTTCTTTTTATTCTAACATCTGACCCTGTATTTTTTTTTATTGAAACAAGAATGAAAAATGAAATAGCTAATCGTATGTAAAAATAATGTGTAGATTATGTAAACTGCCACTATAAGCGCTCATATATTAGCATAAAATTTTGTTAACGCTTGTTTCTGTATTCAATTGAGTTTTCTCTTACTTGATGCAAAATATATTAATATTATTAGTATAATTAAAAAATAATAACTATTAATTTCCACTGTTTATTTTAAAAATGTTAAACCATTACAATTATTTTGTTATCTAATGTGAAAATTAGTATGTATTAAAAAACTTCTTAGAACATTGTTGTTGATGCAAATTATATTAATATTATTAGTATAATTAAAAAATAATAACTATTAATTTCCACTGTTTATTTTAAAAATGTTAAACCATAACAATTGTTTTGTTATGTAATGTGAAAATTAGTATGTATTAAAAAACTTCTTACAACATTGTTGTTTTAATATAGGAATAGGAAAAAAAATATATTAATATATTATTATTAGTATAATTAAAAAATAATAACTTTTAATTTCCACTGTTTATTTTAAAATGTCAAACCATAACAAATTAGTATATATTAAAACACTTAAAGAATATTGTCGTTTCAATATAGGAAAAGGAAAAGGAAAAACTGTGTGTCAATTATTATATATATTTACATTTACTTTTTACAAATTTATTTGACCAGAGTTTTCACAAACACAAATTATGAAAAATACTATCCTCTTTTTAAAACTACAACAAAATGATGTCTAATTACATCTTTGAAGATTTGTACCAAATAGTAATATCTAGTGCGACATACAGGACAATTGTTTACCATTATAGAACAACAATTTTCATCATTCCATCTTAAAATACATTTTAAACAAAAAATGTGGGAACATGTATTTGGTCTACATGAATCATAATATTCGGTTATTTCAAAACAAATAGCACAAAACACTTTTTTCTCTTCACTCTCAGTTTTGTTCAAATTTTTTAAAACAATCCCATTTTCTTCTTCTCGAACTAATGGTATAGTTTCTTCTCGAACTCCTGGTATAATTTCTTCGAGGCTAATTGTCTGAAGCGGAATGGATCGATTTCTTTCTCCAACTGATTCACTCATTTTATTTTAATATTATTAATAAATTTAATCAACAGATTTTTTTCTTTTAACAGTCACTCGTACCTTAGCATACTAAAATGAACTTGATGCACCTATTTATATGACTTAAGAATGCAAAATCAAATGTGGGAGGACAAAGAAAAAAAATTAAAAATATGATGCGAATGAGAATAAAAGGGGAGGAAGATAAGAATGAGGGACATGAGAGAGAGGAAGAGGAGGAGGAGGAGGCGCTCCCCTATTTTAACTACTATTAACATTCAAATGGCTATTATTCTGCAACGATAAGGTCAAATTTAAAAAATGGAACGGCAAATGTACAGAATAAAATAACTCGTCCCCCGTCTCATGTAAGAATTTAGGGGTGGTAGCCCTGGAGGTTAGAGGGTTGAATGGACGCCGTCCAAATTTTTTCCCCTCAACAAATGTATAGCCGTTGTTTCGGCGATTTTTACAAATCTGTCTCTTTATGTAGATATTTATATATATATATATATATATATATATATATATATATATATATATATATATAGAATAGAATAGAATAATATATTAACAAAAATATACAAATTTGTACATTGGGTCGTCAATAAATTTACAATAAACAGATTAAAAAAAAAATCAAGAATTATATAAAATATAAAAGAATTATATATAATATAAAAATCGTATACTGTATGCATTAATAAACGTTACTGTGTTCGTCAAAAATTTTAATACAATGTCGAGATAAAAAAACATAAAATAAAATAAAATTACATAAAATAAAATAACAGTAAAATAAACAAAGTACTAATATTTAACATAACAAACAAGTAAACACAAAAAACAGTGCGGCTAGAAATAAAATAAATATTGAAGAAGCCAATCCAAAAAACAAAGTAACCAGGCAGCAGGAGAAAAAACGTAATAATCGTATTTATGCTAATGTCCAATAAACTCTTTGATAGAATAGCAACACTTCAGTCAGTAAAAGGGATTTCACCCCAGCAGTAAATTTTTTGCCACGCAACATGCGTATCTCCAATGGTAAGCCGTTGTACAAATTAATACAATTGTACAAAGGAGATCTCTTAAAGAACGATGTTCTATGAGAGGGGATCATAAGAAAGTTCCCTCCTCGCGTGTTGTAGGTGCTCCCCGATCCCAACTCACCAAACATGGATCTGTTATTATTTACAAACACGAGACATCTGAGAATGTACATACTAGGAAACGTGAGAATTATCCCTTGCAAAAAAACGTCTCTGCAGCTCTCGCGCATATCTAAACCAAATATGAGACGCAAAATTCTTTTTTGATTAACAAAAACCCGGTTGCTCTGAATACCTGCATTGCCCCAACAAATAATATTATTTGACATATGACTAAATGCCAGGGAGTAATACACCGACAGAAGGCCATCAACGTCAAGGGTATTCTTTAAACTCAGAATAGCAAAATACGCAGAGTTAAGCTTATCACAAACATAGTCTACATGGTCATTGAGCGAGAGCCGCGAATCAAAAATTGTACCTAAGAATCTATTGCTACCAGCAAACTTAATATTAAGCCGTGCCTCAAGATCAGCCGAGTACGACTTTCTATTAATCATATTCATATACACAGTTTTTTCTATATTTAATATTAGTCTATTTCTTTGGCACCACGCTTCCATACTTTTACAGACATTCAAGATCTTTCCACTCAAGTCGTCCACATTTTCGGCTTCAACCACAACAGTAGTATCATCAGCATACATCGTCACATTTCCCTGATTAATATATAGCGGCAGATCATTTGCATATAGAATAAAAAGCAGTGGACCCAAAACTGAGCCCTGCGGTACACCAATATTTATTGGACACGCCCTAGACTTTACACCGCCGTACTTAACTACAATCTCCCTTTCCGACAAGTATGATTCAATCCACTGTAGAAGTGTTCCGCGAATTCCCATATTATATAATTTACTAATGAGGAAGTATTTATTTATTGTGTCAAACGCTATTGACAGGTCAAAAAATATCGTGACCCCTAGTTTACCTGCATCTATACTCTCGTAAATCTGGTTTAGACACTGATACGAGGCCGATTCTATAGATTTGCCCGATAGGAAGCCATGTTGTGCGGAATTTAGCAAATTATATCTGTCAATAAAATTTATGATTTTGTTATAAACTAGACGTTCAAATATTTTTGAAAATACACTAAGTATGGATATTGGACGGAAATTCTCAATGTTATCACGAGCACTTTTCTTATGAATAGGTACTACATACGCAGTTTTAAGTACTTTAGGAAAAACACCTTCAGAAAGGCTATGGTTAATCAGGAAAGTGAGGGGTTGCAGAATATGATTTATAATATTTTTAATTATTTTTACGTTAAGGTCGTCAAAACCTGCAGAGTTCTTGTTTTTTAACTGTTTGACAATCTGGATAATTTCATCACTGCTTACAGGACTAACCACTATACTATTAAAAACAAATGGTGGAATTGTACAGTGATAGGAGGAACATCCATACCGCTCTTGAAGTTTTTTGGCAGACACAGTACTGAAGTATGTTACAAACTCATTCGCCACGTCCTTAGCACCCGAAACAGTCTAATTGTTGATAAAGAGTTTAATTTCACTTTGTTTATTGTTATGTTTATTTAATTTATCAATAACAATAGTCCATATAGTTTTAGTTCTATTAGCGGAATTGTTTATTTTGGTTTTAAAAAATTGCTGTTTGCAAATCTTGATTTGTTTTTTGTACAGTTTCTTAAGGTTTAGATATTCTATGTAGACGTTATTGTCTTTACTATCGCGATATATCCAGAATAGTCTATCTAAATTATTTTTTATGTTTGATAAATCTTCATATACCAACCCTCAATACGTTGATTCCTTTTAATTTTACGATATTTATGTGGACAGCAAACATTTAGACAGTATATGATATCTTCCATAAACTGCATCCATAGATCATCACAACTCGTAAAAGGAGTCAGCGTATGGCACCAATTTAAGGACATCACCATGTTTGAGAAAAACTTAATATTGCCATCTGAAAGGTCCCTAGAAAACCATTTGGTCTCTGGGGCCACATCAGTGATACACATTTCGCCCGATAAGTCAGCTACAAGCCTATGAGCCAGATGATCACTAATATGTGGGTTAAAAACAGTGCAATGACATAAATCACTAGAAATATTTGTAGCCACATAGTCGATAATGGACGAACTTGTATGGCCATGTAAAATTGTGCATATTCTGGTAGGTTCAGATGTTGTAATATTTAAATTAAAAGAGGTGAATAGGTCCAATAATTGTTTTTTTGGAATATTATCAATAGAGAAATTTATATTGAAATCACCACAAAACACCAAATACTTGCAACGAGACGCCATTGCAGATAGCGCCGCACTCTCAGAGTTAAGAAATATGTCAATACAACCAGAGGGTGGACGATAACAACAAATAATACAACATTCCTTAGAGAATACACCACACAATTCACTGTGTAGTTCGACAGCTGTGTTCTCTAGATTACATGACCTAAAATTATCTCTAAGTTTATTTTTTATAAGTATAAGTGAACCACCGTGTTTTGAACTAACTCTACAAAAAGAGGACACTAAGCTATAACCCTTAATATTTAAGTTTGTACAGTCTAAAGTAAGCCAATGTTCAGTAATACACATAATATCAATGTTCTCCAATCATAATAGATTTTCTAGTATATCTGTTTTATTACTAATACTCTGGATATTTAAATGACATACTACAAGTTTCCACCCCTTTTTTGCCCTCATTATTATTATATTTAAGTGTTATATCTCCGTTAGATCCCACTGGGAAAAACGTGGATATAAAAAATCCTATGTCGAGTTACCAGAGACTGGATTAGAACTAATGGTAGTACTTGTATCTTTCATACCCTCACAGTCAGCTCTCACAACATGTTCCACCACATCAGACAACACACTTGCAACATCTAAGTCAATCCCATCCGAGACGTGGCTAGGCTTTTGTTCTCCACTCTGACTTAAATGAAAAGAAGTCTTAATTGATTTTAATACTACTTTGCTATTATTAATTGAGAATTGAACATGCTCAGCCAACTGCCTGCACACTCTGATCTTGTTTAAACGATAAGCATAGTTAATTTTTGAATTATGGACTAAGCGAATAGAAACGTTTCTATTGCATTGTTTAGACAAGAAATTTTTTAAATTATACATAAAAAAATCATAATTTTGTCCTTGATTTAACAGATCATACTTAAGGCAAAATATAATATTAGTATATCGACCTACTGAAAATAAATTTTCCAACAGATTAGTTTTACATATAAAAGCCTTGTCAAAATTAAGAAAACATACAACAGTGTCATAAGACGAAAAATCTTTGCTAATATTAAAAAAAATTGAATTTGAAAGTTCTGCAAGGTCAGCACCGCGTTTTATCCATCCCTCAATTGCGAATTTTGCACTGTCTAGATATTTTCTTAGGATTTGAGAACAATTCAGTCCAGAGTTATCACCATAGATCAATACTTTAGGTTTGGAATCGTATACACTTGTAATATTTGCAGCGCGCTGACTTACCGCATTTATCCGAGTGGCGTTGTTTATTTTGTCACTTACACTAACATTTCCTTTGCGTTTTTCCTTTTGCAACATGGGAATTATCCTTCTGGCGGTGACCTGTCTTTCGGTCAGTTTAACAGCTACCGGTGAAATCTCAGTATCCGCACATTGATTTTCGACAGATATTCTTGGTACATTATCAGTTTGAATTTCCACCGAATTGTAATTTTTTGCAACTCCGTTAGCTGCTTCACATTGGCTTCCAACAGATAGTTTTGGCATGTGATCTGTCTGAGTCGCTATCGAATTTTGGATTATAATTTTGGATGGAACCCCGTCAAATTTTAATTTTAAATTTTCTTCAATTATCTTCCTTAAATTGCAGTTTTCCTCCTTTTTGTTTTTAAGGTCTCTGTATAGAAATTCGAGCTTTTTTTTTAACTTTTCATGTTGATTATCCAGTGACTCATATCGTGATTGGTAATATATATATATATATATATATATATATATATATATATATATATAAATATACATGTATATATATATATATATATATATATATATATATATATATATATATTTTGTTTAGGCTATTTATATATTTTTTATCGTTTATGGTGTTTTTGTTTTTATGTATTTCAGCCACTTCCAAAAATTCCTTCTTTTAGATGAAATACCGTTTTTAATATTTTAGTTTCTGTAGAGTTAAATGTATGTTTTTTAGAGATCTCGTGGTTTGTCAAGACTGTGGTATTCTTTTTGTCATATTTGTGACTTTTCAAATATTGGCTGGTTTGTCCTATATAAACACCATAACAATCGTTGCACAAAAAATTTAATGGAGTTCTCGTTTTTGAATTACTAAATTTTTTTGATAGTATAGCCAGGCAGATCTGGATGTTATGCTTTATGAAAAGTTTTTGAAATTGCTGGGATAAATCATTTATGAAAGGCAAAGAAATGTATTTTGTTTTGTGAGACTTTGCTTTATTATTAGAATTTGTAGAGTTATAATACTTATGTATTCTCCTCTCAAAAAGTCTATCAATTTATTTTTGAAGGGCTCTAATGCAACTTTAGCTATCCTAATGGCTTTTCACTGAACTAAGGATCAGAATGCTTAACTGTCCAATCTGCCAGAGCAATAATTATAGAGTTTTTTTTTTGATGTTGGGTAACAAGAATTAAAATTTAAGTATCTAGAAGATCAAATGTCTTTTTTATACCATCCTGTTTTAATCCCATTTCCCGTATGATATAATGCTAGATCTAAAAAATTATTTGGTGGTTTTCCTCGATTTCAGTTGTGAATTGTAGTCGTTCATGATATGTATTAAATAGCTTTAAAATATTTTCTTTTTGGCCAATGGGAATTGCAGTAATATAGCAATTAACATAACTATAGAAGAAAGGTATGTTCAATTCTACTTTACTCACATTTGTTTAGATCTTCCATTACCAATTGGGCAATAACAATCGGTATCGATGCTCCTATAGCACAAAATTCTATTTTTTGTTCATATAGATGATTTTAAGAATCCAAGATGGCAAAATAAAATGGTGGCCTAATAAAATATTTAAAAAATCAACCGGAGCAGCATATAGCCACCTGTGGCCAAACTCATAACAGAATTACTCATTAAATCTAAAGTAGAAAAAGATTAACGCAGCAAGAACTATTATATAGTAGAAAAAATTTTTTTTTGGTGTCTTCTGGTTTTGTTGTATTAAGTTTTGGTGCTAGTTGTACTCGTCTTTCAACTAGTTAACCGTACTGAGTTAGTAGGTGTCTATCTATAGTTGGCCAAATTTCAATGTGCCTTAGCGGTGGTCCCAAAAAAGTCAGTATATATATATATATATATATATATATATATATATATATATATATATATATATATATATATATATATATATATATATATATATATATATATATATATATATATATATATATATGTTATATTCACTTTTCCAAATTTCACTTTTTAAAAAAAATATTTTATTAATACTTAAAAACACTACTTTATAATTTCAAAAATTAAACTAACATTCTAACAGCCTAAAATGTCAACTGAACTATTTATTTACAATTCAGAACAATTTATATTAATTTGAATGCTGATGCAGCGTCTTCTATCCGTGCGAATTGCAACGGCTGGTTGCTGGCTCGGCATTCTCGGAGGTGTCGCAATTTCCTGTGCTCGATACCGTGTGACCGAAGGTCATCACCTGCACGTGGCTATCAGCGGATATAACAACTCCCTCTATAAAAGAAAAGTTGTTGCCTTGCAGCGACTTTTACAAGCCTTGGTGGAATTGAAGTTCTACTGCTTCTTCTATGGTCTCATCGGGATGGGCACTTGGTCTTCTTTTGGGCATCAAGTTCCTTATTCTTTGATGGACAGCGTCTCTGGACTTGGGAACTGGAGGTGCTGGTGGATTATCGTCGTTTGTAATTGCTATACCAATCCTGGGGTGTCTTTTACGTCGACATTTGCAGAGGATGTATAGAGTTACAAGTGCAACAATAAGGGTAATAGTGAAAATTGTGAACCAATGAACATGTTTGGTCACAAAGGGTTCATTGATGAGATTGTTTAGTTCGTCAGAATACTGATTGAGTTTGTGTTGGGCAATATTTAGATCCTCAATATCAAGTTTATTGAGTTTGAGAGGTTTCAGATCTAGGATCTGAGACTTTTTGGGAAGATGAATGCAGCATTCTAAGGGTATTTTTACCGGGTTATTTTGGTATGTGACAGTTTTGTATTTGTCAATGGGGTATTTGGCGTGCACCCTTGTGCTTCCAATGAAGGCATTGCATTCCGGTTGTAATTTTAGTAATGAGTTCATGTTGATTACGTTGGTGACGATGTTTTTGCTTCCGCATTTCACTGTGACTGGCAAGGGATCAGAAACTGTTATCAGCCAATAGTTTTGGTTGAGTTCCTGCACGTTGTATTCCTTGGCTAGCAACACAGAAGTCTGGCAAGTTGCTGGTAGTCGTGTCTGTTGTTTCAGTAGCTGGGCCTCGCAGATGGAGTCGCTATCGATTGGGTACGGCAGGACATCAGAGCAGATCTTTGTATTGCTCTTCAGCTGTTTGCAATTGTCCAAGTTTCGGAATGATACGTACAATAATGAATCATCATCACGCGCAATGTATTTTTTAGTGGTTGGTAATATGTGGTGGAAGCCTGTTCGATTGTCCAAGATCGGGATAGGGTACAAGTGATAAAGGGTATAGGTTTCAGGTTCGGTTAGTGGGATTTTTAGTACAAAAATAATTTTTTGATCAGATTGGTATGCTTCTAATTCAATTATATCGAGATATTCTGCTACATTTGATGAATAAGTAGGTAATGGTAAGTTGTTTTTTATTAAAGATCTAGAGATTTCTTGCAACGAGGTGATCATATCTTGTGGGGTTATAATTGAGCTATGGAGTATTTTTAAACGTGCGAACGTTATTGCATCCAAGATGTCATTGAGATAATCTTCTAAAAATGCATAGCTTTCCATTAGCGATTCACATAAACTAATAGTCTTTATCTGCCCTTCATAAAAATCGATCGCGCTTGATATATTGTTGATTGAATTTTGAATATCTTTGATATTATTGTTAAAAGTTTCCTCGTCTATTTGTAGTTTGCGAATGGTAGTATTAAAAGTTTTAATTACAGATGTGGTAACGGAAATTTGGTTCTTTAAGAGGTTTTCGATTTGATGTTCGTCCCGTGTTACTTTTTCTATGCAATCGTTGAAGTATTCTCCGTCCGAAGCGTCTAGATTACCTGTAATCGATTTCCATACAGTACCAATGCCATTGAATATACCGCGTTTTGTCCTAAATTCGTAAGGTTTAGTGTCCGCGATTATTTCTCTGTATTTTTGATTAACGGCGTTGGCGAGTTGTTTTAGAAGACTAATGTGTGTTTGTACGTCTACTTTAGAGGCTAAAATTCTAGGTTCAGGTATTTCATATGTGTCTATTAGTTCGGAGAGAATTTTGTCGTTGTGTGAGATGGCTTCTTTTAAGGGTTTCAATTCTTTATAGACCAGAAGCGTCCATTTTTCGTTTGATATTTTGATGATACTTTCTTCATGGAAAAACAGTCCTACGGTATTGTTTATTGGAGTAATGGTAAACTGGGATGTCACGGCTGACAGTATCCCGAAGAGTCTGAAAAGAATAGACTAGTCATAGAAAGGTTTTAGTCTATCAAAATTTATTTTAGAATATTGGTTCGTAGATAAATTTTTGACTGTGGCGGAAGTTCCGAAGATTTCGGTTATTTCGAAAGGTCCGTTAAATTTGTTGTTAGCTTTAGTGACTATTTGGGATTCTTTCACGTAGACTTTGTCTCCAATTTTATATTCGGTGGTGTTTCGTTTAACTGCGTTGTCAAATCGTATTTTAGATTTTTCTTTTTGTGCGTTTGTTCTTGTCCGTGCGACTTTATAGTAATGTTCCATTCTGTTGTTAAGGTCTCTGACATATTTTGTAATCAGTTGTTCTTGATTATAAAGGGTCTCGGGTGGACGACTAGATGTATGGCCGAAGATGAGCTCATACGGTGTAAAACCATGTGTCTTATTTTTGGTATTATTGTAGCAAATAATGGCGTAAGGGAGAATATTGAATGGGTGTTCGTTTGGGTTTTCAGCTTTATGTACTCGGATCATTTCGGTCAGGGTCGCGTGAAATCGCTCAAGAGATCCATTTGACTGTGGATGACTGACGCTAGAAAATGTCAATTTTACGTCATAGAGTCCGCAAAGATCCTTCATTAAAGCGTTGTCGAATTCACGGCCATAGTCACAATGTATCCTTAAGGGGGTGCCGAAATGTTGGAAGAATAGTAGGAGTGTGCTCACGACTGTCGAGGCTTTTTTATCGGAAATGGGATAAGCTTGTGTGAACTTGGTCAGTTCATCCCTAATAGTGAGAGCGTAATTACTAACAGGATATTCAAAAAGATCGATGTTAATCCTCTCGAATGGTGTTTTCGGGGTTTCGGTAATTACGAGGGGTGTACTGAGGTTTTTTCGACAAAATTTTACTTTTTGGCATATTTCGCACTTTTTGATTAAATTTTCGACATCTTTCGTTAATCCGGGCCAATTATATTTTTCCTTTATCCTTTTAATAGTTTCATTTATTCCGCGGTGAAGGTTGTTTCTTCCGGAATGATAGTGGTCTAGGATAATGGGGATTTGATCCTCATCAGGTGTTTTTACAATATTTTGGCATATTTTGAACTTAACGTCTAGGTCGGAAAGGATAAATGAAAGCATTTCCAAAATTGGGAGTTCTAAGTTATTTTCGACACAATACGGATGTTTTGCGTCAAAATTGTCTTTGCCAGTAAATAGGGCATAAAAGAGGTATTGGGCTACGATGTCGTTGTCAGATGGCAGAGGAATTATAAAATATTTCCGATCTTTCACGGTTTTGCTGGACACAATGTTTATTTTGTTATTTACAAAGTGAAAGTTTTCCTCAAAAATATCTTCAATGATTTTAAGGTGGATGTCCTCTAATTTTGCTCGACGAAAGAAGGTAATGATATTTTTATGACACTTGTCTAAAAGTTGGGAGTTTGATGATTCTATTTTGGAATAATCTATAATGGATTTAGTTTTATAGAGGTGTACAAAACGATTATATTCCTCTGTTAGTTGTTCTGTGTCTGGTTCGTCTCCATTTTCGTTGTCTGATTGGAATGTTTCTTTGCTAGTTGACGGTCTGTTTCGTACGTCGTCTTTGTTAGAGGCAAATATTTGAAGTTTAGACTGGAGTTTTGCGCATTCTTGGAAATGGTTAATTTTAATCCGAGATAGCGCGTCGGCATTTTTATTAATTTTCCCGGGTTTGTACTCGATTTTATAATCATACTCTTCGAGCTTAAGACGCCAACGAGCTAATCTGCTTCCTGGGTCTTTTATCGAGAACAACCACGTCAAGGGTCGATGGTCCGTAATGAGAATGAATTTTCTCCCAAAAAGGTAGGGGCGAAAGTGCTTTACGGCCCAAACGATTGCAAGTAATTCGCGTTCTATTGTCGAATATTTTGTTTCCGCACTACATAAGGTTCTAGACGCATACGCAATAGGGAGGTCTTTGCCTATTGGTCCTTGCGATAGAACAGCGCCAATGGCAAACGCGCTTGCGTCCGTGGTTAGTAAGAATTGTTCTTGAAAATTTGGGTATATCAAAATTGGGTTAGAGATAAGGGCTTTTTTCAGTTCTTCGAAACTTGATTTGCATTCAGGGTCGAATGAGAAAGGAGTGTCCTTTTTAAGAAGTTTGGTTAATGGTTTTGAGATTTTTGCAAAATTGGGAATAAACCGTCGATAATAGCCGGCCAGTCCCAAAAATGACTGAATGCCTTTAGAATTTTTTGGTTCGGGAAAATTGACGATACAATCTACTTTTGATGGGTTTGGTTTAACACCATTTTGGGTTATAAGATGTCCAAGGTAGGCGACTTCTTTTCTGAGAAATTCACATTTATCGGGCTGAATTTTTAGATTGGCTTTTCTTAAACGTTTGAATACTTCTGTTATGCGAGAAATGTGTTCGTGGATTGTGGGAGAGTATATAATTATATCGTCCATGTATACTAGACAACGCTCATTCTGAATGCCAAGGAGAATGTTGTCCATAACCCTTTGAAAGGTGGACGGCGCATTTTTAAGGCCGAAGGGCATACGAATAAATTCGTAGTGACCATTTTCTACTGAAAAAGCAGTCTTTGGGATGTCCTTAGGGTCGATTTCAATTTGGTGGAATCCGGAGGCAAGATCTAGGGTGGTAAAATATTCACACTTCCCTAGCTGGTCGAGGAGGTCAGATATGTTCGGTAAAGGATACTTATCGTCCACAGTAAGCTCATTAAGCTTGCGGTAGTCTATAACTACGCGCCATTTTTGCTTTCCCGAAGCGTCGAGCTTCTTTGGGACAACCCAGACTGGTGAAGACCAGGGTGAGATAGACGGACGTATGATACCTTCGCCTAACATTTTGTTAACTTGATTTTTTACTTCGTCCTTATGTATTTGTGGGTATCTGTACGATTTAGTAAAAACAGGACGAGCGTTGTTTGTTTCTATTGAGTGTTTTATTTCATTCGTGAAAGAAAGGGCGTCTCCTTCAAGGTAAAAAATATCAGAGAAATCTAAACAAACATTTGTCACAAGTTCTTTCTCTTCCTCATTTAAATGCTCGGTTCTTAATAAATTTTGTATTTGTGAGACTCTGTCGTGTTGACATTCTTTTAAATTTGGTTCGGTTATATTATAGACAGGTTCAGAGGTGTCGTTAATCGGGTCTAAGGTTATATCGGAGAAATCGATATTTTTTGGAATAGCGTTTGTATTTACAATCGAAGTGAAAAATTCACCGTGTTCGTTAACTCGCACTAAAGCATGTGGGAGCCTAACTTTGTCTTTTTCTTGCGCAACTAACAAGGCATCAGTGTTAACGAGATCACATTTTAATTTAAAAATTCGTTCCGTTCGGGCTTCTATTGAAATTTTGTTGCAATTATTATTTAACGTAAGATTTTCGATTTTTTGTTCACCATCTACTTTAAATAAAGGAATAGTTTTAAAATTGGTAACTAATTGCTTTGATTTTAAGTCTATCACACATTCGTAATGTTCTAAGAAATCCAAGCCCAAAATACCATCGAAATCGATGTCTAAATTAAAAATATAGACCTTATGAGGGTCATTAGGAGCGAAAGGGACAAGGGTTGATTCGTTGATTGAAAGTTTTTGATTAGTAATGCCTTGGATGGTCACGTTCTCTGGTGATCTATTTCGAAAATTTTGAACAGTACTTTCCTTAAAAATAGAAATTCCAGCTCCGGAATCTATAAGTAACTTATATTTTTCAGTGGCATCTTTGATGTAATATAAGTTTTTAGAATTTACTGTGAGAAAGGGGCTTAAAGAAATGTCTGTTCGGGGAAGTTCAGATCGGGGTTCATGTCGTCCAAGTTCATTGTTTCGATTTGAGTTTGGATTTCTACTAGGGGATCTACTTCTGGGTAGTTTTGGTCCGGGGGCTGAGGGTTCACTGGGAGAGAAAGAAAATCCTGGTAATTTGTATGGCCTATCGGCTCTATTGGACACTGATCATAATCGTAATCTTGGTTGGGGTAGTTTTGTGGGTAGTCAAAATTTTGGTATTCATAATCATTATATGATGTTTCAATAGGATTAGAAGCTTGACCTTGCGAATAGTCGCTAGCGTTTACATGATATGTCCTTTGTTGATTAGGACGGAAATTAGAATTTTTATTAATTATCGGAGGGCGATATTGTGGTGGATTATTAAATTGTTGGGGCCTCTGCTGATTTTGCGAGAAGCCGCTTGCTTGTTGTGGTCTAGATTGATTTTGGGAATAACTACTAGACTGCTGAGGGCTGTTTTGGGTTTGGTGTTGATACGGTCTTTGAAAACCTGAATTAAAATTATTTTGAAAATTTTGCCGTCCCGATTGGGGAGTGCGGCACTGACTAGCAGAATGACCTGTGCGTCCGCAATTAAAGCATCGCATAGGTTGTGGCTGTGGCTTTCTAATAGGTACAGTGGGTCTTGAGGGTTGATTCCTATCTTGTTTTTGGGTTTCAAAATATGACAACTGAAGTTCCCTTCTAATTCGAGAATGGGCTTCTAAAAGGTTGACTGGATTTCCGGCACGAATAAGTTGGCCTAATCGAGGTTCAAGCCCTGTTAATAATGTATTTAGGGCCATAGTTTCTATAAGAGTACTTTGAGCTGTTTTTTGTTCAGTTGTAAGGTTAATTGCTTTTTGGATATTTGCATGCATTTTAGCATTTAATACCTGGAGGCGGTTAAAGAAAGTGAGTGGGGATTCATTGGATAATTGCTTAAGTCGTTGTAAATCTTGTATCAGGGAAGATAAATCGCGAGAATCTCCAAAATGTAGATTAAGTAATTGTTTTATTTCTAGGTACGAACCTGGATTTGTAGAACTAACGAGCTGTGCAGCTCTACCTCTAAGTTTGTTTTTTATATGAATAGCTAATAGAGTTTTTGACTTGTAGTAGACATATTGTATGCACAATCACACGGATTTAAAAACGTTCCTAAAAAGATCTGATCACCTTCAAATTCGGGGATTAAAGAAAATATTTCTGATAATTTATAAGGCTCTACTTCTACTTGACTAACATTATTTTGAGTTGAATCAGGCATTTTGAAAAATTACAAAGGTTCTGTAACTTATTTAATAGTGAAAAATCGAGTGAAAAATATTTAATTCTTGATATTCAAATTCTTAAAATCAATAAGAAATATCGGGAAAAATATTTGGAAAATCGAACAGTTTCAATAAGTAAATACCACAATAAAATAAACAATAACGAGATGATTCATTAACTTACAGCAGGATTATTTGCATCGTCGTGTTCTTAGCGTAGATTACCAGGGGCTTCACCGGGTGTTCCTTCCGTAGTTTTGCCAAGTGAGAGCGATTCGTCCTTCTTCTGTTTAGGGATTGGAATCCGCCGCTACCAGTTAGAAAACACTCTTGTTCTGACAGCGTTAGACAGATCCTACCGACTGCGCCAATTGTTATATTCACTTTTCCAAATTTCACTTTTTAAAAAAATTATTTTATTAATACTTAAAAACACTACTTTATAATTTCAAAAATTAAACTAACATTCTAACAGCCTAAAATGTCAACTGAACTATTTATTTACAATTCAGAACAATTTATATTAATTTGAATGCTGATGCAGCGTCTTCTATCCGTGCGAACTGCAACGGCTGGTTGCTGGCTCGGCATTCTCGGAGGTGTCGCAATTTCCTGTGCTCGATACCGTGTGACCGAAGGTCATCACCTGCACGTGGCTAATATATATATATATATATATATATATATATATATATATATATATATATATATATATATATATATATATATATATATATATATATATATATATATATATATATATATATATATATATATATATATATATATATATATATATATATATATATATATATATATATATATATATATATATATATATATATATATATATATATATATATATATATATATATATATATATATATATATATATATATATATATATGTATATATATAGTTTATATGCTGGTTATATATATATATATATATATATATATATATACCTATATATATACCTATATAGTTGGTACTTTAACCTTTAAAGGCAACAGAGAAATTTGACAAAATCCTTGCCATAAACGGCAGTGTGTTAGAAAAAGAATGCAAACACATAATTAAAATCATTAAAAGGTAATACAGTGCCTCTTGCGACAAGATTTTTGTTATTTTTCTATATATATATATATATATATATATATATATATATATATATATATATATATATATATATATATATATATATTGTCTTAAAAGATAAATATAATGTATATACATATATATATATATATATATATATATATATATATATATATATATATATATATGTATCAAACCTGGTAATTTTATAGGCAGCAAGAATAACAAAGTCATTGCCATTTTTCACTTTTCAATTGCCCTTTGTATATTTCTTTAGGAAATCCTGATGGTTCAGAGGAAAACATAAAACTTGTGTATACAATTTTTTTGATATCTCTAAAAGTTAAGCTTGCAGACTCCGTTTAGAATATAACCAGATACAGTACACCGATTACTCTGGGATGCTTTCAAAAATTAGGTGAAATTTTCACGAAGTATTCACGGTATTGCCGGAGTAGCCTCAATGCAAGCACATTGAAAAAAAAAACCATCAGTAAATTTATTTACCCGCAACTTTTCTCGCTATGATTTTTTTCCGTTTCTTAGGAATAGTGAAGTCTGACCCAATTTAGTTCAGTACATAGTCACAGTATATATGTGTTACATATATCGTCTTTTCATATAAGTAGTTTTTACAATTTTTCTGCAAAATTTAAAGTCAATTGAAGAAGATTTTTTTACGTTGATTATTCAAAAAATTTATTTGGCGGCCATTTTGTTTCGCCATCTTAAATTGGAACCCATATTATCAGTCTTTACCTACTCCGTTAGTCCGCAGATACTACACAGAACTAGTTTTCGTAAACGATCCTCTTGTTGTTATGTTAAACTGGTGTATGATTTGGGGTTAGGATCCAGTAAGAAACAAATGCCCTTTTTTAAAATGTCCACGTTTCGCAACGTTATTGTTGCATCTTCAGGACACATAGATTTTATATCCTACATGAAACCCATATTATCAGTCATTACCTATTACGTTGGTCTGCAGATATTTATTAACCATTTAGAAACTTAATATCTGGGAAATATCTGCGAACCAACGGGGTAGGTAAAGAATAATACACCACTCTAACATATCAACAAGAGGATCGTTAACGAAATATTGGGAAATATCTGCGGACCAACGTCGTAATGTTGCAAAACGTCGAGTATTTAAAAATAGACTTTTGTTTTTATGCTGGACCCTAACTTAATATCTAGGAAATATATGCGGTCCAGTGGAGTAGGTAAAGACTGATAATATGGGTTTCACGCAGGATATAGGATTGATGTGTCCTGAGGATGCGCAAATTAAGTTCCTAAACGTCAACAATTTAAAGAAATCCCCATATGACCCTTAATTTTTGGTCAAAATATAAAGTCAATCGGGTAAGGAGTATTTAAGCCGTATCGCAAACTGATAGATAGACGCCAGATGGACCGACGGAATTGATAAAACATGTTTTTTGGAATCTAGGGACGCTAAAACGTGAAGATATGTAAAACCTGAGAGGGTGATTTTTTCACGATCACAAAATTTTTTTTTGGCCGCAATTTTGTTCCGCCATCTTGAATTAGTAGCACCGTTTTACTAGTTGACACCTATACTACAATTAGTTATAACACATAGTTTGAAATCATTAAGTATTTTTTTGTTTTGTCTCGCCATCTTGAATTTGTATCAAAATTTTATCACTTGATTCCAACATAATACTTCATCACTCGATTTTCACCAAAATATTGCCAGAACATCCCCATATGACTCCTAAGTTAGTCGGGTTAGTTTTTAAGTAATGCCGCGAACAGAGAGACCGACAGACGGGCAGAAGGAATTGACGAAAAATATTTTTTGGCATCTAGGGACGTTAAAACGTGAAGACAAAACTTGATTTTGCCACGATTACAAACATTTTATTTGGTCGCCATTTTGTTCCGCCATCTTGAATTAGTACTATAATTTTATTAGTTGAACTCTATACCACAATTAGCTATGGCACACAATTTGAAATCAGTCCATTAAGTAGTTTTTTAAACTGAATTTTTAAATATTTTATTAAGCCGCCATTTTGTTCCGCCATCTTGGATTCGTATCAAAATGTTATCAGTTGATTCCAACATAATAGTTGATGTTTTTGCAAAATTTGAGATAAATTGGATGAGCAGTTTTTTAATAATAATTTTTTTAACATTTCACTAAGCCGCCATTTTGTTTCGCCATATTGGATTTTTACCAAAATGTTATCAGGCCATCCCCATTTTGACCATAATTTGAAGTCAATGTTTTTCGTCATCTAGGGACCCTGAAACGTGAAGATCTGAAAAAATCTTTTACGAGGGAAATAAAAAGACGGAATGGCGCTATTTGAATTTTTCTGCCCAAGGTTTCTGAGATTAACACGTTTTGATACATTGGTGGTAATAATTTGATGTAAAAAGCGTAATTCATCATAAAAGAAATTTCGCTGCGCTCTGATGTACATAAGGCTCTAGGGGGATCTATTTAATCAGGTTATTTCGTATATCATAAATCTATAAATATATATATATATATATATATATATATATATATATATATATATATATATATATATATATATATATATATATATATATATATATATATATATATATATATATATATTACATTGGTTTGCTCGGTGTAGGACCACCTAGACACCACTCTGAATACTTCATCTAAATCAACCTCCTCATTTTTTAAGGTCGGTTAAAAAGTTTATTTCTCCTAACAGATGTTTCAAAAAAAGACATTGCATTTTCGAAATTTTATTCAGTTGCTAGTCCGCGACGCTGGCGACCTGCTGATTAAATTAGTTTATAGATCGGTTCCGGCAGTTCTGTTACTCTCTTTAAAGTATATTATTTTCCTTGTAAAAGAGAAGTATTGTAATTGTAAAAATAATCACCCCCCCGAGGTTTTTTCAGATCTTTAAGTTTCGGGGTCCCTAGATGCCGAAAAACATGTTTTCCTAATTCCGTCGGTCTGTCTGTTTACCGCATAGCTAAAAAACTACTTACCCAATTGATTTCAAATTCTGGTCAAAAATTAAGGGTTATATGGGCATAACCTGGTAAAATTTTGGCAAAAATGCAATATGGCAAATCAACGATTCCAAAATAGCCGCCTAATAAAACATTTAGAAATTCAGCATGAAAAAACCACTTAATGGATTGATTTCAAATTGTGTGCCATTGCTAATTGTGCTATAGGTATGAACTAGTAAAATTGTGGTACTAATTGAAAATGGCGGCATAATAAAATATTTAGAAATTCAGCGTGAAAATACTACTTAATGGATTGATTCCAAATTGTGTGCCATTGCTAATTGTGGTATGAGTATGAGTATAGGTATGAACTAGTAAAATTGTAGTACTAATTCAAAATGGCGGCCAGATAAAATGATTGTAATCGTGAAAAAAAAACAACCGTCCGTCTGTCCGTCTGGCTGTTTGTCAATTCGCGGCATAGCTAAAAACTTCTTATCAGATTGACTTTAAATGTTAGCCAAAATTAAGGATCATATGGGGATGACCTGGTAGTGTTTTGGTAAAAATCCAAAATGCCGGAACAGGATGACCGCCTAGAGAAACGTTACAAAATTAATAGAAAAAAAATTATACCATTTACCTCAATTTTTGCACAAAAATAAAGTGTTATATAGGAATAACCTTTTAACATTTTGGTATGAATCCGAGATAGCAAAATAAAATGGCGGCTTAATAAAATAATGAAAAAATCAGCTTGATAAACCGATAAAGTTGTGGTACGGATCTAGGTCGATTAAACAAAATGGCAACAAAATAAAATTTTTAGAAAATAACATAAAGAAATCTTATTCAATAGGCTCTAAATTTTGCAGAAAAATGAAATGTGATATAGGGGTAAACTGGTACGAATTCAAAATGCCGTAACAAAATGGCGGTGTATGTCAATGTCAAAACTACTTATTGAATTTATTTTAAATTATGCCTAAAAATCAAATGTGGTATAGGTAGAAAGAAACTGGTAAAATACTGATAGGAATTCAAAATTAATTCAAAATGGCGCCCAATAAAAATTTTTCAAAAGTACTGAACTAAATTGGGTCACACTTCACTATTCCTAATAAAAGAACACAATCATAACGAGGGAAGTTCCGGGTAAAGGAAACATCGATTTTTTTTTATTGTATTTATAAACAAGTAGATCTAAAGCATGCTTCTGGCGACACCGAGCAATATATTGTTGCGTGCGAGTTAGTATTATGCAACTTCATCGGTATTTTTTAATTTCCAGTGTGTCGCGCATCGGGTTGAACAAGTTAGATATAAAACCCCAAATTTGTCAGTCTGGGCTCATTTAATGTTTTGTTTTGAAATATATAGCTCTCTGAAGTTTTTTTTGCAGACGCTGGAGAAACCCAAAAATAATCCCACTTTGAGATGGCTAAACAGAAAAGACTCTGCTAAAAACATGAAATAATATTTATCATAAAAAGCGGTTGCAAATATAATAATTGATATAATAGATATAATTAGTTCTGAAATTATTTAGGTTGAGGCTTCAAAGGTCCCTGGAAATACTAATTTATGTTGTTTTGCTGGCCCGATAAACTTTACTTAGTGTAATATGAACGTTGAGACATTGTGTGCAGTTGCTAGAGTAAATAATTGTTTCCTGAATGGACAGCAGTGTCTGCATGTTACATGAACATGTTGAAATTGAATTTGACCATGTAGTTCTCTGTTTAGATTTGGGAGCTTATGAAGAAATCACGTTAAATTTTTGTAAGAGAGACAGTAATTATGTATTTAAATAATGAACTTATTATTTGGTTATTTTAAGTGAAAAAAACAACCTCTTCTAAAAAGCTGTTTAGTTTATATATAAACAAACGTTTTATCAAACTTCTTTACATGCTATATAGCCACAACAAATATGTAAAGTAACAATTAAGATATAATATTTTAATTTTATTATAATTATATATTATATATATATATATATATATATATATATATATATATATAAATATCATCATATCATAAAACCGGTATACCACTTAGACCTATAGTTTCCTGTTTCTATCGCCATTCGAAAAACTACCAACTTTCATAAAAACATAATATAAAAATACCTAGTAATCGACAACGAACACAACATAAAAGCCTCTTGGCATTTCAAAAGTGAAATAAATAAAATATTTCTACCAAAAAAATACACATTCTGGTCTTCTTAGACGTTGTATCATTTTACGCAAATATTCGAATCGATTTAGCTCGTATGTTATAGAAAAAACAATGGAATTTAATTCAGAAATATGATGATTGATGAATTTTTAGAGGCAGTTGGATTAACATTAAATTCAACCTATTTTCTTTTTCGACAAATATTGTAAACAACAATAGAGGCGTCTAAATCGAGAGTTATTTCTCAATTAGAAATTCCGGAAGACCTCGAAAAATCTATCATTCATGACATAAATGTCAAAGTCCTATTTTTTATCGGTATGCTTTATATGTTTGCTTGCGATACCTGAAAACAAAGCCGAAAATTTCAACGGCCTCCACAATAAATCAAAATTTATCATAGAAATTGAAAAAAAAATAAACAATTACATTTTTAGACCTAACCTTGTACCGCATAGAGGATAAAATAAAAACTGATTGGTACATCAAAAATACATGGTCAGGGATATATTTAAATTACGATTCCCAACAGCCTATATCTTTGCTAAGGAACAATTATCCATGTTGTAGCAAATCCTAATAAAGAAAAATACTTGACCCTACCATATGTACCCCAACTATTATATATATTATCCTCAAAACTGGAAACATAATAGTATGTCGCAAAGTCTATCATCTTCTGAAAAGAAATGTTATTAAACAGTTTTTTGTGTTTGTAATGAGGTATACATTGGACAGACTAGCCAATATTTAAAAGCAGAATAAATGGGAATAAGTATGATAACAAAATAAAACAGTTCTTACAAGTCTTATGGACGAGAACAACCACACCTTCAATTGCAAAGACACAAAATTCCTAATTACTGAAACTAATAAAAAGAAAAGGGAGTTCTACGAAATGCTCTATATTCTTAATATTTTCCTAGTCACTGCTTTTCAAACTTTTATGTTTTTGACATATATCGTTTATTTTTTAATCAATCAAGTTGAGTTGAGTTGTGTCACAAATTGGAATTATAAATTTTATTATCAAGCTGTTTTTCGAATGGGAGCAAAAAAACAAGTTACCATATTTCAAATTTTATTCAGGTTGACCATACCCATAATCATAATCGAAATTAGTTGACAGATTAACGTTAAATAAGTGGTGAAACGTTTTTCAGTTTTAGTACACTTTTGATTTTGAAATTAGTGTTAGTTATTTACTTCAATATTGAATGTCATGACATGCATTTTTGCTACGGGAGAGCAAGTGGGAATGCAGAACAAACAATGCTGGTTTATTTGGAACATTCCCAAACATTTACCAGCGTCCATCGGAGAACTCTTGGCGATAAAGAAAGATCAAGATATGTTAGAAGTTATGAAGTCGAAGGCAGAATTCTTGAAAGCGCAGAAGTGGATTCAGGTATAAATATCAGAAAGATAGCTTTATAAGAGGACATTGCCAATTCTGCAAGAATTTCTTCTTGAGCAAGGGTTTTCATGCACAAAACGTGGAACCACTTAATGAGGGAGATGAACAATTGCGATTAAACATATGTATTCAGATTTTAGAGAAATATGAACAAAATAATTAATTAACATAGAACGGAAGCTTTCTCGACTTTGGTTAATTAAGATATCATGGTTCTTGGGATTAGACTGTGTCGAATTGGAACTACTCTTCGACGTTTCGCCTTCAATTGCACTAGGCATCACAAGAATACTTTACTCCACGAGATCTGAACACTGAATGTCTCGTGCAATCCAAGGCGAAACGTCGGAGAGTAATTCCAATTTGACATGGTTGAATTCCAAGAACCATGATTTCTTAAAATAGTCAATTTATTAATTTCATATTCACCGACAAAGCTACATTTAAACGTGACGTTGCTATCAATTTTCGTAACACCCATTACTTGGTTTATGAAAAACCACATTTATGCAAGAGCAACATCAGCGCCGATTTTCGTTGAACCTATGAGGTGGAATCAGGATACCCTCTTATAGGGCCTTACTTCTTTATGGGCCGTTAATATTTATTTAAATTTTCTTCAAAATGATCTTTCGCAATTAGTGGAGAATATAATATATATATTTATATATATATGCAGATTATCTTCGCCACCTTACAAGTATATGGCGCCCTCACATCCACCAGAACGGATGAACTTAGAGAATTGTAACTTGCATTTTTGGACTGCCTATATTTCAGGGAACAGGGGTACATTGAAAGAGGAAACAATATCTCACTCTGATCAGTTAGACTCCTTATAAAGTAAGAGCTTTTTGCCTCCAAGGTGCATAGAATTTTCAAACGTTATGGGTAGGGTTTGCCTCCAAGAGACGTTGTCGGATTTATGTAGTTTTTTGATGTTGTTCGATTTGCGAAATCAAATCGAAAATTTCAGAGGGTAGGATTCGCCTCTAAAGAACTTGTTGCATTTATTAATTAAAAGATGGTATGTTGTTGCATAACGTACTGAAATTAAAATTTTAATTGTTGATAAATGGGAAGATGGAAAAAGTGAAAAATAATCAAACAATGGCCTTTGATTAAAACGAGGAATCAAAGATATTTAGTTTTGAAAATATTGAAATCATCACTATTATTATATATGAATCTTTACAAGATAAAGATTCAGCTAAGAATTACTAGCGAAAATGAAAAGAATTTGTTTTGTAATGAAGTAAGAATGGAGAAATCCACTTATTTTCAAGATCAAATTGTTTGATTTAATAGAGAAGTTCAAAACACAAGAGCTATAACCACACTTACTGCGTTCTGAACGCGCGTTTTGCTAACCAAGTTAGCATCATCAGCAGATGATATAAACTAAACTAACTTATCTTAACCGAGACTATTTATAGGTTACACTTGGTTGCACCCGGTTGTGCCGGTGCCGTTGTCCAGTAAACAATATAGCGGGCTATAGAGAATAGGCTCTCTGTCTTTATGTAATGCTTTCTTACCACATTTGACTATTTCTATACTGTCAAATGCATTCAATAACCTAGAGAATATAGAAATAGTTAAATGTGGTAAGAAAGCATTAAATAAAGACAGAAAGCCAATTCCCTATAGCCTCCTTTATTGTTTATTGGACAAGAGCGCCGACCGCATTTACCTATAATAAGTTAGTTTAGTTTATATCATCTGCTGATGCTACTAACTTGGTTAGCGAAATGCGCGTCCAGAACGTAGTAAGCTGTGTTGTAGTGGGGTTATAGCTCTTGTGTTTTGTTTTATCTTCCACCACAGGTTCCGGTGTTAGGACTTAATAGAGAAGCCTCAAAACAAAATTAATATTAAAGGAAGAAATCCTTTGAAAAATATTGTCATCAAAAAATCTCACGTCTATAAATAAATATATTTTAAATTATTTTTAACCGACTTCAAAAAAGGAGGTTATCAATTCGACCTTTTTGAATTAGTTAATTTCGGGACATTCTGTTCCTGAGAATTATTATTTTGACTATTTTTAGATTTTTGCTTATTGACGGTGAATTTTAAATCTAATTTCAACTCTTTTTGTATTTCTTTTCAGATTTTATTTAAAGCATTTTTATCACATTTCTGACAAGTCTTCAATCTTAGAAACTATATACCCGATTGACATTAAATTTTGCTCCAAAATCATAGGTTAAACGCAGATGAATATGTAATCTATCTGGTAAAAATCTAATATAACGGAAGAAAATTAAAAAAAATCAGTATTAAGGAACCATTTTTCAGATCTATAGCAAATTTTGCACAAAAATCAGATATGATATAGGTATGCGGTTAAACTGATAAATGCTTAACACAAATTTGTTTTGTTGGAACAAAAAGTCGGAATTTTTAAATATTTAAAACATAATATAACAAAAAACTACTTACCTGATATAATTCAAATTTTGGGCGAAATAAAATGTTTTTTATTTTTTTATTTTAGATGATAATTATTTTACTACCTATTAATTTACCAGTAAAATTGGAAACTTTTCTGGTCAAACAAATTGTAATAATTGAATAACCTCTTGGTTAATAATTAAGATAGAAAAAACTTCATAGTTCTGAATTTTATAGATACCTACGTGAACTCCAGTTGCGTAACAACTTTTTATTTATCGTCTATAATTTTATTTCGGAAATTTGACTCATAGTGGTTGAATTTTTTTTAATGGGGCACTGTATATTTTTGAATATTTGAAAAGAAACTAATTTACGTTTTCAAATACCACACATTTTTTTTCAAAAATAAAATTAATATTCGGTATTTTACTAATAAAATAATTTGTTATAAGAAAAGTAATAAAAAATATAATTTGTTTATTTATGAATGTATTATTATTTGTTAAATAGAAAAATAAATAATCTTTAATAAAATAAAATGTTCTTCCTAAAAACACATAATTATTTATCAAGGTTGGTGGAAAAATATCTGAAAATTTATGTTTTTAAATGACATTTATGTAAAGGCATTAGTGAATAATAAAATTTTGCTATGTCGTAGGATAAATGAGTATTACTTTGAATTATTTTAAGATAACATTGTCATTTGACAATTAAAAGAGTGCGATTGCACTATTACATCCTAAACTCTTACAAAAAAAAGTTTTAGTAATGTTTGAGATGCATAATGTATCAAAAATCAATATAATTCTGGTGCCTCCCGCCCACCCAAGCGTAATTTCTGGCAGCGTCACTGGACGAAAGTATTGTATCCCTGCTTCTAATTTGTATTCGACGAGATATTCCTAACATCAACGGAATATTCATTTAACTAAAAGTTCAAGCGGAATTTAGAAAACATTTATAGTCAAAATTTTGTGTTTCACTAATGTCATTTAAACAAACTGAACTTTAAGACATTTTTCTATTGACTACTTGACAATTAATTATTATAGAAAAGTATTATTTGGATTTGCATTTTAGATGGTTATTTTATTAATTTTTAAGAAAAAGAATATTTTATTTTAGACTAATTCTTTGTTTATTTAATAAATATTAATGCATTAATAAATAAACAATTTGTATTCAAAATCTGTTTCGGGTGTTTCTGGCGACGCGACGACCGAGCCAAAGTTGTGAAAGTAAAATTTTAAGCTGTTAAGAAAATAGCAGCTATTTTTAAAGCTCGTAGCCACGAACTTGAGAGCAGTTAAAAAAAAGCAGGCCGCTGTTTAGCAACCCATCACGTTTTGATCGATTTCTTTCTATCTTGTATTCACAAAAAACGACACCCTGTACCCGAATTTCGATGGTTTTGCAGGGTATCTCCCTTATTACTGAAGATAGAGCGATGAGGTTTTCGCTGCACTGTGCTACTTTTTTGTGAAACTAAAGAAGCCACAAACTAATTTTTCCTAGCCCTCTTCGTTTTTGAGATACAGGGTGAAATTGAAAATTTTGCGTTTTTAGGTACCCCTCGTATCTTGATGGCCTGGTAATTTACCGAAAAAGTGAAAACTAACTTCGATAGAGTTTTTTGCGTAGAATCCAGTGGCGTAGTCAGTTTTTGGCTAGCTACTATCGTTTTCGAGGTATAGACTAAAGTTGGGTTTTTCTAAATGGGATACCATGTATATTTTTTAATATTTGGTTTCTGCTCATTTTTAGCTTCTCAAAAAAATTTAACACTTGATATTTATTTCAATCCGGTATCGACAATTAAGTCAATTTAAACAAATTTTAATCTGTTTTTCTAGTAGGCCATGAAAAGTGTGTGTTAATTTTCTTATAATAATTTGTTATAATTTCATTATTAAACAATAAATCAGTTAACAAAGATTTATACTATTTAATTTTTACGCTAGGAAAACACACAAACATCTAAGAAATCTACTAAAAAACATATTATAAACTAAAAATATATACATATGACGATAATTTAATTATTTTTCTAATGTTTACAATAAAATTGTATTCTGTCAAATACTTACTATTGACTAAATTAGAAAAAAAGGCTATGCAGGGTGTAGAAATTACAGATACAGTTCGAACTGTTCCTAATTATACCTTATACACATATCACACATCTTTCTTATTCTACTTACTGCGTTAAGCATAATCAGTTGGCAAGCTTGTAGATATCTGAAGGCTCTTCTTGTGTCGTTTTGCAGATCTTCGATCGTGTTGCCTTGGGCAGATGACGCCTTCAAGATATCCCCATAGAAAAAAGTCTAGGCGGCCATCTTACAGCCCCATTTGTACCAATGCAGTGATCTGGATTTTCTAAAAAGGTACTAACAGTCTGTGCATTATGAGCCGGGGCACCATCTTGATGAAGAAAAATATTTTGTAATTGTGCCAAAGAAATATTATCTAATAAATCAGGAAGCATATTTTCGAGTATCTCTAGGTACCGGTTTCGAGTAAGACTACCGTTATAAATGACATACCTTATTTTTGTGCCAAGGATAAATCAGGACACGCTAAATCCAAACCTGCCTTGTTGTTCGCGTGGAAATATAACGTGTTCATTTTCTTTAGACCAGTATCTATTATTGTGTCGATTTAGAATACCTGCACTTCAGATATATGCCTCGTCAGACCATATAACTCTTCTTTCAAAATTTATTTCGGTATTAGTCATATGAATGTATCAATTGCAGAAATCTATGCGACGCTGTGCATCTCCCGGGTGCAAATGGTGCACTAACTTTAATATGGTTTGAAATGGTATTTTTTTAGAATAGTCTGTTGATTTAGGTACTCCCACTTCATCCTCGACTTTTTAACAGGAAGTTGACGGATTGATTGCAACGGCAGCTAAAACATTAATCTCTTCAGTTTCCCGATTTTCTTTGTAATATGATTTTGGTCGCGGTACTTTGAATGATCCGTGATTGATCAGATTTACTTTTATTCTTGAAAATGTTCTCTTATCGGGCTGTCTTCATTCTGGGTATCTATAAGGAATAAATGCTTATTTACAGATATATAGAATATAGAACGACATATTCAAAATAAATTAAATTGAATTATTTTATTTTACAGGCCGATGTAAAAGATGTTTTTTCTTATCACTTATCAACAAAACTGATATTCCGCTTTTCAAATATTTTAATTATAATTAATTTACATTGACATGAGTGACATCGTATCTTTCATGTTACAGACTTGCTGTAATAATATGCTTTCTTATTACAATTAAATTTTGGACACAATTGTAATCTATTAGGAACGATAGGCATAATTTGAAATATTAAGATTATTATTTTGAAAAAAAAGTCACAAAACTAAAGTTTTATTATTATCTATACTTTTGTTTTTCAAAAATACTGAGAGTCCTTCCACATCGGCTATCACTAGTTCCGAAAATATTACTCCTGTCACTTACCGGATTAGATACATCTCTGACGCTTCATCCGGATTTTCCTGGCACTGTATAAAACAAACAAGCGTGTCATATTTCTCCAAGTTTTCGAAATTCGCAGCCATTTGATATTTAATAAATGGACAAAGGCAATATTTGATTAAATGAATTTAACAATGACAAATGTCAATTAGTTTCTTCAATAGCTCAACAGAATCTATATATTCTTTTGTTTAATCAAGTCATGGCCGCCTTATTTTATTTAAAACCGATTTAGAGAGGTATTTCTAAGAGATAAATTAAATAGTTGTAAGTAAGTATTTTCAAACAACACAATTACCAACATTAGAAAATATTAAATCCAACGTCATTTGTTGTAAGTAAAACATTTTTAGTGTATAATAGGTATATATTTTTTTTATTAGATTTCCTAAGTATTTGTGCTAGTTGTGTCCAGGGTAAATACTAAATAGTAGTTATGTATCTTTGTTTATTGATTTATTGTTTAATTATGATATTATAACAAACTTTGGTACAGATAATTCAGATTTAGAAAATTAACACACAATTTTCATGGCCTACTAGAAAAACAGATTAAAATTTCTTTAAATTGACTTTATTGTCGGTACCGGATTGAAATAAATATCAAGGGTTATATATTTTTAAGAAGCTAAAAATGAGCGGAAACCAAATATTAAAAAATATACAGGGTATCCCATTTGAAAAAACCCAACTTTAGTCTATACCTCAAAAACGATAGTATCTGACCAAAAACTGACTACGCCACTGGATTCTACACAAAAAAACTCTATCAAAGTTAGTGTTCACCTTTTCGGTAAGTTGCCAGGTCATCGAGATACGAGGGGTACCTGAAAACGCAAAATTATCAATTTCACCCTGAATCTCAAAAACGAAAAGGGCTAGGAAAAATTCGTTTTGTGGCTTCTTTGGTTTCACAAAAAAGTAGCATAGTGTTGCGAAAACCGCATCTCTCTATCTTCAGTAATAAGGGAGATATCCAGCAAAACCATCGAAATTCGGATACTCTGTACAGTACAGCCTCTTAAATTCGAACAACTAAATTCAAGTGGTTTGTCGGATTAGCGATTTCGAGTTACAGGCTAATAAAAAATATTATCTATCGTTCTTAATCTATCCGTCTTTACTAAAAATTTAATACCGAACAAAAAGTTTATGTGCGTTTTCTCAAAAATAATAAAATTCATAAGTTGTATGCTCATACAAATTTTTCATTAACAAATTTTGTACTTAAAACTTATAATTCAGAACTACGATTTTTATCGCTTACGTTTAAAGAGTATAAAAAAATATTAAAAGTCATTTGAAAATAGAAAATACATAACCTCTCTTTATTTTTAATGGGACACCATGTATATTATTATTCCATATCGATGAAAAATATTAACAAGACATGAAATAAACAGCAACGGAACCTTTTAAAATACATTTTTAATTCATATATTATTTTGGAATACATTCTAAAGTAAATAGTGATTATTATACCGATTAATATATAACTGGAAAATAATCTTAAAAATGATCATTTGGGAATCAGGCCTTGGAATAAAAAATTCTATTTTAATACAAAAGTTGATCCTTGAATAAAAAAAATCTAGGTGAGATATTTAAAAATATAATAATACAGTAAAGAAGAACATTCGGTAAAATATTTTAAAAAATTGGTGAATTCAGGTTAAAATAAATATCCATCTAATGTAAGTTATTTAAAAGGCTCTTTTTAATGCTTCAAAATAAGTAAACTTACGATTTTAATAAAAGTATGCGGTATCTGAAATTACTATTCAGCGTGTCCTCTCTCCCCCTCCAGATTAACGAGGTCCGTAATTTTAAACTTTACGTGATTTTATATATTTTTCTTCTTTGCTTCCCTTTATGCTTGACTTCAACATTTATGCGTTTTTTTTTGTTAAGCTGTTATTTGCTTTACCTTTTATCGCAATTATTTAGTATAGTTTATTTTCATCTAACAGTTCCTTTTATACGTCTTTAATGTTTTCTTTGTTGTCTATTTTTCATTGTTTCTCAACAACTCTCAAAATTTACTTGTTTTGTTACAAATTTGTCTTTCAGCAACATATGTTTAAAAAAAGACACAGTTTATCTTCTATTCTCTTTTAAACTTTTAATTTTTATTTTCGGTTGTGTTTTAAATTTGTATTCCTTATATATTTCTTATTATTGTATCCCGTTTCGTTTATATCGTTTACGTTTTCGCTGTTTCACGCAGTTTGTCTTATTAATTTCCACTTTTTAGATTTTTTCATTGATTTTAGTTAAAAAAACACTGTAATATTAGAATACAACAGTTATTCATTATCGTTGGAGATTGGTTTCTGTAAAATATACCCGTAGATATCAGGAAACAGCATTATTCCACTTTGATGCTCCTAGTAAATTAATATTTTTTATCTGCGAGAGATATAAAACCACAAGAATATTTTCGTCTATGCCTCTTGCGTTGTTGCCATCACAGATCCGTAAAATTTGAAGTTTGGAGGCCAAGAGGCCACGAAAACCTACGAAGGCGGAGTGTACCCGTACACATTTTGTGTATATAAATGTATAAGACACAAATGCCACCTAGTGAAAGATTCCTCAAACTAACTTGTATGTTTGAAGATGTATATGACGTTTTCGCCTCAAAAAAAAAATTGCTAAACGACGTGAAACATCGAGTTTCGTGCTATAGTGATGAAAAGCAGGCAAAACGTCTTCGCATCCGAAATCGGAGTTTAACGCGAAAAAACGGAGGGACACTGCCTAAAATATATATTTTGAGGTGTAGAAGTACTCTTTGCATATATATATATATATATATATATATATATATATATATATATATATATATATATATATATATATATATATATATATATATATATATATATATATATATATATATATATATATATATATATATATATATATATATATATATATATATATATATATATATATATATATATATATATGCTTGCGATCCCCGAAATATGTTGTACCACTTCAAACAGGATTATATAAAATTCCTTGCTCCTGTCGAGAGGTTTATGTGGAAGAAACAGGATGCTCAATATCCGCTAGACTTAAGGAAAATGAACGATGTATTCAAGAGAAACAAATTGTTCAATCTGTAGCTGAACACCAGCATACTACTGGCGATATTATAAATGTCAAAGAAACCAAGGTTCTAGCATCGATTCCAGGATTTTTATTTATAAAATCTAAAAAAAAATCTAGAATCTATTGATATTTTGTGATTGACTAGTTGAAAAAAGGCACTTTAAAACTAGAAAAAAAAAGTTTAAAACCATTATATTTTCTTAATTCTGGGTTTTGTGGGGATGGTGTCAAAAAAAGGAGGCCTAGTGTTCGAAACTTTGTATTGTATGGCCTACCTTAAAAAATGCTTATGCCCTTCTTCAGGAACTCTCTGAATTTAAAATAGAGAAATTTGTAGGTGAAAAAAGTGTTTATAATTTATAATATTATTCATACCAATGTGAGTTAAAAATAAACAGATCCATTGCATAACACAGATGTGATTGTAGAACATAAATTGCCTAAACTATGAACGGCGCAATGGGAAACTAAGGTATATAATGTATTTATCGTTATATTAAAATATTACGTGGTTTAAATTTGAATAAACTGTGCAGAGAAGCAACTACCAGTAGTGGTACGACGCCATTGCTGTGAGAAAAACTAGTGAGCCGAGGTAAAATCCAAAAACCAAAAGTGGGAATAACTTTCGTGGTTAGATATGATTTCTGTGGTGAATATATATATATATATATATATATATATATATATATATATATATATATATATATATATATTCATACGTTTTTAGTCAATCCAAAATTTGCAATGAAATCAAAATAAAATCAAACAGATATAGTCGTACATTTTTATTTGCGCGTGCACACTTTTAAGAAATGTCTAAAATAACATAATTTATATGTGCATATAGTCATTTGATAGTAACTTTAAACATATTATATAAATAACAATATATGTGACTTCTTAGTGAAAAAAAAAATAGGTAACTCCCTTTTTATATTAAGACATAGGATCTTGCACCCAAACGTAGCAATTTATTAAAAAACTTAAATATAGTAGACGAATTTATGAAACGAAAGGAATAGCCGCTATTTTAAATTGTACAATTAACTTATCTAGATTAGATTATTTGTTAAAAAAACATTGAAAGTTACACAATCATTTTTCGAAATAATCTCTAATAACTGAGTAATAATTTTCGACGCCTCTGAATTATGGCTATAAAAGTAATTAAATTGTTTATTGCCGAGTTGCTATTAAAATAGCAACACTTTTATGAAGTAACAAAATAGAAAATCAATACCGGCAGCAGCCAGTATAGACTAATAATAATGAAAATGCGGAAAAATATCCAGTTTAATAATCACAAGCGTAGCTGGCTTATTACCCTATTAAGCTAATTTGCCTCCTGTTTGTTTTCCTTCGCAAAGTTTGAAAGTATCTATTATGCAGAATTTACCTAACTAATTATTAAATTCTTTTTTCTTAGTTATATTTAAAAACAATTCACATAGACAAACATGGTGGCGTCATTAGGAATATATTCCAATTAAATATTCTCTTAAGACCCTAATAAGGCAGTAAAAATACCGTTTGAGTAATTGAAAGACTAGCATGTTCAGATAGAAAAATATTATCATAAAATATAACATTAGGGCATAAATACATTCTGTCGATAATATTAAAACAGGGCCCTTAAACGTGCTGTCATTGTTCACCGTCAAGAACCTTAAACCGCACAGGCTAGTTACATGGGCGATTTATTTCCGTCAGTTTAGCACGCGAGCTTTGTTGCAGTGACGTCGCCTGGCCCGCTCGAAACAAGTTTCATGCGTTATTTCTATAGGAGAATAATATGGTTTAGCCTTTTGATGATGTTATTTTGATTTTTAATGCAATTAATTACGACACATTTTATATTAAACTAATAGAGCAACATTACGATATGAATTTTGGTTAATCAGCAATGGTCAATTGCTCATCAAAATATTTTAGAAATTCATATTTGGTCATAAAAATAAATGATTAGGAAATAATATAAATATTATGTCAAGGCAAAAATATTTTATTATGAGTGCCTTCTTAATTCATGAAATTTTTTTATATTATGTACTTTTACGACAGGATACCCCAAATCGTTACAAAGAAATAAGCACTTTCCCGTAATTTAGGGTACCTAAATGTACTAATTTAAAAAGCAACATTTGAGGAAATTGGTTAGTTAGTTTCTTTAGTAATAATTCATTTGGCGTTTCACTAGGCCGCCATCTTGTTCCGGCATATTGGATTTTTACCAAAATATTACCAGGTCATCCCCATATTACTCTAATTTTTTTACTGAAATTTTAAGTCACTCTGGTGAGTAACTTTTAAGCTACGCCGCGAATTAAGAAACAGACAGACAGACAGACTCACCGACGGAATTGATAAAAAGATTTTTAGGCATCTAGGGATCCTGAAACCTGAAAATATGTAAAATATGAAAGGGTGACTTTTTTCACGATTACAAAATATTTGTAATCGTAATTAGTGAAACTGTGGTACACAGTTGTATCCTGTGCTAATGTGTTGTTCCGTTAATAAAACATCGCTTTAGGCTATCCAGCCACTTCAGCTGTTTACAATTTATGTAGATGGATGTATTGTATATTATAATTTATAGTAATACATGAGATTAAGTTTTTCTGGTGTGTATCTTCCGGAAAACTTATAGTTTCATTGCACTTATAAAAAATTAAAATTAACAACCAGACACATTTTTGGTAATAATTACAGGATTTGCTGCTTTTTTTCTGTTATTTACCATATGTTTGGCTTCTGTTAATATTATTTGGTAATGTCTCACTAGCTTACTAACATATATTAATACGTTGCCACTATCGGATAAATACTTGAAACTCTGTACCGCATACAAATAATGTATGTATATTACGTTTCTAAACAAAATTCGTACGAAAATATGCATTTATTTGACTCTAGGTCGTGGCTAAGTAATAAAAAACTCCAAACTTTATATATACAAGCGTTTTATTCTGTGTTTTGAAGTTAAATATTAAAATAAAAGTTTTTAAATGTAATTGACCGATATTAAAAGTGGCTTTATCGGAATACAAAAGCTGTCTATAATCGAAAATACGGTACATAGTAAAAAAAACGACATGGAAAAAGTTTTCAATGAAAAGACACCCACTGGCCGGGGCCACACGCACCGAAGAAACTAATAATTAACTTTTGAGCACTGCGATTCGTGTGGCTCCGGATAATTTATTTATTTATTTCATCATAGCTATTACCTAGATCCAACTATAAAAAAATATTAAAAAAAACAAATTTTATAATTACATAACGAAATTTGCGATATTAACGCCTTTAGCTAATTTCTTAAAACTAAGTAAAGAGGTACACAATAAATAAACATATCGATAATAGATATCGTAGAGAGAGGTCATATTATTCAATGGTGAGTGTTTATAGCAACATTTGTTCTTGACATCTATAAAAGAGAGAATATATTGTGAATAACAGATCAAATTTGACTCCATAGGCGCTTTCGTAAAAAAACATGCTGATCGGTAATGATATCTAATTTAGTGGATTCAAGTAGTATATTATAAACAAGACATTCTAGAACTCTTCCGAAAATAGTAGGTTTATTTATAGGCTTATAATTTATAACACTGTTTTTAGCACCATTTTTATAAACTTTTGCCACTTTCAATTTTTTAGGATATTCACATTGCTCAAAAGATTGATTAATTAATTGATAGGGGCCGATATAGAAAGATGTGCATTTTTTACAAGTAAGAAGGAATTCCGTCAAAACCGCCCTAATTTTTATTAATGTCGCTCAACGTTCTCAGGAGTTCTTCTGGGGAAACACGAATATTTGAAAGGGCAGTTGCTGTTATCCTTTGGCAAGAAATTAAATTTTTGTTCATAAAGTCGAAACAGTCCATGAGAAAATTCCGAAAATAGTTATCGGAAACTTCAGCAAAGAGGCTCTCAACTCTTGGTCATACTTTATCGGTTTAATTTTTCTAAGCCTGTCCACTTTTGGTCTTGCCCAAGTTTACAGCTTTTCTATTTTTTTTCATACTCTTGCCCATATTTCACGACTGTTTTAGCTGTTTAGCTTTTAGGAAAAAGAATTTTATATCAAATGGAATTTTGCAAATTTGCTAGCCACTATGGATGGAAAACATGGCTTTATTCAGGCACTCCCTCATAGGGGATCACACTTTTTCTATTAAAAAAAAAACCTATGTATTGTCATGTTATGTTTAGTAGACGCCAATTATAGATTTATTATTGTAGACATTGGAGTATAAGACGAGAACTCCGATGGGAGCATTTTTAAAAATTTAAAATTTAGAAAAAGGCAACGTGGAAACCAACTCAATTTTCCACCTAGCAAATCCCCCTGAGAGCTATTTTAATTTTGCCCATGTTTTTATTGGCGATGAAGTCATATTTGATGAGGCCACATTCGGAGAGGCAGCCCAAAATGAAAAGGAAAAAATATATTCCAATTCAGCCGAGCAAGAAATGTTTCTGAAAACTCATTTGGTACAGGGATTTTTGATATAAATGCACCCCCCTCATTAAGTTTTGTTAATGACTCCACTATATAAAATATCGTTTTCGTCTAGCTCCAACACAATGCCTCTTATGGCAGGGTTTTTGTCAAATGTCTCCGATGTCTTTAAATATAAAGGTATATTTATAATCATCAAAAAGAGACCCATTTGATGGGCGTATAACATACCATGTGTTATATTTAACAAACCTAAGTTAATGTTGATTTCAGAAAAACTAAACATTCTTTATACTCACTACATTAGAAAAAAATCGTATAATTTGAAGAAACTTTTCAAAAACAAATTTTTTTGCTATCTTAGAAATACGAACGTTAATGAGGGGGTGAATTTATTACCAAAAAGACATTTAATTTTCTAAGTAAAATTGTAACATGAACAACAATGTTTATACAACTATTTGCGAAATGACACATGCCATGCCTGAAAATGGATTAGATTTAAATAAATAAATCCACTTTACTTAATTTTGAGATAAATGATAAAAACTATTTAGCTATCTTCTCTGTTATTTAATAAATATATATTGGGGGTTTTAAAATTATTGAAGCTTGGAGGTCACTTAGTTGACATGGTCTAAGTATTATATTCTGCCTATTTTTGAAAAATCTATTATGACTAAAGAGTTTATTTGTTTTTGATATTCACCTATAGACTTGCCTTTTCAAAATAAAATTTTGAAAGCATCTAGATTAAAAAGACCACCACCACCACAAGATATTGAGTCCATTTTGAAAATAAAATATATTATGCGCTAACATAGTAAATAAATACTATTAAACTTTATTCAAAGCAAAAACACACCTTTTAATGGTACCAATTGTATACCGCAAAATGAGAACGAGCAGCTACGTAATCACGTGACTATTGAGTCGCATTATATGATTGATCATTTTGGACTTGTTTGATTAATAGAGGTTTTTGGACCTAATTTTTAGTGGGTTTTGTTCGGATTTGAAAAAACTATATTGCCACTATATGCCCAGGGTACTTAGGAACAATAAATTGTCTTTATCTCATTTTTGCAAAAAAGTTTCGCTTAAATTATTCGGTTTTGATATTACAAGATTCATTAATTATTGTTAATTGGATTGCAAAACCTAAATCGAATCGGAGGAATCTGATCAAATGAAGCATTAAACTAGCTGGCCCGGCAGACTTTGTTCTGCTTTTCCGTTAGATGGCGCGATGAGTTGCTAGTGGAATTATAAGAATATGGGATGCATTCAGCACAGCGTCCAGAAATGTTATTGAAGAAAAACTTATTGGTTTTATAGATAAAATACGCAATAAAACAATACAAAAAATGTGTTGTGTTGAAAGGTCTTGCAAACAAACAAAATTTAAGGAAAAAATACATGTTATAAAATACTTAACGAAAAATAAAAATAACTGAATAAAAAATGTGTCTATACGCATTATGGACATACATAACGCTCCATTACTGTGACATACGAATTTAAAAAGTGTTGATACAAAAGTTGCAGGGACAATACACAACTGTAATTTGAAACTATTTTTTGTGTTTAAATATAATATTTACTACTACCGGTTTAACGATAAAATAAAAAAAATTGTAACACCCTGTTTAAAAAAATATAACCTTGATGATCTCCTGCAACTTTTCTATTAGCACATTTTTTGAGTTCTTTACATCAAGAGCTCTCAAACTTTGCCTTACAACTTCGTTTGAAATTTAAATCAAGGTAAAACTAGCCGATTTAAATATGGATGATTCTATAAATTCAATAAAAAAATGGTAAATTATAAATCCTTCCTTTTATAAGGTATAATGAAGTATTACCATGATTATTACCGCAGACAGTTATTTAATATTCTGAACATACACAATAATTTCTATCGGCTCGTGCAGGCTTATAGCTCCAGACAGTTTGCGCTTATCTTTATACCCCAACTGCCACAAAAACAGCTAATCTCGATTAGCACTGAATAGAAATAAATATCGGCATTTAGTATACATAGGATATGTCGCCCAATGTTCTTAATCACGTCTTTATAAATTGAGGAGATCATGCTGTCCCAAATTGTGGTTGACTACTCCAAGCAACCAAATTGTAATATCTCGAAAATACCCAAGGAGTTGTTTTCAGGTCGTTAAAAGTAAATATCTATTCATCTTTAACAGATCAGGTGATTTTTGCCAAGGATAACCCGATATTTGTGAGAAACTCCGATTTTGGTGATTCCCGTGATATTCCCGTATATTGTGGAAACAATAAGTAAATTGGAAAGTTGTGGAGAATAGATTGAAGTGTTTGAGTACGCTTCGTTAATAACTTTGTATATATTCGGCTTCAAAGTAAGGGTATTTTTGAAAGTTCATTTTACAAATATTCATACCTTTTTTAAATTTTGTCTAATATGGTCTATTTTTTGTCAGAACCTTGACGCGTTAATGTACTTTTCGTAAAAATAATCCTAAGAGCTTCAAAAGGTACTGCTAAATTATAATACATTTCAATGTTGGGCAATGTCTGCAAAATTTAAATCAAAAGGAAAAAAATTGATATTTTTGGTCGCAATTACTTATTTTACTGTAAACAAATTTTTTTGCCTTCTCATCATTTTTGTCTTGTGTCACTTTTCAGTAGAACATTTTTTTAGTGGAGCTTTGATCTCGCCAATTCTAAATAAGATCCGGAAGACTATAAAGCAGAAAAATGTTTTAAAATTCCATGGAATTGGTTAGTTTTTTCTGCAGTTATCAGTTAAATAGTATATTAGAGCGTATTTTTTTACGACATAACCGTTTTGTCCATATTGCCCAAACCGAAAACAGCAAATACATGCTTTCCAGATCAGTTCAGATATTACGACTTTAAGGTAAAAAGTACGTTTGCTACGACATCTACGGGTACGGTATAGGCAATACAAAAGCACGATCTGACTTCATTTATGCCGCAAATGCGGCTTTTTAAATGAAATTTTCAATAGCGGAACTTCTATTATCTATAATTAATTAACGGATAAAGATTTTCATTTTATACTTTGGGGATATTCCTTTTTTAATATATAGAATGTGTTGGGGTTTATTTGCAATTGGTATTTTAGGCTAATATTTTTATAATTATAAAGCACCGTTATTTTAAACATTTAAACAATAAATAACTGCCTGAATGTATGTATAATTTACCGTCAGAATAGTTATTTATGTTATAAGAATATTATCAGACGAGAAGCTAGCCGAGGTTGATACAACGGTGTTTCTCATAATGATTTCTTTCGGTCCAAATATCATACAAAACTTTATATTCTAGCGTTAATTGAGTCAAATATTGTGCAAACTTTGTTAAAAAATATTCTCGAACGGCAGCCATTTTCTAGTTGCTAAATTTGTTGTTTCAGGATTATGATGAATCCATTACCGTCCTACGACTATAATGAATTCATTAGAGTACTCAGTACGAAAAAATGTGTCATTTTGATACTAAAAATCACGATCAAAATGATGTCATTATGATTATTTATGTTATAAGGATCGAAATAATCATATTATCAGTTCAAACACATCTTACGAACTTGGGTTCCATCTGGAGGAGTTGTTTCATTTGTCTTATTGAAATTTCAGTCATGGAATGGAATGTGGAATAGAATATCTCTCAAAGTAGATACATGTTTCCTTGTTTCACAAACATCAATAAAGTAATTTTATATCATATTTTTGAACATTTTATGTACTGTCCGGAAGTTAAAACGTCACTATGACACAAGGTTGATCCAAGTGATTCGCTCTTATTGATTTAAACTTAGCCCTGCAGCGGTATTGCTTTACACTTATAATAAATACCATGTGAAATATTCACATAAAACAGCAGTCCAGTTCTTTTAAAACATGTTGTGATGTGAGATTCGAGAGTAATAGCCTTTCTTTTCTTTAGATTGCGATTAAAATGTATAAAATATTAGCCTCTGACTTCAGAATAGGAGAACCGCCTTTAAGCTCATCATTATACAGGGTATTTCAAAACACACACGCCATCGCTTAATGGGAGATTTCTTGACGTAATAGGTCTAAAACCGGATTATTAGACTGAAATGAAACCGTGTAATAGAAACATATACAAAAATACATTTTTTTAAAAAACAATCTTCTCAGTACTTCCGATCAATCGCGTGCAAATGAGTAAGCTTATGAATGTTATAACCATTATTCTGTCATAACTTTTTTAGTATTGGCATTTTTAATATTTGATAATTAGACAAAAAAGGTTCAATTAGCTCAAGTTGATAAATCCTATTGTCCGAGATATTTTAAATTAAAATAATATAAAGCATTTAAATATTGAATATCAATACCAAAGGTTAACTGGTTATTCATGTCAGGTAATTATTATTTTTTGACATTGGATGAAATTGAATTGGCATTGTTTCAAATTTTCGCATATGGTTGCGACATTTTGCACCATTATTTGGTCATAACTTTTTTTGGTATTGTCAATTTTGACAATTTGATGTGTCAGACTGATTCTCTGATTTTGCACAAAAAAGATCTTTTGGTTCAAGCTCATGAGTGTGCGATAATTATAAATAAAGCCGAACATTATCAGAATCAATTAATTTTCATCCAACTGTCAAAAATAATGTTTACTTGCCATGAGTAACCACGGCAATTAAGCTTTGGTGTTGATTTTTAATATTCCAATGCATTCCTAATAGTTTTACTAAAAATAAAATTTATTGCTTGAATTTTGATAATATTCGGCATTACTTAAATTTGAAATATCTCATGACATGGACAGTCTAATAAATCGGATTAACTATACAAGAAAAAATAAAAATAAATCTTTAACATCTGGTTCATGAAAACAAAGCCATTTTAGACCTATATCTATATTACGTATTGTCTTATTTTATGCCATTAAGCCATGTCGTATGTTTTTTGAAACACATACAAGCTCTCACCCTGGGAATAAAGCGTTACGATCGATTCACTGGTTGATTCTAAGAATGTGTTTTTTCTACCTTTATACACTAAATTAGGGTTAAACAAAAAAAAATAAAAATAGTAAATTGGTAACTGAAGTTGAAATCGTAGCATGGAGAGCATTTAAGTTAGTTGTATGATATTTTTATGGGGGAAATGTCAGAGCTCTACATTAACTTTTTCTACTGATATCTGGACTTTTTCGGAAAATTTGGGGACAATAAGTGATGAACATGTGAGATTGAGATATTTTTGCCATGGAAAAGAGACACCAAGGTTGAGCCGTAGTTTTCTAGCTGATTAGTGCTAAACATTAATAAGGGAAATTATTTGCAACATGACAACAACATTTTGAGGCCAATTAAACGTTAACTATATAGGTGTATGGTTATATTTTTTTAAAAGTGAGTGTATTTGAGAATAAGAAAATGGTAAAACATTTTGAGATCATTTGCATTTTGGTAACAAGTTTATCTATGGTTTGATATGTTTTAACTACTTATGATACGCAAAAGTTTCTTTTATTTACCAGAATAAGATATGGAGCAAGCATATCAGTTTTACTTAATAATTCACTGGTTTACAGCCATTTTGCGACTGTGGTGTAAAAGGCTACTTTATGTTAATTTTTGGTCGCTAAATGCGGAAAAGATGGAAAAAACTTCCGAACACGTAAGATTTTTGAGTTATCATTTTTTCAGCAAAAATCAATAAGTATTTTAATCACAATAAGTTAAAAAGCAACGTTTGTTGGAATAAAAAAAAATCGGGCTCCAGCGCCCCCGGCAAATTGGGAGGAATATTTAAAAATTTATGATGATAATGCAGAACCCGATAATTTATCGAAAAGGACCGTTCTTATTTTCCCGAATGTGAATAAAAAGTACCCCATTTAATCGAACAAGCTGGATTAAATGATCAAATTCGGGACCCCCACTTGTACAAAGAGCATGCTGAACTATTAGGTTCAAGATTACAACAATGGAATTTACTAGCCACTGCAACCAAAGTTACAATGAACCGTAACCAGGAGCTATCCTCGTTTTTTACTAAGCAGAATAAAATGTATGTTTATGTTAATCCAAATAGCGTTATGGAAAAATTAGGCTTTGCACATAACCTAGACGAATGGCGCTTGTTTATACGTAGATTCTTCTAAAATAAGTTTAATAGCAGTTCTGTTCCATAATAGCAACAAAAGAGTCTCTATTCATCTCGCGCATGCAGTTGACATGAAGGAAACATACAAAAGTGTGTCATTTATAAAAAATAAATAAAAAAGTAGAATACTACGAATAACTTGTAGAAGAACTACTTGAAAACTACTTCAAAATGGACTGTCGCATGTCCCTTAAAATACACTTCTTACACTCCCATTTAGATTTTTCCCCGAAAATTTGTGTGTGGTTGCTGATGAGCAAGAAGAAAGGTTTCACCAAGATATATTACAAGGTAGATGTGATCCAACAATATGGTTGGTTTCTTATGAGAAAAAGCAATCAGGAATATAAACGAAAGTCAGCATTTGAAAAAAATTATCTAAAAAAGACTTGCTACAAATGGATTTTCATGTGTACTTTTGCAAACAAAACCTGTTATTCTTAGAATATACTGACTTTTTTTCTTGGTTTGAACTATATAAAAATATATACATTCTTTTAATAAAATGAAAATAACTGATGCTGCATTCTATAACTCAAAATCTATATGTGGTGGACAATTTGGGTTATTGAATTCGTAATTAAGATGCTTTAAACTCCCCCGTAGAGTCGTTATACCATCAGTCATCATTTTTTCGTATTTGTACACCATTAGAGGTAATTGCTAATAAAAAATATAAGTTATTGAAAGCCCAAGAAAGTGCACCCCTTTTTATAAACTAAGGAAATAACACATTTTACAGTGAAATATAGAAGTGATCTATAATAGCGACAAATGTCTAATGCAAAAAGTATAAATTAAAGTAAACAAACGTATTACCACCCAATTTAATGCCTATTAAAAGAATATAAATAACATGAATTAAAGCGTCTTAGGTTGGCTTTATTAGTTGAATCGACAACTTGATAATTAATTTGGGAGTAATTTATTTTCGATAACGTTACTTGTGTATGTAACTATGGTAGAGTATAATGCATTATATTTAATTAGGCTGAGATGGAGTTATGATTTTCGCCCAGTAAAGTCTCTTGAAAATTTGTTCTCTGATTGCCCCGAAGTAGCCATTATTCGCTGCTTACGATGCAATACCAGGTTTGATAGCACTATTGTATTTATAGCGAAAACTGTATCCAATTCAGTATAAGTATGCGACTTGATATTCAGTCAAGAAGAAGTAGAGGTATTTTGGTGAACAAAGTTGTATTTAGTCGGTACGCTATTGAAATATATTAGAAAATGGCCTTGCTTGTGACTTCGCCAGAAACTTTTAGCAAATATAACAGGTTTTGCAACTTTGGCTTAATATTTTCGTTATTTTGTGTTAGTCATACATTTAAAAAAATTCTTAACACCACCACCACATAACTACTCACTTCCAAATTAAAAGAAGACTGAATAAGATTAATGCTGTAAATATTCCATATTTCATTATCCTCCTGCTTTAAAATCCGTGACCTATCATAAAATGTATTATCTGCTAATATAAGAGGATCTATTGTACTCATTGTAAAATGGTACATATCAGGTCTTCTTGAATATTTTCCTATTATTCGAAAGGCATTAGAGTTATAAACATAATAGAATGAATTGTGATACCGTTATCGTATTAGCCAGTAATCCTTGATAATTGCTAGTAAAAAGGTTCTGACAAAAAAATATAAGTTATTGAAAGTCCAAGAAAGTGTACTTCATTTAAAAAAAAGTCTTGTCTATCAACATACCAAAAATAAAAGTTGACTTATATGATATTTTCTACACAGACAAGTCACTGAGAACTTATTTAAAACGTGGATTTTAGGTTTTTATAAAACAGAGAAATAACATCGTTTACGGAGAAATATTGAAGAGAACTATAAAAGCGACATGTGCCTAATGCAAAAAATTAAATACCAATTAAAGTAAACAAACTTGTTACTACCCAACTTAGTACCTATTAAAAGAACATAACATGACATAGAGTGCCCTATATTGGCTTTATTAGTTGCATCGACAACTCGATAATTAATTTGCGAATAATTTATTTTCGATAACGCTACTTGTGTATGTAACTATGATAGTATAGTGCATTATATTTAATAAGGCTGAGACAAAGTGATAATTTTCGTCCAGTAAAGGCTCTTGAAAGTTGTTCTCCCGAATGCCTCGAAGTTGCCATTATTCGTTACTTACGATGTAACAGCGAGTTTGGTAGCACTAATTTAATTATAACGAAAATTATATCCAACCCAATATATGTAACTTAATATTGCAGTCAAGAAGAGAGTTACTTTGGTGAACAAAGTTGTATGTACTCGTTACATTATTGATATTAAATTGTGAGAAGCTTTTAAATATTTTGAAGCATTTTCAATTTACTTAGTTAATTCTAAATATTTTTTGTCTCCTAATATTAGGAAATACAGCAAAACAATATTTTAATATTGATATAAAATAAATTCTTCAATTCTTTTTAATCCACATTCTAAATTATATGGTCTTGCTGCACTCTGTATACCGATACACATCCATTATTACTAAACAAGCCAATCTACTTGGTTAGAAAGGTAGAAATTATTCGTCCAATAAAATACCCAGTGTTTCAATCAGCCTTATTGAGTAGGCACTATAGTAGAATAAAATACAAATGACCGTTAAATTTGAGTTTTTATCATTATACGTTACGGTTTGATTTACAGTTATCCATTAAATGCTTGTGCTATTCTTAATAGGAACATATATATACCTTAAATTAATATAGACTTTCGCTACTTGTTACATTTTTTCTGTTGCAAGGACAAATGGGAGAGACAAGTATTTGGCAGGCATTGATTTGGATCTCATGAGTTCCGGGTTTCGCGATGAACGTAGCCGATTTAAAACTGGTTCGTTGTCGACGAAACCTGCAATTATTGGGATTTCTTCTACTATAGAATATGTCAAATCAATATCGATAACAGGATATTAATATGTGATTTTTCGTATATAATATACAAGATTAGAATCTAAAGACGTAAACTCATGAACCAATGTATTTGCGAATTGTTGAGTTAGATTATATATTGTTATATTTTTGATGTGCTGAAATTGTCAAGCTTCCTTTTGTAGAAATATATTATATAATAATATATATTTGCAATGTTTACTATTTTTGTTAAGAGATATTGCATAATATCTACTATGGTACAGATGGCGTGTACAATGTTGTGTTTCGTCAAAACCAACGTGGTTAGTTCTTGGCGATATATCCAAGGATTACGCATTCTTATATCTGGTGCAGTGCCTTTATACAGGAAAGTGGCGACAATAGAGCCTAAGCTCCGCCCATCCGCCATTAATGGGCTAAATCTATGTTGTTTATATGTGCGTAAACGGCAATTTCGCATATTTGTTTTGCGTTTTTAAATAGTTTGTGCCTGAATATCTTCAGTTTTAAAGTACGAGTGTTGTGCATTTATGTATATATATAAAATATAGTGATGTAAACTGCAAATACCATATAAATATTCTTTGCAATACTTAGGAAGAGCGATCTCTTCTCGGGTTATGTTATGTACCTTGAAATATTGGGATAATTATGTAGATAAATTAATGTTCATTATTTGCAAATAAGGTATTTTTTATTATTATCTTTCCCAAACAATCCTACATGGCTTCATTAACAGTTTTTTAATAACATACTTTATTAAATACAAATGCTCAAATGAAAAAAGCTTGTATTTAGACTTAACCATTCTAATATAGTAGCAATAGAGTCAAGAACATAAAAATTGAGTTAAGAAGGAATTAATTTTTAATTTTTTCATGAACCGGAATGTCCTTGCAATGAGTTCCGGTCTACTCTGAGCCTTTTAAATTATTAGAGTTTTCGAGAATTTCAAACATATGGTTAAGAAAGCAATGGGTTATTAGAATGAAAAGGGATAAATGGATTCCTAAGGACCTATCACGATTATGTGAGGTATGAAATGTGGCAATTTAGTTTAATTAATGTTATCAAAACCATAGCTTTTTGCAAAATGTATTTTTTAAAATTATTTTTTTTAGGTTTATTTTGCACGAGATATGTGGGAGAAGACAAGGGAAGATGGTACAAGAAAACTAAAGGCAAATTCAGTACCCACAATTTTTTTCTTTTCTAAGTCAAAGCCAATTAAAAAGCCTGCCTCGAAAAGACGGTTCCAGTCATCAGAGATTTATAGAAATGGAAACTGCATTTCGAAAATACTAAAAAGTAATTTCTTCACAAAATGTAGATTCAAAGGCATTTTTTATTAGCAAGATGTTAGAAATTGATACCGACATTTTGAATTGTCATCACATAAAACAAAAGTTAATAAGTAGATATGTAGTTTTCAAATTAAAAATAGAAAAAAAAATTAATTGATAAATATGCTAGTAAGTCATTAAGATAAGTTTAAATAATCTGTTTTTTTTTTCTTAATTGTTTTGCCACATAATATAGATACCCGAGGATTTTATTAGTGTTTTAATTGTTTTTTTAAATGTTAACTGATCTGGCAGGGTCAATTTTTACTCTGTAGAAAATTTAATTGTAAATTACATTTAAACTGCTGAATCTGCATCCCATCTACCTGCTATTTTACAATTCAGGTTTATTTTTATATTCTCGAGTAAAAAAAATATCTTCCTCCAATTTGTTTTTTTTTTCAAATATACTTTTAAGACTGAAAATATTCCACATACATATATCCTTTCACCCTGTATAATTGTAATATTACCCAAAGTATGTTTACCATTCATTGCTTTTTTTGGAAAAAAAATTACAAAGTTCAGAATTGCCCCTGCCATACTGTTTAAATGTGACCATTCCACTTAGGGGTTAACTAGATAGTATAAGGATAAATCTTTTTTATAAAAGAAATATTTTGTAGACAGCTTTTTGAAACCAACTTACTTTAATTCTTATGTTCGGGAATTTAACCATTTAGGTAACTATTAAGTATATTTAAATAAAAATATATTACACATTTTCTATTAGTAGCCTTATTATTACAAAGCATTCTTAAAAAATAGTGTAGGCATTATGTATATCTAAATAAAAGATGACAAATAGCATTTTATTGTTAAAGCCTTCATGAACGTGTAATCCACGAACCTTCAAAACAAACACGAGGAACTATGAAAAAAAACATTTATGAAATGTTATTTATTTGGGACCTAAGGAAATAAAATTAACAAAGTAATATTTAAAAACAATTTACTTATATACTTTGACAAGTCTTCATTTTATTAATAATCGTAAAATTGACACCAATACATAATTGCTAGAAATTATTCATTTGTTTCCGAATCTGGTTCCTATAAGGAAGAAACATTCCAAAAGCGAGGCCTCTGATATAATTAAAAAGCTATTATAACTAGTTTTCTTGTGTTCTGCTCGTAGTATTCAGATATTTCCGTTGCTAAATTGGCAGTATCAAATGAACCATCAAACTAAAAAATATATTTAAATTGTAATATGCCTTACGAAAAATTCAATGCCTGGAAAAGAAATGAAACTCGGGTAACACAAAAATGTCTCGTTTATTGTGCATGCAATAACATTTATTAGATTATAGATTTTCATATATTGACTTACAAGCAAAGAGCACCAAGTCAAATATGAACACAGTTGACCTAGTACTTTTTGCTTGTTAGCCCACGGTATATCATATTTAATTAAAAATTAAACTAGCAATTTATTGCAACATTACATAATCAGTATGTTCTGTTACGCAACTTTACCACGAAGATTCATACTTTAGTAGCGTGTTCTTAACAGCAAAATTTTCCAGATTTTAAAATTGCTTGCAACTTTTCCAATTTATTTAACAACAATGAATAACAACTTTTATTTTACAAATCACATAATTGATATACGATTACATAATTTTATGTAAATTGCGTGAGTCAGAACCAAAAATTATACATGTAATTGTAAGTATTAAAGCATACAGGTATAAGTAGTTTAATTAACTACTTACTTAATAGTTCATATTCTATTTCAAAATAATCTGGTATAAAATGATCCGAATAAACTCTCTAAGTAGGTACGGTATGGTAGAAGAACCCTTGTTTGTAAGGTCTAGTTGAACATAAACATATTCATTCGTCTAGGCATGAACTAAGGAGTCAAATTTACCATAAAATGTAATCAACAAATCTAAAACAAAAATTAAAATTCAAAGCACAGACACTAAACACACTGGTGAGAGATAGAATTTTAAGTGTTTTAGTTTAACTTACAAATATATAAAAGCCCTAAAAACAAGTAAAAATTAAGTTTAAATAATGTTTAAAAACCAAAGAATCCCAATGGATATAATCAATATTAAATTTGTTGTATTGGTCCTCTGTTGGAGGAAATAGCCTATAGACATATGTCTATTCGATTTTTTAAGTTTTTGGATTTATTATAATGTTTAAAATTTATATTTTTATCAAGCTTAAACCGTATTTTATGCTTACGAAATCAATAACAAAACATACCTTACAGTATTTGTTAAAAAACAGGCCTTACTAAATCATCCCATTTTTGTAAACAGCTGATCCCAAGCCACATAAATATTGACATGCAAAAATCAAGTAACGATATATTGTAAATTTGCAAATAAAGAGAAATTCCCATAAGATCAATGGTAAACAATAAAATTTTTGCCCATTAATGGTGGATACTTCAAAAGTAACCAAATATAATATATAACAGTATCAGTTGCACACATATTATTTGACATAATCGAAACACGGTCGTTCGCACTTAGTAAATATACGGAGAAATCTGCATACGGTTTAACATTTTTGTTCAGACATATTGGAGTATATCTACTCTGGTACAGATGGTGCTACATATATTGTTGTGTTTAGTCGAAACCAGCGTGGTTAGCTCTTGGAATTATTTCGCAACGACGTTCCGCCGTTGGCTTATTGAACAAGCAAAAAAAAAGAGGACCGTAAAAATTAATTAAAGAAATGTGAGAGTTTTCTGCTGATTTTAAAATTTAATGTTTCATTTGTATTTTGTAAATGTCAAACAATTCAATTGTGTTTTTCTATAAAAGGGTAAACATGTATTCGATTAGTTCAGTTTTGTACTATTGTACTAGCTCTGGAAACGGTGTTCCACAACCGACAAATAATTGAACCCCTTTTTTTAACATACGAAATGGATTGTATGAATTTTATTATTTACTTTGAGTTTTGGAATTTTAGTCTAAAAAAAAACGATTAATATTTTTCTTTTTATTTAACGAAATATACTTGAATAAATATAATTTTTGAATATTTAATATCGATTTATAACATTAACTTATATTGTTTTAAAAATTCGTAAATACTTTAAACGTTGAACCTTAAATTATTTTTATATTAGATATAAATTAATTATTTTTATATTATTTCACAAACTTATCATATTACTTATTTTTATATATTTTGCTAATATTTTATTTTATTTAGCTGGAAACTAAATACCTAGCTCTGAAAAATATTTTTTGAATGTTAAATATTTAGTTTTAAACGTTTTGTACCAATAAAAATTGTAATACAGTGTTTGTTGCATTGGTGAACTTTTATTTAATTTTTAATGTTTAAATGTCAATATTCTCTTTAGTTGTAATGTTGCAAATGTATGCAACCCTGGAACAAAAAATATTTATTTAGTAAATTACACAAAACTACATTCATCTGTTTGACTTGTAATTTTAGGATATTAGTGCGGGTATGTTAGTGAACATTTTTCCAAGCTATGCTTATCATAAATGTATACATCTTCTAGTGTTATAACTAAAGAAATTTGATTAGGAAAGTGATACTGGTTTCAATTTCTCTAAAGCTAAACTTTAATATTACTGAAATGTGAAAAGCGAAATTTTCGAATCTTACAAGCACATTTTAGTTTTTATTTTGGCATAAACTTTCTTAAATCAATTCACCTACTTAGTTTTGCAATAGTAAACATACTACATACAAATACGCTGGCCGATCACCGATAATCTAAAAAGAATCAAACAAATATAAAACATACACTTAAATTAATTCCTAAAATTTGAACAACTCAAATTCAAAAACGTCAGAATAATCGCAAGGGCGTTATTGTTTCTACTCCCCGTTTCCATGACAAGATAGTCAATGTGCTGCCCTGCAACGAACGTAGTCTGCATAGAAAGAGTAAAAGGGGTGCTTCATATAAGTTAGCATTGCATGGCTGAAACACAAAGAGGAAATATACATTTTTTTTTTAATAAGTTACCTAAGGCAGAAATCATTTTCCGTCAAATTACAAATTTTGAGAAAAAAAAACATAAAACGAAATATTTGCTTAAACACAAACAGACAACATATGCTCCATATAGGTTAAAATTAATTTTGTAGAATGATTATTCCGTCCAGGACCAAAATTTGATGATCTTGACAGAAACATTAATATCAGGAAGGGCAAAGAGTTGGGTGAAAGCAATCCACTATTTTTTTTTTGCATACTTACAGTATATTCTTGTAAATTTTACTTAGGTTTTGAATATCTGCTTTTGAGTCCACAGAATTTGAACTCTTTTTATGAAGATCATTTCTAGAACTTCCATTTTTTCTTTATGTTGTTCCGTTTTTAATACTCGAGTGTAATCAAATTTATAATTATTTTGGGCTTCGTGTTTTGTCAAAGCGGTTTGATTTTTTTTGTGGTACTTGTGGCTGTTTATTCTGTTTTCGAGATATTATTGACTTGATTGACCAATATATGGACCATTGCAATTTGTACAAGGGATTTTATAAATTGTGTGTGATTTCTTATTTTTCGGGGTTCTTGCTTCAAGTTTACTATAGTCAGTTTGAAGTAAATTGTTTGTTTTATGACTGATTGGAATGTTCTGCTTTTTAAAAAAGGCTTGCAGATTCTCAGACAAACCCGTGATATAGGGAAGTCAAATAATGTTTTTTTGTTTTTGGGTTTTTGTTTTGATCATTATTTCGTACCGCCATGTTATGTGTTTTGTTATTATAATTTTGAATCCTAGAATTAAAAATTGAGTTTTTTTTTCTGGGTTGCTGTTTTGCGTTAGAATATTTTTCGCTTTTTTTATGGCGTTTTTTCGGTAGTTTTGATCGGATAATTGAACAACTCTGTCAGCTAAACCGATTACTACTGATTATTTTTGGAACAAAGCATGCTGTGAGAAGTCATTTAAATATCTACCTGACCAGGTTGGTTTTGTATACCACTCAGTTTCAATTATCTTATCTTCATAGTGGAGGATCATATCAAGAAAGCTTATTTAACTATTTTGTTCAACTGCAATAGTGAACCTTAATTTCTCATGGTAACTGTGAAAACATGATAAAATATAATTTTCTTGCCCTCTTGGGATGGCTGTCAAACAATCATCGACGTATCTATAGAAAAAAGGAAGTTGTAAATTTAATTTGGTAATAATTTAGTCCTCCAAATCTTCAAGAACCCAAGTTTTATTAATTATTTTGTTAATTATGTTCTTCAGAAATTTTGAGAGATTATTAAAAGGTGACTGTACGCACGAGACATTGGAACTCCTTTTTTATGTAATTTTGGTAGTCCGTAGATTTTAGGCTAGTATTCTTGGTAGTCGTTGGATATATGTAGCATTTTTTTTCCTTTCTTTAATTAGATCGTTGTTAAGTTTTTAATATGTATTTGTAGGATCATTTTTTATTTGTTTATAGGTGGTAGAGTCTAAAAGAAGACTGTTCATTTTCGAGTTATAATCACAGGCGTTCATTATAACAGTTTTGTTAGATTTATCCACGTTTAGGATGTTTAATTGAGGATTCTATATAAAGAATTATTTTGTTTGATTTACTTTTTTATCAAGATCTTTATAAATACGGTTATGTTTTCAAGGAAATAAAGATCTTTTTTTAAAATTAGTAATCATATTACAGCAAGTTGCCCTGACTTCGTCCTTTTTTTCTGTTAGTAAACTATGTATAGAAGTATCTATATTGGCAATAATATCCGGAATTGGAGTATCTATTTTGTCATTAATGGGCATTGCGAATTCTGGACCTAGACTAAGAACGTCAACCACGTAATTAGGTAGAGTAGTGCCGGAAGTATTTTCTAACCATTCTTTTTCTATCTTAATATGGGGAGTGTTGTGTATAACTATTAAATTTTTTAAAATTAATTTGTTTTATTTTAATAAACAAAATTTCGTATTTTTTAATTTGATGATATAAAAAATCATTTTTTACATTTGGTGGGACCAGTGAGTTTAAATTGTCCTTAAATTTATTTATTTCATTTTCTAGAAAATCAATGTATTGATATATATATATATATATATATATATATATATATATATATATATATATATATATATATATATATATATATATATATATATATATATATATATATATATATATATATATAAACTTAATGGTATACTAAAGACACTTGATCATCTAGATATTTACATTTCGACTCCCAACACCCTCTATCCCAAAAACAAATTAGTTGTCATAGGTTTTGCAGACAGGGCTATAAAACTATTGGATCCTGAATATAGAGAAAAATCCATTAAAAAAGCAAAACAAGCTTTACAGATCAACAACTGCCCTGGAAAAATCATTAAGATCTTCAAAAGAAGTATTTATAAATTTTACAATGAAAACTACCCATCTAAAGAAAATATAAACAATCAGCATCAATCTGCAATACAATGTTGTAATATTGATATATATATATATATATATATATATATATATATATATATATATATATATATATATATACGTTATTTTGGCCTGTTAGAAATTTTAGGTAGACACAGGCCATGCCCAGTGTTTTGTCAGCAACTTTTATATCCAACTTGACCGCACAGACAGAAGGAGGGACATGATACCCATCATCGAGACTTATATAGACTTTTTGCCCGTTAATCTTTGTCTTTTTCCAGATGCAGATTCCACCCTCTTTGCCGTCTATATCATGCCTGAAATTGTTGTAGACTGTCAATCTTATTAAAGAATCGGGAATTTCCTTGTTGAGCCAGGTTTCGATACAAACATTTTGGTTTTTTTGTGATTTTATAAATTTTGTTGGTATAATTATTATTTACGCTAGCATTTGATACAGTGTCTTTTATTTTTAAAACCAAAAGAGAATATTTTATTATTGGATGAGACTCACCCCTTGGTTATTCGTGTTTCCAGTTCTTGTAGTACCTTCTTTAGATTATCCATAGGCGTAATTAAAATGCATTTTGGGGGGAAGGAGGCAAGCAAGCATTTACTTTAATTATTTACCAGGTTCGCCAGTTTATTTTTTAATTTCAGAACTGGACCATGCTTTGGTTCATTTTCATTTTTTAGACGTTCGATCTGCATTGTAACTACTATTATTTTTTCTTCCCACATTTTTATTTTTGGCATTTTTTTGTTAATATCATTGTTAACATGTTTTAGATTCACGTAAATTCCTTTCATGTTCTCGGAAAGGTTAGCTATTTCGTCCCTCTTTTATAATAAATTAGAGAGTTTTTTTGTTGTAGATTGTTTATCTGTCCACCGAGTCGTGCTACAATCAGAATCTAATTCTTCCTATTTCGACAATATATTATTATTATATTAAATGCTCCTCTTCTTGCCGATTATAAATATACCAGGTTTGATACCTTTATTTTTAAAGACAGCCGAAAAACTCCATTTACGTGTGCATTAATTTGGCTTTTCAAGAAGTACTAAATCAAGCTAATAGGTAGTAAATATTACGATTCTTCTGGAAAATAATTTATATGCTATCCTTCTCAATAGTTAAACAATCAAAGTGGTACAAATATGTCTTCTAGAAGACGGTGGCTTTATATATTAAAGTCTAATATGAAAAGTAAGGTTCGGATAGAGTTCTATTCGAACCTTATTTTTCATATTAGACTAGAAAGGAGTATAGAGTAGGAGAAATAATAAAGGAGGTACTACAAGAACTGGAAAGACGAAAAACCGGTGATGAGTCTCATGTAAAATAAAATATTCTCTTATGATTTTAAAAATAAAAGACATTTTATCAAATGCTAGCGTAAATAATAATTATACTAACAAAATTCATAAAATTAATTAAACCAAAATTCATTTTTGTATCGAAGCCTGCCTCAACAAGGAAATTCTCGATTCTTTAATAAGATTACCAGTCTACAACATTTTCAGGCATTATTTAGAAGACAAGGAAGGTGGCATCTGCATCTGAACAAAGACAGATATTAACGGGCAAAAAGTCTATAGAAGTCTCGATGATGGATTAGGTCCCTCCTTCTGTCTGTGTGGTCAGGTTGGATATAAAAGTTGTTGACAAAACACTGAGCATGGCCTGTGTCTATCTAAAATTTTTAACAGGCCAAAATAAGTAACTGATAGTAACCCTTAAGTATGGATTGGATATTAAATAAAGTATACAAATAATTCATGTTATTTTTAGTTAGTTTTTAAAGTAATTCTTAAAGCAATTAAATTTTTACCAAAAAATGCAATTAAAAGATATTGTTTCTATTTCGGTTTTTAAAATAAATAGATCCAAACATTAAAAAAATTCAATTTATTTTCTCTTGCTAAATAATACTAAGAATTATTTTATAACAAGAATATTTAGTTACTATTTTATATGCATTTTTCTCTCGTTACCCTACTAATAAAGAATTAGGAACCTAAAATGGCATTAAATTTTGAGACATGGCCAACCGAGCAAAATAAAACTAACGCCTATAGCTCCGCAAAACAGAAGTCTACAGAATTTTAAGCCTTATTGGAATGTTGGAAAAGTCGCTAAATAAATTTGGACTTATATATAATATAATAATATAATATACATAGCAAAATGGCAAATGAGTGCATTTTTATTTGAAACTAGATTTTACCCAATTTTTCGACTTCGGATAAAAAAAAATGTAAATATTTGCCATGTAACAAAAAAGTGGAACTTTTGACATGTTAAGTCGTTTTTAACCCAGGGGGTAATGATACGATTCTACGGTCAAATAATGGCAAGTATAATTCGTGCACACTACAATTCAAAATTTTCCATTAAACCATTAACACCGATCGAGCTGAATTTTACACCAGTTTCTAGAGGAAATGTAGACATTTCTTCACGTATTTACTTGAAACCTTGACAAAGTGGTCTCGACTCTGCAAAACACCTTCTAAATTCAATTTTTTGCCTTTTTTTTTTTTTTAAGCCACATCACGTGCTCTGTAGTTGCCCGTTAGCGAAATTTTTATACCAGTAATCGGAAAAAAAGAAGCCCCACCTCGAAAAATTAACCAAAGCGACCTGTATTTGAATTATCGGGGTTTCGAAAAAGGTGCCCCTATTGGACGCCACTAGCGGCTTATTATATAATATTAAATTATTAAATATTATAAAAACCCTATTTATCGTCTATTATCGACCTATAATAACATTTTTTTCTTACACTGAACTGGAGCGCGTCAAAAGGCAAAAAAACAAATCAAATTTAAATTTTCCGGTCTGGAAAAAGGTATAAGCACATAGTCAGTAACAATAGCCGAGTGCGCTATTGTAACAACGAGGGTATTAATAATGATACGAAATTCATGAAATAGTGATCTTTTAGAAAGAAACTTTCGAAAGTTCCCAAAAAGTAGGATTTTGTTGGCGCGTTAAATGTTCAGAACTGGCAACCGACTGCTCAAAAACGTGTCTGATGGCGGTTGCCAGGCAAAGTAAAAATGTGATATTGTTAAGGTTAAATATTGGGTATTAAAAGTTTTAAAAAGCCCAAAAGTGTAAATACTCATGAAAAATTAAATAGATAAAAGAACCGCTTGTCTTTAGTAAGCTAGCCTGTATAGGTTCATTTTAACCCGTCGAAAAATCGCTCAGTACGAACACGCAAAAGGAAACTTGTGTGCCAGTCGGGAGCTGATGCTTTAGTAAACTATCTTTTTTGTGATCTAACCAGATGTGTAAAAGCTAGTGAATCGATTTCAGGACAATAATTTTAATACCAGCCTGAAATCAAAAACTGAACAAACTGACCGGCGCATTCATAGGTGTGAATCGACGGATTATTTATAAAAATTTAATTTAACTAATGCCACCATGGTGGAATAGAGGAGAGAAGCCCTTACCATCTCGTTGGCATGGGCGTAAGGTGGGCAAGGCTTGGAAAGATGCTGTCTTTCATTAGAACCGCTTCTGCCTAGGAGTGGAGGTGGGCAATACTGGCGTTAGAATTTTAGGCATAGTTGCTGGGCTTGCCCCTCCTATCTTACTACCAGTTCAAGTATTTAACTAATACATTTGCCAACTAATTTATCCTCCAAGTAAAAACTTTTTACTCTGAGAATGTATCCTTTCTTGTTTGTTATTAGCCTTTTGTCCCAAAAAATACAAAAATGTGTAATTACCAATAACAATCATAAAAATAAAAAGGAAGGTTTTGAAATCGATTATAAATTCGGTTAGCAAACCGTTTCTGCCTAGTTTAATTTTGGTATCATTTATGGAACTGTGCAAGACAAAGCATGCTCACCAAACTGGCTATTCCAGTAACCTTTCTAGAACGATAGAAATGTGTGTTTTGGAACGAACCTAAGCTGTGACCAGGCTAGGTTTACAAATTTAATTTAACCGTAAATGTTGAATCTTTTTACCAAAAAGATCAAAATTGTAACGTAAACGTAGTAGACACACAGGTCTATATGATCATGCTAAAATCTGAAATGTAAATTAATTTATTTTTAAGTTAATAAATAGTATATATTTTAAATAAACTATTAAACAAAGAAAAGGGAACGTCAAATACTTGAGCAGTAAATTTTGTTACAATTAAGTATAGTCTTTTATTATGCTTACTAAACTTCAAAAGTCATGAAAACATCTTTCGCTAGGAGCTTAATCAGACAGAGAATATTATAGACATAATAATTTTGGACTGAATAAACCCCGAATAACAATAATTGTTGTTACAGCTTCAAACTGTCAAAAGCAGACGCCAGTCGTTTTACTTTAAAGTAAGCAATCATAGTGCGTCACACCACAACAAAGTTGAACCTTTAGGCAACTTTTTGTCAAAGCAAGCAAATCTGGTATAATATATGATTTTGCATTATGCCAAAGCCTCGCTATTACACTCAAATATACTTTAAATGACGAGGAAAAATAATTGGGGTTTGGTTATAGTTGTAATAGATCTATATAAATATATTCCAAGGAAATAACATTCGTTGTATTTTTCATAACTACTTATGTAGCGAAAAGTTTTGATGCATTCAGGGCTTAGAAACATTAGGTCATAATAGGAGCAGTGGCGTAACAAGACTGCAACGTGGGGCTCTGGTGCCAAAATATAAAACTGGGACTCCTCCCCTCTCTATAATAAGTAGATATAAATAAAAAAAAATTAGGAGATTTCATAAATCGCAAAAAATATTGAAATCTTGTTTTAATATTGAGTATCACAGAAAAATGAAATAGAGTTATATATTCTAAAGAAACTTAACAAAAATAGATGTAAATATACAAAACACCATTCTAAATTATAATAATAATTCTAATTACACCGACTCGACTTACGATTAGATGACTGATTGCTCTTTCTCTTGTCTATAACTTGAAAAATAATGTCTATTTTTACATGCTTTTTCAATTTTTCTTTGTTTTCCGCAGCTTTTTTTCTTAAAGCTGCTCGCGATTGGTGCTTGTAATTCATTTTATCACAACTACAACGCTGAATACTCACAAAACAAAATATAAAATCAGTCTCACTGCAATTATACGCCTGATTCAGTCTAGCACCTAATACACAACACAAACAATTAGCACCCAAAGTCAGTACCGCATCTACAACTTTTGGGGCCCTAGACCCGCCTAAGATTACGGGCTCCTATCGGCGCTATCCCCTAGAAGCATTGCAGCCAGTGCCGGATTAATTATTTCCGCCCAAACGTATTTACGTGCCCCAATTTCGTGGGAAAAAGTGACGACTAAAAAAAAAGTCCCCTCTTCCATATAGCAGAAACTTATCCCCTGCTTCAATATAATAATAGATGAAAATTACCTACTTAATGATAAAATGAAGGAAAATACATAAACGATTTTTGTGGCAGCGAGGCGGCGGCGAGTCTTTTTTAAGATGGGCCCTAGGCCCGGGTCTCACGGGCCTAATGACTAATACGGCCCTGCCCAAAGCAAATAGCAAATAACTTAATATAAACTATCAGTTCAGTAATTATTTTGCATCTTCGCTCCCTATTCCCCGTAGAAATGTTGTTCGATTGATCTTTACCGATGTAAAGCGCTCCGCCGCGACAGAAATGAACCGGCTGGCGAAGGCCAAATAAAAATAAAAGGCTGTTTGCCTGTTTGATGCGCGTTCAAGTCTACACACAGAATGGCACGGTTTTTGTCGCGTATCGATAAATGTCGCGTAGTTTTGTAAATGTAATTTCCTTAATTAAATGTGCGCTTTTATAAATCGGTAATTTTTAGTTCTATCGATAGTTCTAATATGATTCTGTAGACTTTAACCAGGCCGCCGGGTCCCCAAAGGCTCCGGGCTCTGGTGTAACCGCACCACTCGCACCATTGTAGTTATGCCATTGACTAGGAGACTGTTAGATTCTAAAAAACCAAGACCAAGAATTTAATCTTTATTAGACTAGAATAATAGTCTGAGAGCTGTTAAATATTTAAATAGGTATTTCAGGGACCCTGACTATGTTTGTACTTGCTAATATCTGAATACAAAATCAAAGACCTGGCTGAAGGGTTGTGGGGCATAGCCAACCAGTGGCGTATATAGACAATGCTTCTGGCGGGGTTTTTCTAAACTTTCGCTTGAAAAATGTAAATGCAAATTATTAGACTTGCATTAAAATTATCAGGGATTCAACTAATCTGTGGAAAAATTACGATAAATAATTTGAAAAATTTTTTTTTTACGTAATTGAACGACTAAACTGCTTCTGAGGAGAAGAGAGTCTATATATATTTGTATATATATATATATATATATATATATATATACATAGTACATATATATATATATATATATATATATATATATATATATATATATATATATATATATATATATATATATATATATATATATATATATATATATATATATATATATATATATATATATATATATATATATATATATATATATATATATATATATATATATATATATATATATATTAAGTAGTATAGCAGGGGCGGTCCTGCGACACCTCGATGGCATCTTGACCACCGATCGGTCCCAGGAGCTCTTCGGCTCACCTGCCTGCAAGAAGTGTTTACCTGTCACTTTTGTGCACCTGTCTTAAGCGTGACACCTGGTTTGCACAGGTAGGTGTTATTTTTGAAAAAAACTTCCAAGAAGCGAGCTTCGCCTCGCGTCATCACCAGAGCCGAGCCTCGCCTCGTCGAATTCCGAGAATTGTTTTTCTGTTAATTAAAATGAATATGTTCAACGTAAGACTAGAGGTCAGGTTTGCAGATAAGAAAAGGTCGAGTACCGAGAATTGTTTTTCTGTTAATTAATATGTTCGACGTAAGACTAGAGGTCAGGTTCGCAGATAAGAAAAGGTCGAGGATGTAGATAAGGAGATGTTTGTGTAGTATTGAGATGAGCAATGTTTGAATAAATACGTAAAATATTAGTTTTTGGAAAAATACCGAGAATAGCTTGTTTTAATTTTCGACGACGTAAGACTAGAGGTCAGGTTCGCAGATAAGAAAAGGTCGAGGATGTAGATAAGGAGATCTTTGTGTAGTATTGAGATGAGCAATAATAATGTTTTAATAAATAATATTTGTTTCGAATAATAACGTATACCAGGTGATTAAAAATATGTATAGCACACATAATTAATATATACGTAAGCCTTCTATAAATGAATACAATTTTTATGCCAAAGATGTAATTGTTCAGTTGAAAAAAAATATTAATAAACACTTAAAACATAGAGTAAAGTTATTAAAATTTTGTGATCCTTGTTTAGCGAATTATGTATTTGGTGTAAATAGTATTAGGTCTATGATTTTAATGTCAAAATAGGACAGTGCAAAAATATGGAAATTAAAATGTAAAAAAAAAGCTACTACGGTTTATTTTATGTGTTGTTAGTTTTACTTAGTGGGTCTCGTAATTCGAACTATGGCAGGAGAAAATTCAATTTTGTGTCTTGATATCCAGAGATTTAATTGTGCCTCTGGATTTATTCCAAAAGAACTAGCTGAGTATGATGGAACACGTTGTTCAAATTTTCTTTTCAAACCACCAGATAACAAAAGCATGTTAAAAGGCCAGGATTTAAAAACGATATCTTATCTCGAAAACTCATATCATGGTCTAATATGGGAGTCTGGTTTAGTAGACTTGAACGAAATAGCAAATATCTTAGAACATGTGATGAAAAGATATGATGCCCCAAAAATATACGTCAAAGGAGATGAAAAGGTGAATTTTCAAAGAAAATTTTAAGTGCGGAAAAAATTTGGAGAGTGAACCGAAGCTAAACAAGTTTAAGAAAGTTCCCGAATGTCACTTTCACAAGGATCCATATGGCACTACTTGGCATTGTGCATTATCAAACACCAAGTTGTTATATAGTTATAAATACTGTTTTTTTGTTTAAAGATCAATAAATTATTTGTAGAAAACATGGAAATAAAACGTATATGAAAAAAATATTTATTTTATTAAGTCACTCTACATTATTTTTATCTATCCAACTATTATACTTATCACTGAAACCTAACCATTTTACGAATACTCTATTGTTTTTACGTTTTAACACTTTTTCAACTAAATAAATGTCTGGATAGTTAACTTTTTGCAATTGAAGTTCATAGAATCCTCCTTTAATGTCTTGTTTTTCTGCATCTTGAAGTAGGTATGTCACTGGATTTGTAAGTTAAACTTTTTTTAATATAAATTCGGTTTGGATTTATAAAAATTTGCACTTATAGTGTGTTATTAGTATAGGTTTTTAATATAAAAAAACATAACATATTTTAATATTTTATTTAATATTATCAGATGATCCGAAACCTTTATTTCCCCCTAATGTCCCAAAAAGAATACTGTTAGTCGATACAAAAGTGCAATTAATAGATTTTTTTGATGATGATTTGTGCAATTTTTTCTGATTTACAAATTTTAGATGCGATGCAATTAATAGATTTTTTTGATGATGATTTGTGCAATTTTGTCTGATTTACAAATTTTAGATGTGATATTTGAATGATTAAATAAAACTATAAATACATTCTTGATCAATGATGCCCGCTCCGACGTCGATTCCATATTTGGCCCGATCTTGAATGGATTTCAGCGTAGAATCCTTGTGGTATTTCAATTTGTATGCCTGTGTCAATTTTTGATGATGGTTCAATGGTGTGGTCTTCTACGCTGAAAAGATCGAATCCAGCCGCTTCAGAGGTAAATTGTCTAGGAGCTAGAGCCTCTGGGTGTGTTTTTTCTTAATTTAATCTGAAAAAAAAGTAAATTTAGTTATTATATGAAGTAAATATTGGTATTCAACAAATTTATTAATTTAATGCCTGCCTGGATAGTTGGTTTTGTTGTTGTTGTTGATGATGAGACTGATGTTTTATTCGTTCTAATCTACGAAATTCCTTTTTTACACTTTTTGAAGCACCTATCGGACTTTGTCGCAGTACCAAATGGTTGGATACGTAACGGATAGGATCATAAGTTTCGAATGTTCCATCTTCATCCCAGCTATAATCAACCAATTGTGATGATGATGGTACTGCTGTTGTTGTTGTTGTTGTTGTTGTTGGTGCTGCTGTCAACGATAATGACGACGACGACGACGACGACGACGACGACGACGATGATGATGGTGCATCAAAAAGTTTGGTTCTTGGTGTAGTCATTCTTTTTTGATTTATTCTAAAAAAAAAAAAAAAAATAGTAATTTTTTTGTATATCCTATTTATTATAATATTTTTTGATATATTTAATTTTTTAGAATATAACCTTTTAATATTGTTGTTTACTTTTTGTTCTAGGTGCTTTATTCGAAACAGATAATAGATAAATTAGAAAAATTAAAAACATGAATATTGTTTTTTTATTAGGTAAATTTTAGTTTTAAGGAAATCCCCATGGTAAAGTATCTGTATATTTGTAATTGACGATTCTTTTATCGTCGTAAGGATTTAGAGCAACTTTTGTCTGATTAAATGTATAAACTTTATGTAATTTTGATACAATCATTTTTTGATTAACATTATTACAAGTATTATTAAAAATACGTTGATAATAGTCATCAAAAGTTATAGTTTTAAGTGCAGTTTTATTAATTCCCTTTGCTTTTTTATAATGTTATAATTTTGAATAAAATTATCAGTTTCTTTTCCTTGATTTTTCATTTTTTTAATCTTTTCTAATTCCATTTGTTTTTATATACTTTTATGGAATACCTTTTAGATTTAAGACCTATAAATTCTAACATAATTGTTCCATTTAGTTCATCTTTCATTAATCCTAAATTGTTTTACTTTTTGAGGGCATATTATATATACGTTGTTATAAGGATAATCTAAAGTATCAAATAAATGAATATCTTCTTTAATATGTTGATAGATATCGTCAACGAGAAAAAAAAAATGATATATTAAAGAATCGGTATCTGTATACAAAAGTTTTGCGTTAGATCCAAATTTATTTTTTATATAGTTATAATGAAAGTCATAAAGAAACGTTTTTTTTTGACAGAACCAAAAAAAAAAAAATGCTGAAACCTACTAAATATTGGTTTTATTTATTTTTACTTCTAATCGTGACATTTCGATAAGAACAATGTCATTAGAAATACAAGTACAACTATGAAAATTTGGTTGTGAAATATAAAAATTTGCTCCAAATCTACCATTCCATCTTGTTACTAACTTAATATCTTTATGTTTGCGTACGTTTTCTATTGTTTTTCCAAAGAATGCATTATTTAATAACTTAAAAAAAAATTCAAAATCATTTTTGCTTTCTTTTCGTAAATTTGTATTTAAATCAATATGTTTTTTTTTAACCAACATGATTGATCAAATTTTAATACTTTATCTATTTCTATAATTTTTAATCCTAATTGTAAAGCTTGTTTTAAATTTCGATAATGAATTACATAATTTTTTTTTTAATAAAAAATGTAGTTAGCAATTTTGGAAGTTTTGATTTTGGTGGACATAAATGTTCCGGACAAAGTGGTAAATCTTTATGTAATTGAAAAAGTTCTCTAGGATATTCTATATCAACTTCAAATATATATCCAATGGCGCTATCGTCAGCAATATTTAAAATAATATTAGGTGTAAAATTATTTAGATTACTCCATTTAAATTTTTTTTGAGGTAATGGTAAACTCATTGCTGCACCATATGAATTATTAACATCAAAATACATTAAATAAGATTGAGTTAATTTTGAATCGTAAGATGTTTCCATATATTTATTATTAGCTTTACCATATCTATTCGAACATTGAGATATACTTCCTCGAATACCTCTTTCGATAAATAAAAGCATGTCAATGTCAGTTAGTAGTAATTCTAATTCGATACCTTGTGACAAAACCATTTGATAAGTTAAACCTGGAACTGTATAGGTCCACGATGCATCTAGTTCGTATGTTCTTAGACACATATCTCTAAAGTTTTCAAAAATATCAGCCAAAAGTAGAAAACGTCAGTTTTAAGGTATAATTCTGCATATTCTTGTAAATTGTTGATATTAAAAGTATTCCAAAAACGGTTTGAGACAAAACAATATTCATCTTGTGAAATATTTTTACCACTAATGGAACTATAAAAAGATTCTATTTTCGGAAATGTTGTGTCTTTTAATTGTTCCCAACAATCTAAATATCCATATGGAAAAAACTCCTTTACGTGATAGTAATTCAAATTCGGTATTTGATGTATAAAAACTTTTAAGAATATTTTTTTATCATTAGCTAAATAAGAGGATAAATTGTTAATACTGGAAGACATAAATCTATAAGAATCCAGAAATCTAAAATTAATATTTGTATTTTCTATATATTTTGTAAAAGAAATATATCTTTCTTTATTAATTATAATTGTAAAGGGAAAAATTATTTTTTTCCCTCTACATTAAGACTGAGTGCTTTAAATAAGAAATAACTATCGTAGCCGGAGAGAGATTGTAGAATAATACAAGTGTCATGGGGTCAGTTACGCAGATAATAAAAGGTCAAGATGATTACAAGATGAATGAGTAGCACCACGAAACTGACAATGATCTCTAACTTTTTTTTTTCATCGAATGCAAATGGTTTTTTACAAATAAAACAATGAGATACAGAATAAAATGTATGTAATTCTTCTTTGTTTAAAGGTTTTATTGGAATTATATTTTTAAAAATTTTGTCAACTTGGTATGTAATACTCTCAAGTTCTTTTAGGAACCATTCAATGCAGTCTTTTCCTGTAAATATTTTAAAATATGATAAAGAATTATTATATTTAAAATAATATGTAATGCTGAAAGCTTTATGTTCTTGATATATTGTAGTCGTAGTAGTAGTAGACTTTGAATTAAGTGTGTTTGGATTTATTTTTTCTAAAATATTTTCTAAATCGGCATAAATTGCAAAAGGAACTATTTTTTAAATTTAAAATTTGTAAATTTTAAAATATTGTTATCATCAGATGGTAAAGTTATTTTGGTTTTATTCATAGCTTTACAACAAATTAAATGTTTTTGAAGATTTTCTTCAGTTTTAAAGTGATTTAAACATCTTTCACAAAACCATTTTTTGTGACTTATATTTCCCATTTGTTGGTTTAATACACGTGATAGATCTTTAATTAAAGCAAAATGATATATATTTGGATAGTTATTTTCATCATTAAAATAATCTATTTTATTATTACAAGGAATCATTAGTAAATGTATTTTTGGAGAATAATTTTGTTGACTTGAACACAGTGGAACAATTTGAGATTTTTTTTATAGTGAAAATGTTAATTGATAATTTATTTAATATTTCAAATTTTAATATATTTTTAATGCATATGGGAAATTCAATGTTATCATACTTTAATACCTCACTAAAATGAGGATAAGAAGATGTTCTGTTTATATTTCTGTTTTTTTTATCACTTACTGGATATAAAGCTCATACAATTATAATAATTTGTTAAATAAGTTAAACTTGATTCAATTTTTGAAAAATTTGCAATACATTTTGATTTACTTTTTTGACAGTTATTAATTAATTTTATTATTTTATTTAAATATTTTATCCAAAATAAATATTCATCTTTTTTTTAATTAATCTGCTTACCTGCTCGATTTTATGTAGCACTTTACTGACCAACTGATCAAGAGTCTGTAAGCTAATTTCAGAATTAACATCCATTTTTATAATGGACTGAAGTCTATTAGAATAGTTGAATAGGGATCTAGGTATATACATATTTTTTTAAGTTGTTGCAGTGAATTAGATTTTATTATAATAGATAATATAAGATAATTTCAGTGAATCCAAAATAATAAAGTTAACAAATTAACCCACAATTAAAGAAATAAGTTATTACACCTTATATAAAAAATATATTCTATTTACAAATTAAGTAATCATTTCTACTGCGTAGTTGCATATGTAAATGTAAGTAATGGTTTTGTTATTATACAATAGGAGAGGTTTGAGTTTTTTGTATTATTCCATTTAAACATTTCATAAGAAATACATTTATCTTAAAATTTATATTTTTTCAAATATAATATGTTTGAAACTAAATTTCCTAGTTTAGCCTCCCATTAAAACAAGAATCCACATCTTCCCAAACTGATTTTCTTTTCAACAGACCCTTGTTATTTTTTAAGTGCAATTTAAAACGTAATAAAAAGTGTTTTTAAAATTGACAAATTACTTTCCACTCTATTATAACGACGAACACATGAACTATTTTTTAAACATTTTTTAATAATGGCAATTGTTTTTTTTAGATAACGAACATGCGTTTGGTAATATTCTTTTGTTTTAAGTAATCTACTTACAATTTCAGTTTTTCGGACCGCCTCACTTGGAAATGATATAATGACAAGAGCGATGTACTCGACTGGTTCGGTGTGTGCATGATAATTTATATACAAAACTCTTATCAATCATTCGCGTCATTTCTATTGACAACACACACATACACACGCAAAGTAGCATGGTATCATATCATGTATATGTAAAATTTTCCAGAAGATAAGTCACGTTGCACCAAAAACATGTTTTATCAAATATAGGTCACGTTGCATGACCTTTGCATTTTTATTTTCAGTTATCAAATACAAGTCACGTTGCACGACGTACATTGCATTTTTATTTTTTCGTTATCGAATATAACTCACGTTGCAAAATATTAGGAAAATTTCTGTTTTTGCTAGTAATTATGATGAAAGATAAAGACACATTTACTGTGGACGTGGTGTTATAATATGTAACGGAGCAAATTTTGTTGAAAATTTCCTTTGAAATTAATGAATACTTTGATCGTCGTCTACGTCAAAATCTCAAATGTTTTTTCAATGATAAATTTGTATTTATACTCGTCCAGAGTTTGCGTTTGGTATCAGTTCTCTCTCTATTCGTTTGTTGATATTCGTATAGAATTTGAAACAAGTTCTTCAGTTCCAGAAAATACTAGTGCATATTGTTTAATTTTACACGATCGATTAATATAATATAATCCATTAACAAGTACTGTAAAAGTGATTTGACAAAAAAAGAATGTCTAAAACTAATTTTGTTGTTAATCAGAGACCTGTCAATAATTTACTTTTTACTTAAAACGAATTTCGTTCCCAATCAGGGATCATCAATATTATCAAATTTTCATATTCACAAACTTTATAAAAAAAAAGTGAATAAAATTTCAAAAGTAACTTTATTCGAGGAAGATGAAATGGAAATAGTTCAAAACAAAATTGTAATAAAACAACCAAATCTTAGAATAAATTATTGGATTAGTTAGATAATTGTGATACGTGTAATTTCAGTAAATATTTTTAATTTTTTTTTGGGTAAGTAAATAATATTTGTATACTTTTTTTCACTGTGTTCCTCAAATAAAATACTTACGATGTTACATAAATTCTAACTGAACGACTGGATGCGGAGTTAGTTTTTTTACATTTAAATAGTTCTATATATAAATATATTTTTTTCTACTTAAAAAGTTTTAAAATCAAAAAATCAAATGTCTACGACACCATCTACAATCGTGGTATTTGTAAAAGATAAAATTAATTTTCCGTTAAAGATGGCTTTAGTTGTCATGAATCAACTTATATTTATTTAACAGGAACTTACTTATTTTTTTAAACTTATTTTACTTATTTAATATATTTATCCTTTCATTGTATATTTTATATCTATGTTCTGTATTTCGAATTTTTTCAAGTACACTTTCACATTCTTTAATTTTTTTTTCAAAACGAAGTCTAACTAGATAATATTTTTGACAGTCACTTTTTCGAGCTTGTCTATATACAAAATTCCATTTAATTAAATAATAGTATTTATTTTGATTTTCTTTGAAAGTTACTGATTTTTTTATGGTATATGCAAAAACTTTAATAGAAAGTAGTTTGTCAATTTTAAAAACACTTTTTACTACGTTTTAAATTGCACTTAAAAAATAACAAGGGTCTGTTGAAAAGAAAATCAGTTTGGGAAGATGTGGATTCTTGTTTTAATGGGAGGGTAAACTAGGAAATTTAGTTTCAAACATATTATATTTGAAAAAATATAAATTTTAAGATAAATGTATTTCTTATGAAATGTTTAAATGGAATAATACAAAAAACTCAAACCTCTCCTATTGTATAATAACAAAACCATTACTTACATTTACATATGCAACTACGCAGTAGAAATGATTACTTAATTTGTAAATAGAATATATTTTTTATATAAGGTGTAATAACTTATTTCTTTAATTGTGGGTTAATTTGTTAACTTTATTATTATGAATTCACTGAAATTATCTTATGTATTATAATAAAATCTAATTCACTGCAACAACTTAAAAAAATATGTATATACCTAGATCCCTATTCAACTATTCTAATAGACTTCAGTCCATTATAAATATGGATGTTAATTCTGAAATTAGCTTACAGACTCTTGATCAGTTGGTCAGTAAAGTGCTACATAAAATCGAGCAGGTAAGCAGATTAATTAAAAAAAAGATGAATATTTATTTTGGATAAAATATTTAAATAAAATAATAAAATTAATTAATAACTGTCAAAAAAGTAAATCAAAATGTATTGCAAATTTTTCAAAAATTGAATCAAGTTTAACTTATTTAACAAATTATAAGGAAAATTTTAAAAATCAAAAAAGAATAAAATTTTGTCGTTCTGCTCTATTTAAAAATAATTAAAAAAAAATTTATTATTGGAAGATATTGAATCGTGTTTTCAGGAACGAATACGAACAGGTGCTATTATAAACTTAAATATTAAAGATCCAACAATTTTTTTAAATAAAGCATATAAAAGTTTTTCAATTCAGATAAAAAACGAATTAAAAAAAAATCTATTAAAAGTTAATATTATATTTTCCGCAATGTTTATTGAATCTCATAATTTGGAAACTGATATAAAAACATTTTTCTACAGAAAACGAAATTATTCACAATAATACTGCTCTAAAAGAAATTGGTATACTGAAAATGCGAAAAATAAAATTTTTAAAAAATTGGAAGAATTTCAAGAAAGAGATTCTGGTTTTGCGTTATATGAAATTTTACATTTAAAAGTGAATATAAATAATTTTACCCTATAAATGTTGACCTTTCAACTTACACAGAAATACCTCAATTTCTTAAACATACAAAGGAATTATTAACATTAAAAATAATGATCAATATTGTTTTTATGGTCAATTGTATGTGCTTTATATCCAGTAAGTGATAAAAAAACAGAAATATAAACAGAACATCTTCTTATCCTCATTTTAGTGAGGTATTAAAGTATGATAACATTGAATTTCCCATATGCATTAAAAATATATTAAAATTTGAAATATTAAATAAATTATCAATTAACATTTTCACTATAAAAAAAATCTCAAATTGTTCCACTGTGTTCAAGTCAACAAAATTATTCTTCAAAAATAAATTTACTAATGATTCCTTGTAATAATAAAATAGATTATTTTAATGATGAAAATAACTATCCAAATATATATCATTTTGCTTTAATTAAAGATCTATTACGTGTATTAAACCAACAAATGAGAAATATAAGTCACAAAAAATGGTTTTGTGAAAGATGTTTAAATCACTTTAAAACTGAAGAAAATCTTCAAAAACATTTAATTTGTTGTAAAGCTATGAATAAAACCAAAATAACTTTACCATCTGATGATAACAATATTTTAAAATTTACAAATTTTAAATTTAAACAAAGAGTTCCTTTTGCAATTTATGCCGATTTAGAAAGTATTTTAGAAAAAATAAATCCAAACACACTTAATTCTAAGTCTACTACTACTACGACTACAATATATCAAGAACATAAAGCTTTCAGCATTACATATTATTTTAAATTTAATAATTCTTTATCATATTTTAAAATATTTACAGGAAAAGACTGCATTGAATGGTTCCTAAAAGAACTTGAGAATATTACATACCAAGTTGACAAAATTTTTAAAAATATAATTCCAATAAAACCTTTAAACAAAGAAGAATTACATACATTTTATTCTGTATCTCATTGTTTTATTTGTAAAAAACCATTTGCATTCGATGAAAAAAAAAAGTTAGAGATCATTGTCAGTTTCGTGGTGCTACTCATTCATCTTGTAATCATCTTGACCTTTTGTTATCTGCGTAACTGACCCCATGACACTTGTATTATTCTACAATCTCTCTCCGGCTACGATAGTTATTTCTTAATTAAAGCACTCAGTCTTAATGTAAAGGGAAAAAAATAATTTTTCCCTTTACAATTATAATTAATAAAGAAAGATATATTTCTTTTACAAAATATATAGAAAATACAAATATTAATTTTAGATTTCTGGATTCTTATAGATTTATGTCTTCCAGTATTAACAATTTATCCTCTTATTTAGCTAATGATAAAAAAATATTCTTAAAAGTTTTTATACATCAAATACCGAATTTGAATTACTATCACGTAAAGGAGTTTTTTCCATATGGATATTTAGATTGTTGGGAACAATTAAAAGACACAACATTTCCGAAAATAGAATCTTTTTATAGTTCCATTAGTGGTAAAAATATTTCACAAGATGAATATTGTTTTGTCTCAAACCGTTTTTGGAATACTTTTAATATCAACAATTTACAAGAATATGCAGAATTATACCTTAAAACTGACGTTTTCTACTTTTGGCTGATATTTTTGAAAACTTTAGAGATATGTGTCTAAGAACATACGAACTAGATGCATCGTGGACCTATACAGTTCCAGGTTTAACTTATCAAATGGTTTTGTCACAAGGTATCGAATTAGAATTACTACTAACTGACATTGACATGCTTTTATTTATCGAAAGAGGTATTCGAGAAAGTATATCTCAATGTTCGAATAGATATGGTAAAGCTAATAATAAATATATGGAAACATCTTACGATTCAAAATTAACTCAATCTTATTTAATGTATTTTGATGTTAATAATTCATATGGTGCAGCAATGAGTTTACCATTACCTCAAAAAAAATTTAAATGGAGTAATCTAAATAATTTTACACCTAATATTATTTTAAATATTGCTGACGATAGCGCCATTGGATATATATTTGAAGTTGATATAGAATATCCTAGAGAACTTTTTCAATTACATAAAGATTTACCACTTTGTCCGGAACATTTATGTCCACCAAAATCAAAACTTCCAAAATTGCTAACTAAATTTTTTATTAAAAAAAAATTATGTAATTCATTATCGAAATTTAAAACAAGCTTTACAATTAGGATTAAAAATTATAGAAATAGATAAAGTATTAAAATTTGATCAATCATGTTGGTTAAAAAAAAACATATTGATTTAAATACAAATTTACGAAAAGAAAGCAAAAATAATTTTGAATTTTTTTTTTTAAGTTATTAAATAATGCATTCTTTGGAAAAACAATAGAAAACGTACGCAAACATAAAGATATTAAGCTAGTAACAAGATGGAATGGTAGATTTGGAGCAAATTTTTATATTTCACAACCAAATTTTCATAGTTGTACTTGTATTTCTAATGACATTGTTCTTATCGAAATGTCACGATTAGAAGTAAAAATAAATAAAACCAATATTTAGTAGGTTTCAGCATTTTTTTTTTTTTGGATCTGTCAAAAAAAAAAACGTTTCTTTATGACTTTCATTATAACTATATAAAAAATAAATTTGGATCTAACGGAAAAATTTTTGTATACAGATACCGATTCTTTAATATATCATTTTTTTTTCTCGTTGACGATATCTATCAACATATTAAAGAAGATATTCATTTATTTGATACTTTAGATTATCCTTATAACAACGTATATATAATATGCCCTCAAAAAGTAAAACAATTTAGGATTAATGAAAGATGAACTAAATGGAACAATTATGTTAGAATTTATAGGTCTTAAATCTAAAAGGTATTCCATAAAAGTATATAAAACACAAATGGAATTAGAAAAGATTAAAAAAATGAAAAATCAAGGAAAAGAAACTGATAATTTTATTCAAAATTATAACATTATAAAAAAGCAAAGGGAATTAATAAAACTGCACTTAAAACTATAACTTTTGATGACTATTATCAACGTATTTTTAATAATACTTGTAATAATGTTAATCAAAAAATGATTGTATCAAAATTACATAAAGTTTATACATTTAATCAGACAAAAGTTGCTCTAAATCCTTACGACGATAAAAGAATCGTCAATTACAAATATACAGATACTTTACCATGGGGATTTCCTTAAAACTAAAATTTACCTAATAAAAAAACAATATTCATGTTTTTAATTTTTCTAATTTATCTATTATCTGTTTCGAATAAAGCACCTAGAACAAAAAGTAAACAACAATATTAAAAGGTTATATTCTAAAAAATTAAATATATCAAAAAATATTATAATAAATAGGATATACAAAAAAATTACTATTTTTTTTATTTTTTTTTTAGAATAAATCAAAAAAGAATGACTACACCAAGAACCAAACTTTTTGATGCACCATCATCATCGTCGTCGTCGTCGTCGTCGTCGTCGTCGTTATCGTTGACAGCAGCACCAACAACAACAACAACAACAACAACAGCAGTACCATCATCATCACAATTGGTTGATTATAGTTGGGATGAAGATGGAACATTCGAAACTTATGATCCTATCCGTTACGTATCCAACCATTTGGTACTGCGACAAAGTCCGATAGGTGCTTCAAAAAGTGTAAAAAGGGAATTTCGTAGATTAGAACGAATAAAACATCAGTCTCATCATCAACAACAACAACAAAACCAACTATCCAGGCAGGCATTAAATTAATAAATTTGTTGAATACCAATATTTACTTCATATAATAACTAAATTTACTTTTTTTTCAGATTAAATTAAGAAAAAACACACCCAGAGGCTCTAGCTCCTAGACAATTTACCTCTGAAGCGGCTGGATTCGATCTTTTCAGCGTAGAAGACCACACCATTGAACCATCATCAAAAATTGACACAGGCATACAAATTGAAATACCACAAGGATTCTACGCTGAAATCCATTCAAGATCGGGCCAAATATGGAATCGACGTCGGAGCGGGCATCATTGATCAAGAATGTATTTATAGTTTTATTTAATCATTCAAATATCACATCTAAAATTTGTAAATCAGACAAAATTGCACAAATCATCATCAAAAAAATCTATTAATTGCATCGCATCTAAAATTTGTAAATCAGAAAAAATTGCACAAATCATCATCAAAAAAATCTATTAATTGCACTTTTGTATCGACTAACAGTATTCTTTTTGGGACATTAGGGGGAAATAAAGGTTTCGGATCATCTGATAATATTAAATAAAATATTAAAATATGTTATGTTTTTTTATATTAAAAACCTATACTAATAACACACTATAAGTGCAAATTTTTATAAATCCAAACCGAATTTATATTAAAAAAAGTTTAACTTACAAATCCAGTGACATACCTACTTCAAGATGCAGAAAAACAAGACATTAAAGGAGGATTCTATGAACTTCAATTGCAAAAAGTTAACTATCCAGACATTTATTTAGTTGAAAAAGTGTTAAAACGTAAAAACAATAGAGTATTCGTAAAATGGTTAGGTTTCAGTGATAAGTATAATAGTTGGATAGATAAAAATAATGTAGAGTGACTTAATAAAATAAATATTTTTTTCATATACGTTTTATTTCCATGTTTTCTACAAATAATTTATTGATCTTTAAACAAAAAAACAGTATTTATAACTATATAACAACTTGGTGTTTGATAATGCACAATGCCAAGTAGTGCCATATGGATCCTTGTGAAAGTGACATTCGGGAACTTTCTTAAACTTGTTTAGCTTCGGTTCACTCTCCAAATTTTTTCCGCACTTATAAATTTTCTTTGAAAATTCACCTTTTCATCTCCTTTGACGTATATTTTTGGGGCATCATATCTTTTCATCACATGTTCTAAGATATTTGCTATTTCGTTCAAGTCTACTAAACCAGACTCCCATATTAGACCATGATACGAGTTTTCGAGATAAGATATCGTTTTTAAATCCTGGCCTTTTAACATGCTTTTGTTATCTGGTGGTTTGAAAAGAAAATTTGAACAACGTGTTCCATCATACTCAGCTAGTTCTTTTGGAATAAATCCAGAGGCACAATTAAATCTCTGGATATCAAGACACAAAATTGAATTTTCTCCTGCCATAGTTCGAATTACGAGACCCACTAAGTAAAACTATCAACACATAAAATAAATCGTAGTAGTTTTTTTTTACATTTTAATTTCCATATTTTTGCACTGTTCTATTTTGACATTAAAATCATAGACCTAATACTATTTACACCAAATACATAATTCGCTAAACAAGGATCACAAAATTTTAATAACTTTACTCTATGTTTTAAGTGTTTATTAATATTTTTTTTCAACTGAACAATTACATCTTTGGCATAAAAATTGTATTCATTTATAGAAGGCTTACGTATATATTAATTATGTGTGCTATACATATTTTTAATCACCTGGTATACGTTATTATTCGAAACAAATATTATTTATTAAACCATTATTATTGCTCATCTCAATACTACACAAAGATCTCCTTATCTACATCCTCGACCTTTTCTTATCTGCGAACCTGACCTCTAGTCTTACGTCGTCGAAAATTAAAACAAGCTATTCTCGGTATTTTTCCAAAAACTAATATTTTACGTATTTATTCAAACATTGCTCATCTCAATACTACACAAACATCTCCTTATCTACATCCTCGACCTTTTCTTATCTGCGAACCTGACCTCTAGTCTTACGTCGAACATATTAATTAACAGAAAAACAATTCTCGGTACTCGACCTTTTCTTATCTGCAAACCTGACCTCTAGTCTTACGTCGAACATATTCATTTTAATTAACAGAAAAACAATTCTCGGAATTCGGCGAGGCGAGGCTCGGCTCTTGTGATGACGCGAGGCGAAGCTCGCTTCTTGGAAGTTTTTTTCAAAAATAACACCTACCTGTGCAAACCAGGTGTCACGCTTAAGACAGGTGCACAAAAGTGACAGGTAAACACTTCTTGCAGGCAGGTGAGCCGAAGAGCTCCTGGGACCGATCGGTGGTCAAGATGCCATCGAGGTGTCGCAGGACCGCCCCTGCTATACTACTTATATATATATATATATTTATATATATATATATATATATATATATATATATATATATATATATATATATATATATATATATATATATATATATATATATATATATATATATATATATATATATATATAGAAGTTGATTCGTAGTCCTGCACGGTGTGGAAAAATATGATGTGTTTTTATTTTCAATCCGGGTGTACCTCCGTTCATCACTCTCGTTCTGAAAAGAATAATTTTGCTGACGTTTCGCCAAAATCGCATTTGGCATTTTCGAAGCTATCTGTTTCGCGTCCGATATATATATATATATATATATATATATATATATATATATATATATATATATATATATATATATATGATGTCTTTTCATTCCGGCTGTACATCCGTTGACTACTGTCGTTTTCAAAAAGGACAGTTTTGCTGACGCTTCGCCAAAAATCACATTTGGCGTTTTCGAACCTTTCTTTCTAGCGTCCGAATAGAAGCTGTCGTGACCGCAAAGCTTCGCTTTATACCTCCACCCGCGGCTGAAGGTTATATCCGAGTGACGGTTGGTCGTTATTTATGTTTTCCGGATGTTGCTGTTGTTGTTGAGCTAATTTGGCTTGATTTTTTAGATTTTAGATTTGTCGATTATTGTTTTCCATACTGTTGGTAGTTTTAGTGATTCCTTCATTTTATTTAAATCACATTGTTTTTCTGTTTCTATGACTTTTCGGATTATTCTGGTCTTATAATCAAATTTTATCTATATTCTGATGATGTAGGAACATACAGTACAGTTTTTACAGACCTAGCATAGATTGCTGTATACTCCGTGGTTTTCCAATTTGATTTTGAGTTTTGTGTTTCCAAGTATTGGCTCAGGACAGGTACGACCATGCAGGCAGTTTGGGAGTGTCCCCCCTCAATATTAACATAAAATGTAGTTTTGAAGGTAACGAATATTGTAAAAAAATCGGTAAATTTTTTTATCCGGAACTTCCCTCATTATGATTTTTTTCCATTTGTTAGGAATAGTGAAGTTTGACCTAATTTAGTGCAGTACATTGTCACAGTATATATGTGTAACATATACTGTCTTCATTTTTATTTGTTCCATAATATTGGATTCCTACCAATATTTTACAATTTTCTTTCTACCTATGCCACACTCGACTTTTGGGCATAATTTAAAATAAATTTAATAAGAAGTTTTTACATTGACACATAGCACCATTTTGCTACGTCATGCTGAATTTGTATCAGTTTATACAACTTTCACATTTAATTTTTCTGCCCAATTTAAAGTGAACTGAACAAGACTTTTTTACGTCGATTTTGTAAAAAATTTATTTGCACGCCATTTTATTTCGCTATCTTATATTGAAACCCATATTATCAGTCTTTACCTACTCCGTTGGTCCACAGATACTTCCCAGATATTAAGTTTCTAACTGGTTTTCGGCAACGATTCTTTTGTTGTTATGTTAAAATGTTATTTTAGGTTAGGATACAGTAAAAAAACAAAAACCCTTGTTTAAAATGTCGACGTTTCGCAACTTTATTGTTGCATCCTCAGGACACATATATTTAATATCCTACATGAAACCCATATTATCAGTCTTTACCTTATTGTAGATATTTCTTAACCCCAAATAGCACACCACTAACAACAAGAAGATCGTTAACGAAAACCATTTAGAAACTTTATATCTGAGAAATATCTGCTAACCAACGGAGTAGGTAAAGACTGATAATATGGGTTTGATGCAATATATAAAATCTATATATGTCCTGAAAATGCAACAATAAAATTGCGAAACGTCGACAATTTAAAAATAATATGAGTTTCATGCAGGATATAAAATCTATATATGTGTCCTGAGCATGCAACAATAAAGTTGCGAAACGTCGACAATTTAAAAAAGACTTTTGTTTTATTTCACTCCAAATAATACACCACTCTAATATAAAAACAAGAGGATCGTTTAGAAACTTAATATCTGGAAAATATCTGCGGACCAACGTAGTAGGTAAAAGTGAAGAAAGTGTCCATATTATCTCAAAGAGATCTAGTAATGAAGAAATTAAAAAATATACACAAAGTCTATATCTCAGTACAAATTAACTGAGACCTAGACTTTGTGTATATTTTTTAATTTGTAGTAGGTAAAGCCCGATAATATGGGTTTTATGCAGGATATATAATCTAGGAGGATGCAACAATAAAGTTGCAAAACGTCGACAATTTAGAGAAGTCTTATGTTTCTTTACTGGACCCTAACCCCAAATAATACACCACTCTAACACATGCAGGATATAAGATCTATATATGTGTCCTGAGGATGCACAAATTAAGTTCTAAAACGTCAACAATTTAAAAAAGACTAGAGAAGTCTTATGTTTCTTTTTACTGAATCTTAACCCCAAATAATACACCACTGTAACAAATTTTTTTTAACATTGTTCAGCCATATTGGATTTTTACCAAAATATTACCAGCTCATCCCCATATGGTCCTTGATTTTTGGTCAAAATTTGAAGTCAATCGGGTAAGTAGTATTTAAGCTAAGTTGCGAACTGACAGAGACCGACAGACGGACTGACGCGATTGATAAAACATGTTTTTTTGACATGTTTTCGTCATCTAGGGACCCTGAAACGTGAAGATCTGAAAAGATCTAAGAGAATGATTTTTTCACGATTAAAATACTACCCTTTTACGAGGGAAGTAAAAATCGGTAAATTTCCTTTACCCGGAACTTCCCTCGTTATGAATCTTTCCTTTTATTAGAAACAGTGAAGTGTGACCCAATTTAGTTCCGCACATAGTTATTTGGTAACCGATATACATATACTGTATTTTCAATCATTTTACTGGGCGCCAATTTGTTCCACCATATTGGATTCGTACCAATATTTTACCAGTTTCTACCAATGCACACTTGATTTTTAGATATAATTTAAAATAAAATGAATAAGTAGTTTTTACACTGATTTTTTAAGACCGCCATTGTTCCGTCATATTGAATTGGTACCAATCTATTCCCATATTACATTTAATTTTTATAAAAAATATGAACAGTTGAATAAGAAAATTATTTTACGATGATTTTTTTTAACATTTTATTTGGCCCCCAATTTGAATTCGTACCACAATTTTAATAGTTTATCTCTATATCACACTTAATGCTTGCACAAAAATTCAAATTAATCTAATAACTAGTTTTTTTCAGGCTGATTTTTTTGAATATTTTATTAGGTTGCCATTTTGGATTCATACTAAAATGTTACCAGTTCATTTCTAGGTAACCCTTGATTTTCATGCAAAATGTGAGATAGGGTGAAGTAAGGTATTTTCGTGATACCGGTAATTTCGTGATACTTCTTATTTCGTTTTTGGAGATCTAACCTGCTACGCTACAATGACATCAGTTGTTGTGAGTATTACCACAACGGTCTTGTAGATGGCCCCTCATGTAAAAATATATTTATTCGAAGGAATCAGACAAGAGAAAACTTTGAATGCTACAATAACGATCTGTGGGTGTTAAAGTAAACGTTTTTGTGAGCATTTGCGTTAGAATTTTTCGAACCGTTGTATGATAGGTGAGTTACTTTGTTTATACACAATATTGTAGTTTCTTATATGTCGAAAATTATCCTGTAATTACAAAGCAATAACTTTAGACCGGTATCCTATTATCGCTTATCTCGTTGAACAATTTTCTTAGCATTTTTCGAGTAAAAAAGATGCGTCTATGGGAGATTTTTTTTTGAAATCACATTACTCACTTGTGGTAAAGTTTTTGAAAAATATTGATTGAGATTATGTATTGCGTTGAATAAAATTAGTAGTTTGACATATAACGGAGCGGTTTGGCCATATCACGAAATAACCTATTACCACGAACTTAGCTATTGTAATTTTTATTCCAGATAAGTTATGCCTGGAAATGCAAGAAATAAAAAATATCAGCAGTACGATATTCCTTCGATATTGGAAGCCGCCAGATTGGTTTCGGATGCAAACATGACGATTTATAAGGGTGCAAAGCAAACGGGAGTGCCGGAGTACTTCAAAAGATCATATTTCTAGAAACCACAATGAGGGTAATAATCAAGTTCCTAAATTGGGCAGGCCTTATGCTCTTACTGTAGGTATCGAAATTGAGCTATATAATTACATCATAAAAATGCAGGAATTAGGTTTTGTATTGCCAGTTAGCTCAACATGTAGGAAGAGAAAATTTTTTTTAAATTGGACAATGACGTAGCAAGTAAATGGTGGTGGTCCAATTATAAAAAGAGATTTAATCTTAGTGTCCGTCTTACAGAAAATTTCGCAGCTTATAGAGCTTCGATGTCAAATAAAATAATAATAATAATAATAAATAATAGACGACTTTTTTTTCAAGTTAGAAACTCTGGTCGAACAGCTGGGGATAAAAGATTTGCCTGAAAGGTTTTGGAACTGTGATGAGACTGGTCTTTCATACGTGGTCAAAGGAAGCAAGGTGGTAACATCTGTAGGAAAACGCTTTGTTTATAAAAGAGCCTACGCTGATAGAGGAGAAACGCATACACTCTTAGGATGTGTGTGCGCAAACGGAACTTGAATTCCACCACTAGTAATATTTAAGGGTGTTCGACGGAATGATTATCTTAAAACAGACTGTCTTCCCAACGCCATGGTTAAATTATCACTTAAAGGTTGGATTAGCAGTGAAATTTTCCTGGAAACCATAATTCTTTATCAGGTCAATTCCTGAAGCACGTCCAATAATTTTATGTTTGGATTCTCACGCATCTCACATAAAACCTGAAGTTATAGCTTTAGCAAAGGAGAATGGTATTTATTTGTTTACATTCCCTGCTCAAACCAGTCACCTTTTGCAACCGTTAGACGTTGGGGTTTACAAATCCCTTAAATCCCACTGGTCCAAAAGTTTCAATATTAAATCCGGCTTATATTGCAAGTTTTTCTGCTTCCAAAATTGCTAATGCTGTCCTAAAAATCGGAATTTATCCAATATGCAGGGCTGCAATACCCAAGGAAGCTCTTGCACCATCGTTACTTACAAACAGGTCTCTTCTTGAAGAAGCGCCGATACAACAACCGGCTCCAGAACAGCCAGCTCCAGAACAACCATCTATAGAACAGCCAGCTCCAGAACAGTCAGCTCTAGAACAGCCAGCTCTAGAACAGCCAGCTCCAGAGTAACTGACTCGAAAACAAAAAATAATGGAATCAATACAATATTAACAATTCCAATTGCGACAAGCAAACCAGCCTCGTGCGAAAGATAGGAAGAAAAAAACAAACATTCTGATGTTGACTGGGAATGTGCTGTCTGCGAAGTTACATATTCGAAAGATGTAAAAGAAAAGAATGGAGCTGAATGGGTTCAGTGCTTATATTGTTGAGTACCATATCCGTAAGTGATTTGTCAGTCTTCTGACTCTAAAGAACATGTTTTCATGTGCGACCATTGCGCTCGACTTGAATCAGAGCAGGATTCCGATTCCGAGTAATGCATTTATTATTTTTTAGTTACTTTTTGCATTTGTTAGAACGCATTTTCTGTTTCAGTATTTAATAAATTTTCTAGTTTTTCAATAAAATTTTTTTTTTAAGTATCACGGACTTATCTATCCACTATCACGAAATTAAATGCGATATCACGGATTTACCTTTTCTGGCCAATTTTTTTTATTGAGTTATTAGGATTATACATATTTTCTTTCAAATAAAATAAACATTATTATCGCTAGATAATATATAAGTCTATACCATATCTTAGTAGATTTTTTAAAATATTATCATCAGGTCGCTACTTTGCTCCGCTTTATTCGATAGTTACCAAAATTTTACCAAGTCATCCCCATAGAATCTTTAATTTAACTAATATTTAACTAAAATTTGAAGTCAATCGGGTAAGTAGTTTTTTAGCTATGCAGCAAACTCACGGACATACCGTCGGGATTGAGAAAACTTGTTTTTGGGCATTTTGAAACGCAAAAATTGTAGATTACAATATTTTATTTGCGCACTATTTTGTTCAGCCTTCTTAAATTCGTACCACAATTTTATCAGTTCATCTCTATATCCCACTTAATTCTTGCACAAAATTTGAAATCAGTCTAGTAAGTAATTTTTTTTCAGGCTGATTTTTTTAATATTAGATTTGGCCGCCATTTTATTTCCTCTTCTTGGATTCCTACCAAAATTTTACCAGTTAATTTCTAGGTAATAGTTGATTTTTGCGCAAAATTTTAAGTAAATTGGATAAGCAGTTTTTTAGTAATATCTTTTTTAACAATTAACTAGGCCGCCATTGTGTTTCGCCATCTTGGATCCATACCAAAATCTTACTGGTTGATTTCTACGTAATACTTGATTTGTGTGCAATATTTCGGATACATTGATTTAATAATTTTTTTAACATTTCAACATTTTGTTTCGCCATATTGGAAATATGGCCATTTCACCCCTTTATGAGCCCCCATTTTTGACCAACATTTGAAGTCAATCGAATTAAAGTCGTAGTTTTTTGAGCTATGCCGCGTACAGACAGACATCTAGGGACCTTAAAGCGTGAAGATCTGTAAAAACCTGGGAAAATGACTTTTTCACGATTACAATACTTTTAGGGAAGTAACAATACCCGCGTTCTGATTATTTTATTATTATTAAATAATCACACATATTGGTGGCAAAAACGACTTATATTACGGAAATATGAATGCAGATATTTTATTTCTCCTCCCTCGGTTATCCTTATTGACAACTTTAGCTAACATTCTAGGAAGCGTGAAAATCTACCAAATGCTTTTTGGAGAAAAAAGGAGGCACTTGAAAACGTTAATTTTAAAAAGCCTTCTTGGACAAAATACGTGTTGATGAAATGACTCTAAAGAGAAATGTTATAATACTTCCATCGTTCTATTATGAACTAACTCCTGCCGAAAAAACAAAACAACTTAATATTTGTAAAATTATGTTAGCATTTATGTTACAATGTTTTAGTTTTCCACTCTGTAAAAGAGGAGCTTTCTCGATTTAACATAGTTTGCAACTCTGGACCTTTTTGAAATGAAGTTTAGTTATCAATATTCTGTTTTATAAAATTTTTCAGTAAACTAATAAACTAAGAAACGTATATTTTAATTTTATTAGTCTAGTAGTCTGATCAAAATATTTAAAAACAATTGCCTTGCCGGCAATACGGATCTACGTTTATTAAAATAATAGTTTGTACAGTTTCATATTTCTATGCGCTTACTTCATCTGAGAAGAGCAGGTACGTCGAAACGAGCTATCCGCTGATGGGCAGCCCTGATGATCAGCGTTGATGGCCCGCGCTGACTTAGGCATTTAGGAGATTGTTGGCCTAAAACCAAACCAAAAACAATTAGAGGTAGAAAGAATTCTATTTATCAAATCCCTTATGAATGTGGTGCATTCTATATAGATAATAGAAGATACCTTTTGATGTAAGAGGAGATACATCAAGATCGGGCATTGCCGAGCATGCTTGGTCTAAATACCATAGAATACAGTGATTGGAGGCCAAAATCATACACGTAGAACATCACTGGAAGAAAAGAAAATTGAAAGCAGCACCATTTATTGAATGTAACAAGAGCATTTACTGGTTCGTTCTGATTCTCTCAAGCTCCGTATCTAGTGAACGGGGCTGTAAATAACCCGTATATTAGCACCTATTCTTCATTTTTCTCTTCATGATATTATATACATGTCGAAATGTTGTGAATATTTTAACAACAACAATGAAAGTCCGAGAAGTAAATTCCTTTCATAATCATACATTGTTTACCGCTTTCAAAAGAACTATCTCTTCAATTAGAATGGACACCTCAGAATTTTAAAAACTAGGACTCTTACGTCCAAAACTCCAAACGTTTTGTTTTTTACCTAAGCATGTGTATTATAAATTAGATGTGTGTTTTACCGTTTTTTTAAAGACCCACAATTACAACAACAATGCTAAACAATTTTAAACATCCATTTTGCTACAATTTGCAATAAAAATAAATCATTAATTTAAAAAAGTATGAACGTTTCCCATATTGGAAAATATAAAATCCCTTTTAAATAATTTTAAATAACGAACAATAAATAATTTTATAGGTACTTTGCAACGAGTTTCGGGAATTAACCAATTTTTCCCATCGATACACCGAACAATAATAAATAAAAATTTTGATCCAGTAAACAGAAGAAATTATGTTATTATCTCCATCCAAAATTAACTGCTATTACCAACAATTTGAATACGCAAATCTTGGTATACATTTGTGATATCAACCAAATATTTATTCTTTTCCCATAATTAAGTATATTAAAACAATATAAAAAAGACATGTCTTAATATCTACAGGGTGGTGTTAATATCAGTAACAACCATCTCTTTGAGATGCAAGATCCACAACTATAAATTATTTCCTATTCTGGATTCCGGGTGCCCTTAAATACAGGACAGATGGCAAGCCTAGCGCTGTTCTAAAATTGTATGTTTGATAACGTGAAGCACTTGAAATAAATTAGGTTTGTTATTTCCCTCGTAAAAGGAAAGTATTGCAGTCGCGAGAAAATCATACTCCGAGATCTTCACGATTCAGGGTTCCTAGATGAAGAAAAACATGTTTTCTCAATTTCGTCGGTCTTACACTTATCCAATTTATCTCAAAACACTTATTAAATTTATCTCAAATTTTGCACAAAAATCAAGTATCATGTAGAAATAAACTGGTAAAATTTTGGTACGAATCCAAGATGACGGAACAAAATGGCGGGTTAATAAAATATTTAAAAATTCAGCCTAAAAAACAACTTAATGGACTGATTTCAAATTCTGTGTCATAACTAATTGTGGTATAGAGATGAATTAGTAAAACTGTGATATTAATTCAAGATGGCGGAGCAAAATCTTGAAAAAGTCCCATTTCAGATTTTACCAATTTTCAGGTTTTAGCGTCCCTAGATGCCAAAAAATATGTTTTATCAACTCCGTCGGTCTTACTGTCGGTTTGTGTGTTTGTGTATCAGTTCGAGGCAGAGCTTAAATATTACTCATCAGATTTGGCTTCAAATTGTAGTTAAAAATTAAGGGTCATATGGGGATGACCTGGTAAAAATGCCGAAAAAAGATGGCTGCCTTGTGAAACGATAAAAAAAATATTACTAAAAAACTAATTATCCAGTTTTCTCAATTTTTATACAAAAATCAAGTGTTATATTGGAATGGAGGACTAATAAAATATTTTAAAAAATCGACCTGAAAAAATACTTATTAGATTAATTTCAAATTTCGAGCACGCATTAAGTGTGATATACAAATCAACTGGTTAAGTTGTGGTACGAATTCAAGATGGCGGCAAAAAATCACCCTCCTAGATTTTTTCAGATCTTCACTTTTCAGGGTCCCTAGATGCCGAAAAACATGTTTTCTCAATTCCGTCGATCTGTCTGTTAGCGGCATAGCTAAACAACTACTTACTCAATTGACTTCAAATTTTGGTCAACATTTAAAGGTCACATGGGGATGACTTCGTAATATTTTGATAAAAATCCCATGGCAAAACAAAACAGCGGATTAGTGAAATGTTAAAAAAATAGTACAAAAAAACTCCTTATCTATTTTAACTCAAATTTTGCACAAAAATCAAGTACTATGTAGGGATCAACTGGTAAAAAATCGAAGATGGCGGAATAAGATAGCGGCTTAATAAATTATTTAAAAGTTCACCCTGAAAAAACTACTCAATAAACTGATTTCAAATTGTGTGCTATAAATGATCATGGTATAAAGATCAACTAGTAAAAGTGTGGTACTAATTCAAGATGGTGGAACCCAATGGTAGGTTTTACATATTTTCGGGTTTTAGAGACGCTAGATGTTTCATTAACTTCAAATTTTAGTCAAAAATTAAGGGTCATGTGGAGATGACATGGTGAAATGCTAAATAAGTATTAATTAAAACTGATTATGCAAGTTCCCCAAACTTTGCACGAAAATCAAATGTTCCATAGGTATAAACTGGTAACACTTTAGTATGAATATAAGATAACAAAACAAAAGATTTAAAAAATGGGCTCGAAAAACCTACTAATTAGGTAAATTTCAAATTTTGTGCAAGCATTAAGTGTGTTATAGAGATCGTTATGTCCAAAAATCAACTGTGGTATATACAGAAACTGTAAAATATTATTAGGAATCCAATATGATGGAACAAAATGGCGTCCAATGTTTGAAAAAATAATATCTATTATGTGTTACCTACTAAATAACTATGGGCTGAACTAAATTGGGCCACACTTCACTATTCCTTAAACGGAAAGATTCATAACGAGGGAAGTTCCGGGTAAAGGAAATTTACCGATCTTTATATATATATTTTACAAAAAAAAAACGATAAAAATAAACGCTACTAAGTATTGATACAAAGAATGCAAGCGCGCGTTAAGAAAAGGCTTAGTGATAATGATTTTTTGTTTACGATTCTCATGTTGCTATGTTAGAGTGCTGCATTATGTATTATTATGTCGAGTTATGATCCAGTAAAAAAAAACAAAGCCTTTTTTATTTAAATTGTCGGCGTTTCACAACTTTAGGGCACTAAAATGCCAAAAAATGGGCTCAAAAACCTACTAATTAGGTAAATTTCAAATTTTGTTCAAGCATTAAGTGTATTATAGAGATAAACTAGCAAAATTGTGGTACGAATTCAAGATGACAAAACAAAATGGCGTAAAATATTTTTTAAAAAAATCTTCGTTATGTCCAAAAATCAACTGTGGTATATATAGAAACTGTAAAATATTATTAGGAATTCAATATGATGAAACAAAATGGCGTCCATTATTTGAAAAAATAACATATATTATGTGTTACCTACTAAATAACTATGGGCTGAACTAAGTTGGGTCACACTTCACTATTCCTTAAACGGAAAGATTCATAACGAGGGAGGTTCCGGGTAAAGGAAATTTACCGATTTTTATATATATATTTTACAAAAAAAAAACGATAAAAATAAACGCTACTAAGTATTGATGCAAAGAATGCAAGCGCGCGTTAAGAAAAGGCTTAGTGATAATGATTTGTGTGGTGCATTATGTATTATTATGTCGAGTTATGATCCAGTAAAAAAAACAAAGGCTTTTTTTTTAAATTGTCGGCGTTTCACAACTTTAGGACACTAAAATGCCCGAAAAGAAAAACATATTTATGGGTTAAAACATCAACTAAAAACTAAACAATTAAAGCATTTTTGAAATTAATATTTACAGAAAGAACCGGATAAAAATAAGGTTAGTTTTATCAAAATGTTGTGAACCTATAGGAAACTCACAGCACAAGTTATTAATACGAAATTAATTGTTATACTTACAATTAAGTTTGACTTTTGGTGTATATATAATTATATATATATATATATATATATATATATATATATATATATATATATATAAATATTTATTATATATATATATATATATATATATATATATATATATATATATATATATATATATATATATATATATATATATATATATATATATATATATATATATATATATATATATATATATATATGTATATATATTCTTCTAATTATATATATATATATATATATATATATATATATATATATATATATATATATATATATATATATATATATATATATATATATATATATATATATATATATATATATATATATATATATATATATATATATATATATATATATATATATATTTATATAATATATATATATATATATATATATATATATATATATATATATACTTTACTTATATATATATAAAATAATATTATATATATAAGTATATTACTAGTTGTTTTTTTATATTTGAAACACCTGAAAACACATTTAATGGCGATTACGAAAAAAATTAAGGCTATACGACAATTTTTTCCAGGTTTTTTTGGGGTACCACTTAGTTTTAATGCCATTTGTTTGGTGGTTTCTTATTAATGTTAAATCCAAAAAGTTTATAGCGCTATTATTTTCTATTTCCGAACTAAACTGCGATTTTGGATGAAAATTGTTAAAGAGGCAGACATTTTTCGTTGTTTTATTTTTTGATATTGCTAATAAAGAATTATCCACGTATCTTTTAAAAAATAATATTGGTACATTGGCTTTTTGTAACACTGTCCCTTCTAGATATTACATTACTATTTGGGATGCGCTGGGGTGAACCCATCGCACATCCGTCAAGTTGTTGGTAGTAATTATCTTTGTATTGGAAATAGTTGTTAGAAAGAATGAGGTCTATCCCTTCTATAAGTTCTGTGCAAGTGAGTGTTGTGTTAATCTAGATCTGATTCCATTTTTCTTTAATGAACCTGGTCCTCCCGCTACCTTAATTACAATTCCAGTCACCCAAAATCTCAAAAGAACTTCGTGATAATAGGATTAGTTGATCGTACACTAACACCAACATCACCTATATATCGAGTTGACATTTGAAATAAAGTTAAAAACACTCTCTTCAAAAAGCATTTCCCACTAAAAGCCATCGAACGAATTATAAAACGAAGTACGTATAAATTATACAATGGCACAAAACATATCGAAAATAATCGCAACAACAATAAAACCACTACATACATATCTTTGTCATACACTGAAGGCCTTTCTAAAAAGATTAAACACACACAAATCAAACAATACCCTTAAATCTTTATATACACCACTAAAAAGTCAAACACCAATTAAAAAACAATCAAACGTAGTTTACAGCATTCCCTGTCTAAACTGCCCCCTGTTATAAACTATTTTCATCAATCATAAATGCATACTGTCAGACTTGCACAAATACTTTTGGTATCCACCAATAGTGTCCACAATGTATATATAATCAAAAAAATTAAATAATATGTATAGAAAATACAACTGAATTCTTTAAGCAGTGTTATCACATACCTCCGCACTGCCAAGCAAATAACATCTTTTTCAAGGTATGCACTGTACTATTTTAACTAATTATTTTTAATAATTTCAATGCGTAACAGTATACCTAATTGTTTTAATTTTTTAACTTGAGTATATAGACTTTCTATTTAATTTTCAGATGTACAAAAATAAAGCTTTTGAAAAAGCTTGAAATGGACAGGCGAAAAGTCAATTAAAGTTTTCTAATTCAATCCACGAAACTAATCCCAAGAAACTACTTGATATATATATATATATATATATATATATATATATATATATATATATATATATATATAGACCAAAAGTCAAACTTAATTGTAAGTATAACAATACTCTGTTATATGTGTGTGGTAGAATCCGTTACTAGGAAAGTTCCGAGTAACAACCAATTTACCGTTTTTTATACCTATAAAAATATGAAAGTTAACAGAGGCATTTATAATCAGAAACCCTGTACAACATAGTTTTATGTGTGCTTGTTTCAATAATATATTTAAGCAAGAGGAGTAGTGTATTGCAAATCATACCCTTGCTTGATGACTTACGGGTGGAAATTCAACCATTTCTGACGGCATTTTGCACAATTTAAGAATATTTAAACGAATTTACTAAGCTGGTTTTCATCACAATGGAATCCAATTTTCACAAATTAACTTAATAAAGGCAGTAGATCATCATAAAAAAAATAAAGTGGGGCATATGTATGTATGCGTCCTAGCTTCAGCAGTCAGCGCCCTTTGGTAGATAATGGTACGTGCATCACGGTCCTATAAAATTCTATATAATTCTCGGGATTTTCTATATAGGCAAATCCAATTAATTCCCGTCATAATTCAGGGATAATTGTGCACCGATTTTTGCCGGGATCGAAGCGGCACTGGCCAGAATAAACGATAAAAATATATTGTTTGCAGCGAATGAATTTCCGCTAATTGCGCCGTGCCGCCATTAGGACTTTATTTTCCTTTTTTGAATTGTTAATTTATCTCTAAATTGCTGCCGATTCATTTTCGACAAATTGGATTTTCAGAGTAGGTTTGCTAATTATTATGAAAAAAAAATCGTTCTAAATATAATACTGCATTTTAAATTAATTTTTCACCTTCGTTTGTTATAGCTTCAACATTTCGAAGGCGTCATGATTTCTTTGAAAAATATATTTAGCGATTTGCTTGGAGTTTATTCAGTGAATCTAATTCCGCTTTTTAAGATAGATATGTTTATATGCATTACAATAAAAATTAATAAACAATTATAATAATAATAAAAAAATCGGTAAGTTTCCTTTACCCCGAACTTTCCTCGTCATTAATATTTCCTTTTATTAGAAATAGTGAAGTATGACCCGATTTAGTTCCGCACATATTAATTTAGTAACACATATATAAAAAGTTTTGCTTTCATTTTTGTAAACAAAAGAAAAAATTACAAGGATATTTCCTGTTAGGTTTCTTGAGAGATAGTTTTAAGTTGTCTATAAAGATATTATGCCTACGAAATTTGCAACTACCAAAAATAAGCCCAATTCATGACCAAATAAAATACAGGGTAATTAAAATTAAAATGTCGGTAAATTTGCTTTACCCGGAACTTTCCTCGTTACGATATTTACTTTTATTAGGAATAGTGAAGTGTGCCCAATTTAGTTCGGTACATAGTGATTTTAAACATTTATATTGGGCACCGTTTTGTTCCACCATATTGGATTCCAACCAATATTTTACCAGTTTCTACCTATGCCACTCTTCATTTTTGGATATAATTTAATATAAACTGAATAAGTAGTTTTTAAAATGACACACACATATTGACATTTTGTTCTGTCATGTTGAATTAGTACCAATTTATTTCTATATCACATTTAATTTTTCTGCAAAATTTAGTCAATTGAATAAGAAGATTTTTTTACGCTGATTTCTTAAACATTTTATTTGGCCACAGTTTTGTTTTGCCGTCCTTGAATTCGTACCACAACTTTATGAGTTTACCTTTATCACTTATTGCTTGCACAAAATTTGAAAATAATCTAATACATTTTTCGGGCTGAATTTTTAAATTATTTATTAGGCCGTCATTTTGTTTTGCTACCTTGGATTCATACCAAAATTTTACCAGTTTATTCTTACATATAACACTTAATTTTTGTGTAAAAATTGAGTAAAACAGTTTTTTTAGTCTTATTCCGCCACGCTAGATTTTTACCAAAATATTAATAGATCATCCCTATACCCTTAATGTTTGATCAAAATTTGAAGTCAATCAAGTAAGTGGTTTTTAAGCTATGCAGCGAACTGACAGATTGGCGGAATGGATAAAACATATATTTTTTGGCATCGAGGATCACTAAAACTTGCAGATATGTAAAACCTGGTGATTTTTTCACGATAAAAATATTTTATTTGGCCGCCATTTTGTTCCTATACCATAATTAAATATTGGACAAAATTTAAATCAATCCATTAAGTAGTTTTTTCAGGCTGAATTTTTACATATTTTATTATGCGGCCATTTTGGATTCGAACCAAAATTGTTGATTTTCTCAATATTTAAAGTTAGTTGGATAAGCAGTTTTTTAGTAACATTTTTTTAACATGTCACTAGACCGCTATTTTGTTTCACTATTTTGGATTCGAACCAAAACTTTACTAGTTAATTTTCTCATAATGCTTGCTTTTTGTGCAAAATTTGATGTTGATTGTAGTTAATGTGGATAATTCTTACACAAAAATCATCATTATTAAAAGTAGTTTTTTAGTAATAATTTTTTAAATATTTCACTAGGTTGCCATTTTGATTTGCAATATTTGATTTTTACCAAAATGTTATCAGGTCATCCCTATATGACCATTAATTTTTGACCAAAACTTGAGGTCAATCGCATTAGTAGCATTTTAGCTATTCCGCGAAGAGATAGACCAACAGAGAGAGATACAGACAGACAGACGAAATTGAGAAAACATGTTTTTGGGCATCTGGGGTCCCTGAAACGTAACAATCTGTTTTTTTGTGCACTTTTTCGTATCACCTTATATAGAACATTCGTAGAAAAAAATTAAACCTCACTAAGGAATAAATATTAAGAAAAGGTCCGTTTTTAGTGAAACTCCGCTTACCAAATTAAACAACTGTGACTTCAACGTTTTAATGTGATTTATGTTAAAAAATAGTTTTTATTTTAACATTCAATCTATAATGGATATTTATTTTGTTGGCAGTTAAGGAAAATGCCCCCGTGCCATAGTGATAAAAAACGTTTTGCTAGAATAATAAGGTTTTAAATTGTTATTAGGTAATTTGTCAGAAACTCAAGAGAAAAGATTATTGTTTTCAATTTTTTTTACCTTATGCTTACAGTATTTATACAAAATATACACTCACACGTAGTGTGTGCACCTATTACATAAAAACGTATATAAAAGATATTTTAAATGTATAAATAGTATATTGGATTCGATAAACTTTATAGTCATTCGCAACTATTCTGGATTAATGTTGTAACTGTCAGAAGGTCATTTTCAGAATTTATAAAATGAGCAATTGAAAACTTTTAAAATCATAGTTAGCAGATCTTGTAGTGTATGAGTAATTTAATAATCAGAATGGCTTTCACAGCAATCTGTTTTTCATTCCCTTGTACATTCATGACCAACATTTTGGCAGTGTGTGAGTTAAAAATAATTTATTAAATTTTCAATAATTTTATTAGATTTGAGAAGATGTGTGATATGTAGTATTAATTAGTATTAATTCCAAATTTCTGTTGCGAATTCAAATGTTTAGTTTTACACCTTTGCGCGTTTTCATAAACTTAATAAAACATAATCGGCAATTAATAAATAATAAAACATTATTTTATATTTCTAGGTTAGTTAAAAGTTTCGTGTGATATTTGGCCGTTCACGCCTGTTGCAAGCGTTCGGGCTTTTTAGAGCACCACGAGAGTCTGATGCTTTGATGTGTGATTTAAAAAAAAAGATATTCGAAAATCATACTATTCGCAGACGACGCAACAGCCATGAATAAGTGTGACTTTTAGTAGTGTCTGGGATGCATTCAATGAGATACAAAAGTGGTTTGTCCCGAATTCACTCAGCACAAATGAATCAAAAACTTAAACATTGAATATTTCTCGAAGATCACTAAATAAAAATACTAAACGTTTCAAATTTCTTCGTATATATTTAGACACGAAATTATCATGTCAGTAACAAATTAGTCAATTTGTAAAAAAAGGTATAGTGCGGGACACGAAAGAAAACCGGGCGGAGTCAATTGGTTTAGGAAGATCTTTAAACCTCTTTAAACCAGTGGTGTCCAGTCGTTCTTTAAATGATATGGCACTCCTTTTTGACTATACGCACTTCAGATAATTAAAAAATGTAATTATGCTTAATGAACCTTTATCTATATTTGTCTGTTTTCTTTCGTGTACCGCACTTCTATATCTCTTTTGTTAATTAATTTTGATTTTTCTTGATCGATTTACCTATAATGCATGAAATTTGATACACGTCTTCTATGCATTAAGGAGCATGCGGATTTACCCAGGTTAATTACATATGCACGCCACTGGTAGAAATTTCAAAAATTGATTGTTAATAAAAAATGCCTATTTATGCATAGAAGACGTGTATTAAAACGGTCACTTTTGTTATACCTGAATAGCCGAAAGTCGAACTGCATAAGTTAAAATTTTGATAAATCTTGTTCACTGGAATCAGTGCTGGCTCCCCTACTGTAACTACATTGATGTGTTAATTTTGGAAAAATATGAGTTCTGTAATTTTTCAAATATTAATTGCAATATTAGATATTTTTTAACACCCGGTATTGAACAAAAAATTAATTATTTTGAAGCAGTTTATTGACAGCTACTTTATGAACAATTTTACAAAATATATATTCCTCTGAAAATGACGATGTTTCGTCATCACTACTTGAAGATCGCAGTGTGATAACTAAATCATCAATAACCGTTTCAATTTTACCACCTACTTCCCAGTATTTATCTTCTATAGAACGAACATGTTTAACATACGATTTCCAATTTTTAGCCGATATTGAGTCAATCGCTTATAATGTTATTTTATTTAAATCTTTAATTGAAAGTTTACCGGTGTTGCGATCTCGAGTATATTTTTTTACTCCTGCCCATGCAAGTTCAATAGGGTTGAGGTCGCACATGTATGGAGGCAGCTTTAAAGGTGTATGACCGAGGTTACGTAAAACACCGTCAATTTTATACTTTTTTTCTCTAGGATTGTTGGCTGATATTACTTCATATAATTGATATTTTCTCTATGTTGGATCACACACAAGATTGTTCGATTTAAGCCACGATATCATATGAGCTTTATAGAGTATTTGGTTGGAACTTTATCTTCTACGTGAGAATGATAAGACGCATTATCCATTACCACGACTGATTTGGGAGGAATGTTAGGTAGAAGCTTCTCGAGCAACCACTTTTCAAAATTATCTCTATTCATCTGTCATGGAGACTCTAGGCACATCCCAATTATAAGTGGACCAGTGCGAAATTTACTAAATCCTTGATTAATTTTCCGTACCGCTTAACTGGCACACTGTATAGGTGAAGCGGCAAACTATTACAACAAATAAAATAACATACAATTTATTTGCGTACACAAATTTTACTTTTCCGCTTGCATAAGACTATCAACCTTTGTTTTAAAGACCGCCCGGTTTACTTTCGTATCCCGTACTTTATGTATATTTATGATTCGAAATCTTAAAAATTGTTTAACTCATGCTGTGCTTACTAAAGATATATTCCCTCGCCCATCTTAGCTATGCATGTTAGGGACACTTCCCAGAAGCTAGATTTCCTGTCTGTTATTCTTTTTTTCATCAGTCTGTATTTGCTGTTTAGATTTTTTTTATGTATCATTAAGTTTAGTTTAAGTGATTTTATAAATATATAAATAAATAAATAAATATATAACTAAATAAATAAATAAATAAATAAATAAATAAATAAATAAATAAATAAATAAATAAGTAAATAAATAAATAAATAAATAAATAATTTGCAGCACAAATAAAATATACGAGAGTGATTAAAGGGCTGAGACACTCAGTAAATAGCCTAGACATATTAGCTTAAATTTCACTAAAACCTAGAAATAATTACTGTAATTCTAAAAATCGGCAGAAATAGTTTAATTAGTGTGCTGAACAACATACCAAAAAACCTAAAGCGAAATATGTCGGCTTCATGTCATTTTTGACAAAAGAAAATAAAAAAACTGTTGCCTTTACAATAATGCATATACTTTGCCAACTATATGGATGCATATAGCATATAAGAACTGAGTCCATATCCTTTTAATTGAAATTCTACTTATCGAGGAATTATCAAAGGACGTAGCAATGGTTAAGGAAAAGTTCTTTGATGCGGATTTACAAGTTTAGGGAGGTCTCACTCATAGCCGTGGTATATCTGATAGTCAGCTAGCATATTTCATGCTGTCTTTTCCTAGATGTCTTAAAATTTGTAGTTCCTTTGAACGCCTTCCTGGTATTAATAGAACTTCAACAGAACAACACGTTGAACTTAGAGATTCAGGAGGATCAGTGGATGCGAAACATTTGAACAGTTTTATTAATTGGCTGTCGACCCGCTCTCCTTGGCAGGAATGCAGTGCCTTACGGTCTTTGTCATTTTGTCATCTGGGATTGTTAAAGATCCAACCATTAATTGTCAAAATGCGATGGAATTAGGCAACCATGCGATGAAGGCAGTCCTCGGTTGCAGTTTCTCCGACATGAAGCTATCAAGAAAAAATAAAGTTCTTCCATTGGTGGCAGTTAATTCCAAAGTAATTATCAAAAACGAAGTCATACACAACAACAACATACAACAGTTCTGGAAATTTTTCTCAATACCTTAAGTATGAACTGTCCCCAAGGCCACCTGCAGTTTTCGATGAGGTGTCTATAAGAAAAACGTCTACACTCTTGAAAGTCTTTTGCTTTTCTTCGGATTACAAAAATGTCTCATCTTCTGTAGTTGTTATAGCCTGGGGCCATCTTCTTCGGTTGAGCTAAACCAGCAACATTTGGAGCTCTACTTGAGTCATACAAGAATTACGTGAGGCAACATTTCTGTTCAAATTTAAAAAATGAAATTGTTGTGTTTGATAGTAATGGAAGTGTTGCATCTACAAAAGTAGAAGAGCAAAGGCGGCGAGCTTCTCGACACTCATCCACAGATATTGTTTTCGATAGCAACACTACAGTCTCTGTCTCAAAAGCTGATTTCTTAGCAAAAGGAAAAAACAAATCTAGGCTAATTATTTTGCTGACCAACACTTTTTGGCTGAAGGACTAGAAGGCAGCAGCAGATGTGGACACCATATATAATTGTTATGCTCCTAAATAGAACTGGGAATGATATTATATTACTTAAAATCTGTTTTAGGTTCAAGAATGGACGGGAAGTTCACTTCCCCCCGGAGGACTGGGGTTGGAAGAGAAGTGATGACACATTAGTGCCTGTTAGAACCATCTTACTCCGAGCGCCAGATGAATTGCTGCACATGATATAATGTTGACGTAATGCGGGGCTCGGTGTTATTGTAGAACTGCAGGGCTTGATTGCTCAATGATGTGCTTACATTGCAGAGGTCGAAGTTGCAGCAATACTCCACTAAACGAAGTTGAAGTCGACGATGGACACATTGAACGAAAGAAAGAAAAACAAAATACAATTTGTTTTAGGTTCCACCTGTACTCATTTTGCTGACACTTTTCAACTTTTCGTATTTTATTGTAAAATATAAATATATTCCACATAACTTTTTTTAATTTGTTTTTACTTTTTTGACCTTTTTCCAAACACTAAATAAACTTCTGTTGAAACAAAATGCCTATGCCTTTTTTCCTCATGAAGCCGGCATAGGACGGCTTAGGACTTTTGGTTTATTGTTCAGTATACTAAATAGAATATCTCTACCAATTTCCAGATTTATATTATTTTTTTCCGGGTCAAACCCTAATAGGACTGGCCTAAAATGCAACTTTGTCTATTTAGGTTAACTTACATTGCCTTCTATTTTTAATTAAAGAAAGATACCTAATACTTTGAATATACGACCCGTGCAATGTAAAGTAAATTAGCCCCTAAATACATCCCATCTTTATAATGTATTCCGTATAGTTGGGATTCATTAGGTTTCCGCCTAGGGCTCATGCTGTTGGCTTGGCACAACGTCCAGAGTTGATCCCGCGACGAACTGCATCCGGTCGGCTGGTCTTTTATAGATAATCATATTTTTTGTATTCATTTCTAAACAAGTAGAAGCTTCTGACACCACCAAATGATGATATTAAACTGTGATATGAAAAGTTAATGTGTTTAATTTACTTGTATCTGAAGGAGTTCTATTCGATGTATAATGGATCTTTGCTTTTACCTCAGTTGTCCTACAATTATTTTAACAATAATGTATATCATCATTTACAACAAAAACCTACACTACCATACCCATAACAGCAGTGCGAAAAATATATACAATATTAGAACATCAAGGGCTAGAGATGAACCATACTACTCTGGAATATATTTTTTTAAATGTGTAGCTTGAAGAAATTAAACTCTTAATCACTTAAAAACACAAAAACAAAGAACATTTCTTTTTTAAGAAAAAGGCATTTTGAAGTTAATCCAAACCTGCTGTGCAACTTTAATGCGCTTATCTAAAGCCAAAAAAAGGGCCTGCTTATTCAGGAGTTTTCGTCGTATTTGAACTAATTATTGTTGTTTATATATAATTTGACGGTTTAAAATAAAAACACGGTATCGCTTTTGAGATAAGCCTATATTTGGAACTGAACAAAGTTTATCTACGGTCCGTAAATATATTTTATGTCCCAAAAAAAATGTAAAGGAAATAATTGTATGTGCAAATGTAGTATATCCACTTTGTATTTAAATTCTGTCTGTACAAACATATTATGTTCCTGTTCAGAGCACAAATATAGTAAGCAAAGGACATACAATATTTGTGCTCATGGCATTAAAAGCGTAAAGCGTAATCTTACAAGCCGAAAAAAGTTCGTTTTGTCTAATTCCTACATTTTATATTAGAGGCAAACATTTGTATATTAGAATAACATTTTTTTTACACTAAGACTGTTATTGTAAAAATTTATTTCAGTTATTGGCTTAATTGGGCTATATTCGTTTTGTTTTGTTTTATGGAGGGAAAAGTGTAGGTATCTAAAATTTAATGTAATCGTACATACTTTGTTTTTCGTATAATTATCTGATATAAACATCGAACGGTTTTTTTCTTAAATTTAATGCTATACTCTATTTAGATCCTACATTTTTTTTGAGGCAGAAAAAAATCGCTAATCCTATATTGTTGCCTTTACTCAGCAAAATCCTAGGTTACTTAATTTATTTTCATTTTTAAACATCCTATTCCATTTTTTATTGTTAGGGATAAATATCCGAATATAAATTTAATATTCTAGTTTAAAATATGTGTACTCAGAATTGTCATTAGTAAATTTATATTTCTATATCCACACAAATGTAGTGTACGTATTTACACTCAAAGTTTAAGAAAAAAAATCATATTCCTTTCTATATAAAAGCTATGCTCATGTAATTTCACTTAAAGTTTAATTCTACAGATCCTAACACAGTAATATATATAATCTCAACGGCTTATTTGATTGATTTTCGTAGCTTACTTAAACACTAATTCGAATTTAATATTTTAATGTGGGACTGTTGTTCTTGAACGATGCCGCCCTTCATCTATTGACTATTAATACCAATTTAGGAAAGTAAAGTATAAAAATCTAAAATAAATATTAATACGGACCAACGTTCTTCTAAGGTGGAATTTTTAAAAAGAAGTACATCGCTTTAAAAAATATGTTTATAATGTTAGTATTTTTGTATTGGTAGCGGAGGGTCGTGAGTTTGCGAATTGCGGAGCCTAATGGACAATGGATGATAGTTTACTAAACGCGGGCACCCGGCTTAGAAATAATCCAAATAATCCATTAAAAAAAATTAATGATAGCTCATCTTAATATTAGGTCTCTTAACACAGGTTTTGATGAATTTGTCAATTATGTGAATCAGTATAAGTTTGATGTATTAGGTGTGTTAGAAACATGGTTAACATCTAGTTACGAAAGCAGCGTTTTTAGTATAAATGGGTATAACTTCATCCGAAAAGACAGGGTAGGCAGAGGGGGAGGCGTAGGGGTTTATTTAAAGAAAAACATAACATTTCAAATAGTCCAACTCGATGTGATATCTGATAGCTGCGAATTCTTAACTTTAAAATTAACAGTTAACAAAAAAAGTATACTGTTTACAAATATATACCGCCCGCCCTCTGCAAATTCTGATAACTTTATTGAATGCATGGAGGATATAATGAGTCTCACAGTGCCATCCTACGACTACGTAATTTTTTCAGGTGACTTTAATATTGATTTTTTACAGAATTCTCCTAAAAAGAACAAAAATTTTAAAATTGTTTGACACGTTTAATCTTAAGCAACATATAACCAAGCTAACACGGGTAAATATGATTGCAAATATAAATAGTCTTATCGATGTTATAATATCAAATGAAAAGATTGCCATTCAAAAGAGTGACGTTATTCCTATTTCCGAAACAGTATCTGACCATTTCTTAATCTATACTATATTCAAACTAATTAGAAAACCTTATAAAGAAAAATACATAGAGTACAGGGATTATAATAGTATTATTTATGATGACTTGGAACGGGATGCCCTCTTACTCCAATGGCATTCATTATATTTAGCTAATGATATTAACCAAAAATTAGGTATTTTTAATAACAATATTTTATCTTTGCATAACAAGCATGCTCCCTTGCAGAGTAAATTAATTCACGATCGACCTTTTATCCCGTTGATAACAGACAATATAAAATTGTTAATAAAGTTAAGAGACAAAGCTCATCGTAAATACTTAAAAATAGGACACAAGGGAGTTTATTATATTATCGAGAACTTAGGAACTATACGAAACATGCGATAGCACGAAAGAAAGTTGCATATTTTAATCAGATGTCTAATAAAACAGGTAAAAATTTTTGGGCAAATGCGAAAAAACTAAATTTAAGACATACTGAAACTCATGAACTGCCCCGTGAACTTGCAGATGAAACCTCACTCAATAATTATTATGCCCAAAGCAGTAATGTAGTGGATACTACATCAAACGATAAAATAAAATTTTATGAACAAAATATTCATCCAAACGTAACCCATGACCTCAATTTTAAATTAATGGACGAAATATCAGTATATAAAATAATTAATCAGATGAGTAGTAATGCTGTAGGTGAAGATGAAATTTCTTTAAAGGATATAAAGTTGTGTTTGCCTTTTTGTATAAAACCTCTTTTAAATATAATTAATCATTGCATATTGGAAAATGTTTTTCTTGATATCTGGAAGAAAGATATTATTAAACATTTAACTAAGATTGCTATTCCCAAAAGTTCTAAAGATTTAAGACCTATATGTATATTGTCAGTTATATCAAAAATTATTGAGAAACATATCTATAGTCAAATTTCTTCTTTTTCCCTTCCCTTGAAAATTATACCAGACTGTTAGTCTGGATTTCGTAAGTACTTTAGTAAATCCACTTGTCTTATTAACCTTATAAATGACATTAGAATTAACGAAGAAAAGAAGGAAGTGACTTGTTTATGATTTTAGTAAAGCATTTGATACTTTGAATCACACAATGTTACTAGCTAAGCTTCACTATTTAGAGTTTTGGAGAATGCTGTTAAATTTCTTAGATTATATCTCTCAAATAGATATCACTGTGTATCCGTTAAGAGGCAATCTACCAATTTTAAATCGTCATATATACCTATGACAACAGGTGTCCCACAAGGCTCAATACTTGGGCCACTTCTTTTTTCACTATATGTTGCGGATATGAATAATGTATTAGAATATACTAAACTGCAACAATATGCTAATGATGCTCAGTTGTATATGTCATTTTCACTCGATAAACTGCAAACATCTCTAATAAATTTTAACAATGATTTACGAAAATTAAATGAATTTGCCCAGGACCATAACTTAAAATTAAATGCATCCAAATCTGCTATACCATTTTGGGGCGGTAAGTCTATTATAACACATGCGAAGTCTTCTTTAAAGTACAAATAAATAACACGTATTTACCAGTGGTTGCTGAAGCCAAGAACCTGGGAGTTAATTTTGATATTGGTCTTACTTTCCAATCGCATGTAAAAAATAAAGTTAAAGTTGTATATATGCGCCTAAAAAGATTAACAAATTTTAAAAAGTATTTATCCCAAAAGGCTAAATATTATTTATGTAATATGCTTGTGTTATCGCTTCTAGATTATGGTGACGTTGTATCACAGCTCAATAAATGGAAGTGTTATCAGATCTATTCAAAAACTTCAGAATGCTTGTATGCGTTTTTCCTTTAATATTCCTTTTAGAAATCACATTACTCCATATCTTAACAATAATTCAATTTTATTAATGCTAAACCGACTTAAATGTCATTTACTGTCTCTAATTTATAAAGTCTTGAAAACTGGTCAGCCCCCATATAATAAGAGTAAGAGCCCTATTTAATATACATAATCACTTTCATCTTACTAGAAATGTACATAATTTTACTATAACACCCCACAAAACAGCAAATTTTCAACAGTTTTGTAGCAATCCAATTATGGAATAATTTTCCTAATAACTTTAGAGATTTTTCAATTTTTAAATTTTATGAATACATTAAGAATTTACTTTTAAATGAGCAACGAAACATTTAGTAATAGCTGGTTATTTTTTTCTTTTTTTCTTTTCTATCTCGATCTGCTTTTAAACAAAACTCATACAGTCAGTTAAATAAATCTATATATAAATAATTTTTTAATTTAATCCGCTGGCGCTGGTGTGACGACTTTTCAATTAAAATCTCATTTTTTGTTGTTCTTTGTTTTGCGCCCGTTCTGCACCGCCCGTATTTGTGTATCCCTGCTTTGCCTGTTCGTGAACTCCGCTTTTTGTGTAAATTATAAGGTTAAACTATATATAAATATGTATTTACGCTCGCATTTAAGTTGTATTATTAGTATTAAAATTAGGTAATATATCTTTCTAGGGCAAGGCTACTCCGACATATATCCTTATGTCGGTGGATAGGTTTTATAATCGCAGTGTTGTCCTTATTCGTCAGAACTAATCTTATTTTAAATCATAATTTACTTGTTATTGTATTTAGCTCACTAATAAAATAGTTTTGAATTTGAAAATAAGAGATACGAAATGGTAAATGTTGTGTGTCCGGACATTCAATATTCCAGATGTTTGGTACATTTGGTTGCAGTCTACATGTAGGGTTTTCATTAAACTTTTGGTAATATTTGGCTTATTTCTTTGTAAACTGCTTATACATTGCAACTATGATATTTCCCTTATCGCTAGGTAATTTAAATAGTTATGGATATTCCCTTATAAAGATTTTACTTTTTTAAAGAAAGTCTGTTATCATGATTCGTATGCATGAAACTGGTTAGAATTTTGGTACACTGAGCTTTAAAAACATTTTTCTGCGAGTCGTCAAAGCCTCAGAAAATACTCTCTAGGTGTGCTAGAATATAAGTAATTTTGAATTTTTATTTGGAGGACAAATGCTAAACTTGGCACCGACTGATATTATATCAATTATTTCCTTAGGAATTACTATGTCGGTCAGATCTTGAAATAATTTTTGTTGTGTTAAAATTGAGTTTTTGTATGCATTTTGAAATGTTCGAGCTTATTGGTTTGCTTTTTTGATATCGTTGAAACATTTGTTATATCTAATGCTTTTTGATTTGTCAAATTTTTGCAAAATGTATCAAGGTAACATACTAGAGAGTTAAAGTTTAGTATTAGGAACTGTCTTTTAAGGTTTTGAGCTCACAGAAAATTATAATAAGTTTATAATACTTTTCCTTAACCTTGTATTGTGAAGTAGCGTGTTGATGCTGGAGGTTCCTGTTCTAATGGAGTAATGTTGACTTGTAAACGTGCCAGATGAAAATTTTTTCCGTTCCGGAGTGATACCTGTTTTGTTCTTATTTTGGCCAGATTTCAACAATCCGACAGTAGGGGCACCATATTCTTGTTTGATCTCATTGAAAATCTCAAGTCTATGTTTTTAAAGGCCATTATGTCAAAATAGCCAAAAAGCAGACAAAATCTCTATAAGATTGATACTACAAACCAGTAGTCGAAAACTTTCTTTTTGCGTTTTTATTAAATAACCTAATAAAACTTTAAACCTTATTATACTAGCAAAATGTTTTTATAACCATGGCGCAGGGACATTTTCGGCAACTGCCAACAAAATAAAAATCCATCCATATTTTTTTAACATAAATTATAGCAAAAAGTTGAGGTGCCAGTCGTTTAATTTGGTATTGGGAGTTTTAGGAAAAACGGACCTATTCCTAAAGGTTTTTTTTTCCGAAATGAGCTGGCTACCGGCCCTACAATACCTTTACCCATCTAATCTGCAATCGGACAAGTCTAAAACTATTTTGGGTAATACATATTACAACAATACTTTTCTGTTTTATAAATAATAGTATCAATTATTATTAGTCTGAAGTTTATTTGCAATATTTGTAAAAGGAAAGGACTGGGCTAAACTTGACAAAATTTTCTCTCGGTGATTTTTCAATATAGGTATTTGAAGCTTAGAATAAAAGTATAGCTGTTCTTTTAAATAATAAATGTTCAATTCCACGTGTTCATGTCTAAACAAATAAATTGTTATTCTGTTTAGTGCTTCAAATCGACGCAGTAAAAAACTTCGTTTTTTAGATCATTGAAAAAATTTTTTTTTGACTATTATACAACTGTTTTTTTTGCTAACATTAACAACGATTCTTCACAAAATCTGAGACAAATTGCCTTGCATCCTAGGACATAATTTCCCCCAAAAAAATTCGTCATCGGTAATTAAATAGAATAACTCGAATCCATTAACACGAAAACCAATAAAGGAAATGATAAATGTAATAGAAATCGAATTAAGGGGCGGTACTGAAGGGCCACTATCTCCCCGGGGCACTTTTGCGCTTCATCTAATTCCGAACGCAAATTGTTCATAAACGCAGCTCATATCCGGGGGGATGTTGCCGAATTGCCGAGGCGGCGCGTCATTCTGTTATGCCGGGAAGTTGATTTTAAAACGTTTTTCTCAAAAATATTTTTGTTTAAAATTAGTTCTGAAAAATTGACGTTGTCTTAACTTAGAATACCATACAGCCCTCTTATGGCTGAAGTAAAAGTTTAGCATTTAAATATGTTTTTAATATTTCATTTTGGTTTGATAATTAGTGCAACTTTACAATCGGTTACAGTAGGCGGTTTTTTTTGTTTTTTTTTTAGTAAGTTTTAATTTTTGAGTTTTCTTCTTAATTAAAGATTTGATGTTGTGTTAGCCTCGAGGGTTTCACCTAGATATAGTACAGGGTGTTCCAATATAAATGAAACTACTTTTAACTTTGGTTTCCAGCAGTATATAAAAATTATTAAATACAAATGTTATAGGATATAATACAAAGTTTTATATGGAACGGATTTTAAGCTTGCCAAAAAAAGCCTAGCAAAAAAAAATTCTTCAAATAGAACACTCTGCATTTACTTCATATTCCTAATTCCGAATACATATTATGTCTTAACAAGAGTTGAAACGAATTTTGTTAATAATTTTCAGATATGCATATTTTTTTGACATTCGGCGGCGCGCTCCAGCTCCCTAATAGTACGTCTGAAGCAAGGTTCAAGTCTCAACAGTAAGTTTTTCGACAAAGGACAATTTCTTTTTCTCGAACACATCTATTAGCGGGCAAAATCTGAGGACGAGAAGTCGATTAAAAAAATAAAAATGATAAATATGGGCTAATTTTGAAGGAGTCGGAGAGGAAACCAGACCACTTTTGTTAAGTAGAGAGGGGACTTCGATGAAAAATTTAAAACAGAAAATCCAAATAGGATGTCTTATACATCAAATGCCGAGAAAGCGGTCAAAATTCAGAAAAACTGAAAAAACCCTTTTTGTTCCAATAATTTTCACATATTTCACAGATTTTTTTACATGCTCTTAAAATACCCCGAAGGGTTGAAAAAAACACTCAGCAGCCTTACGTTTTGATTTATGTAAGGCAAGCCATTTAAAAAAATATATTTTTTTATATGCTTTATTAGTATTTAACGTTTGACCCTGTAGTATCTAAATGGTTGAGCCAAAGTGAATAAACTGAATGCACTAAGGAAAGTTCTACATTTCCTCTAGAGACTGGCATAAAATTTAGCCCGATCCGAGAAAAGGTTGAATTTTGAGAAATTTTAAAAATGTAGTGGCACGGATATTTCTTCCTTGCTTTTAAGCCTTGGTACCGGCGTATCAGTACCTCCTGGAAGAAAAACTGCTAGGCAGATAGAAAGCCCCATCTTTTTACTACAAGACGTATTTTTAATTCTGTTTGTCCGAGGGTCAGAAATTGGGTAAGATCGAGTTAAAAAAATGTACAATTTTCTGTATCTGAACACCGACATTCCACTGGACATATCATAAACGTAAAAGAAACCAAAGTTCTTGCATCGGTCTTGGGAATATATAAACGGAAAATTACAGAATCTAATGAAATTTTAAACAGCATATCCTAAGTTTGTCTGATTCGTGTTCGGATTTCCAAGTGCAAACTAGGGATGGATCAACGATTTATCATTTGAGGCTTAATTGGTTGCTGTGCCAAGTTCTTCAAATAAACTCTCCGTTCATAAACAATCGCTGTAATAGAGATACGGGCTTTAATCTACGTCATATGTGGAAACCGATCCTTACACCGGGTCCTGGTTCGGTAAACTATAAATAGCCAGCTTAGGTCACTCCGGGCTCATTCAGAGTTCAGATCTCGTGAAGTAAAGATCCCTGAAGATGCATTGTGCAGTTGAAGGCGAAACGTCGAAAAGTGACTTCATTTTGACTCGGTCTAATCCCAATCCCATGATTTCTTAATTGACCACAGCCGTGAGAACTTTCGTTTTATTGACGCCTTGCCAAAATTACATGAATATATTATCGTCATTAACATTTTTTTACAAAATATAAATAGAAATCCATTCTGGCCATATCTCAAAGAATTTCAATAGTGATGGTAAATCTTTTTCATTTTGTTTTATAATAGTTGGTAAAGTCGTTATTGCCCTATGCATAAAAATTAAATTGTGTTTTTTGATGTTAATATTTAAAATAAATATGACAAATTACATGTATATATTCGTAATCGCGAAGATGAGTTTTATAATTAAGTTCTATTATATACAGTGTATTTAATTTGAAAGGTACAAAAAATAACTGGCTTAGTCTAAAATTTTTAAATTTGGCGAAATTTGGCCACTTGGCATTTAATGATTGTAGTATAACCTGCATTATTCAAATATCGGAAAATCGACTTAGTACCAAGTTATAATAAGTAAACATATTCGCATACAGGAAAATAATTGACTTGTTTTGAGCACAATTGCGAAGAAACCGAAGTCCAAATATTTAAAATAATGAAATTTATTTTTCATTTTTAGTCAGTTGGTTCACGCATTATTCAGTTCATATAGGGTAAAGTCGGGAATATCGTACCGTAGGTTTAATCGTACCACTTCGATATTTCAAAACTGGCAGTGAATTTGTGACATTTCACATTTAGAAATGGTCCTGCTATATCCTAAAGTCATCACTTCTGATTGTTTAGCAGTCTGTGTTTATTGATAACACTGTAGTATTAGTTTGTCGACTCGGACCTAAGCTACAACAATTTTCAGGCCTATTATCTAAGGAATTTAAGCTGTCTATGGTGATTATCAATTTTTTTGTACCCAACTATCATAAAATTAAAATAAAATTTTAATGTTAAACCAGAAATTTTTAGGTTAAAATTAGCACTGTGGCAGTTGGGTATATCGTACCCTTCCCATGTCTGGTATATTGTACCAGCACGATTTACCCGACTGTGTAGAAAAATTAGTTTATATTGTAAATGGAATTAATAAATTGATAATTTTATATTTTCAACTTGTGTTTATTTCAGAATGAGCTCAAAATGAAAGTATGAACTATGAACATCACAAGATATGGAAAAGGCTCTTCCTGACTACAAAAATGGCCAGTGTGGTTTTAACGAAGTGGCCGGGAATTTTAATATTCCAAAACCAACTCTTAAAAGATAATTGGACGCTAAAAACGTTAAAGAAAGTGATTCCGTTAAATCTGTTGGTCGTCTTACTATCTTGCCAGCATATAGAAGATCTATCTGTCTATTTGGAATAAGTATAACCGATGTAAGAAAGTTAGCCTTTTAATTAGCTACGAAAAATGACATTAAGAATAGCTTTAATCAACAAAAGCAGATGGCAGGAAAATATTGGTACTATTCCTTTTTAAAGGGACATCCTCAAATAAGTTTATGGTAACCAGAATCCACATCAATCTCCCGAGCCAAAGGATTTAACAAGCAACGCGTTTACGAGTTTTTTAACATGCTAGAAAAAATATGCGATGAACACAAATTGGAAGCTGCGTTAATTTTTAATATGGATGAATCTAGCTACTCCACCGTATAGAAGAAAAATAGAAAAATATTGGCTCAAAAGGGAAAGAACCAAATAGGTACATTTTTACTACGACCAAGCAATAGTAAAATGGCTGCGAAGAAATCCAGGATTAGTAGTCGCCCAATTTCAAATAACCCAGCTAATAGCTGAAGCTTATAGAAAAGCAGCTGACGCAGACGAAGAGTAAATAAAATAAAGAATATTTATAAGCTGTTAAAGATAAACATACGCAAAATGCTCAAAAATTACAAGTTGTAAAGCGCCAAGTGTTCTTCTCTAAAACTATATTGAAGAAAAAATCACAGTCTAATTATATTTCTAGCCCGAGCACTTCAACATCTTCCGATTTAGCCGACATTAACTGCATTTTATGAAAATTTGCCTACATTTATTAACGGAGAAATGCATAAATAAACCGATTACTTTTATTATTTCAAGTATTTTATGCCGGTTTTAATAAACCGAGTACGATATACCCGACTTTACCCTACATGGTAAATTACGAACGCTTCGTTTCTAGATAGAAACGAATTTTCTGATTAATTCAATAATAATGGAATTGTTAAAATAATGCTTAAAGTCCACATATTTTAAGGTATTTCTTATGGGCAAACCTCTATCATAGCTAACATCTTAACGGAAATTTTTGAAGAAACTGCTTTAAGCTCTCCTTCTTTACAACCTAAATGTTGTTTTAAGTATAATGTAATATGGCCAGAAAGGAGAAGAAAATTCAACTCTATACTAAACTAAACGAACTACATTCCTGTATGAAAACTGAGTCAGAGGGAGCCATTTTTTTTCTTGATACGTTAGTGCAACAGAAAGAGAATGACAACCTAGGTCATTCTGTTTATAGGAAACCGGCTCGTACGAATAGATACTTCATTTTAGTTCTCACATATTATTGCCTGAATGAAACGTTGACAATAACAAAACATTCTTGTTTGGTTTTAGTTTGCAGGAAACCAAAACCGTACTTCTCCGAAAACCAACATGCTACTTGGCGCCGCTGTTGAAATTATCAAGCACCCTGAGAATTTCAATAGAGACGCGGATTACGTGCTATATCATGCCTGGAAAACTATCACTACATTGAGTCATGCGTATGTGAGCACAGGTCCGCTTTAAATACCTGACTTCTCCTCGTCCGAGCTCATTCTGCGGTTTGATCTTTTGCAGTGAAGATTTCTGAAGATGCCTTGCGCAATAGAAGGCGAAACATCGAGAAGTTATTCCAATTTGACACGGTCTAAACCCAAGAGCCATGATTTCTTAATTAATTTAAACTCATGCTAAAATCTCTATAAATTTTAAAAAATGTGAGTAAGTTTTTTCCTATAACCTTCATTTAAAAACAAAAAACATATAAATCTTTGTAATGAACTCTATGACTTTTGTATTTGGTATTTTTTTCAATAAGTTGTCTAAGTATACTGGAACACCCTGAATAAGTTTTTAAGTCCAGCGTTTAGGTGAATAGGTGATCTCTGTCGTTAAAAAATAAGCACTAAATCCGCTAAGGTATGTAACTATATCTTACATAGAGGCGGAAGGATATGTTGTATATTACATATATATTAATATTATTAAATAAAGATTATTATTGATAACGCCTGACAGCATCCGAAAAACTAAAAAGGAATAGTTCACCCTCAAATATAAAGTCCTAAAATATAAAGTACTTTTGCTACGGGGTTAAAATCTCAAAACAAAAGAAAAAGTTGCCGTCAGCCAGTCTGTCGTTTCCGGCAAATCGGAAGTCGAAACTCGTTTTGCTCCTGCACGAGCGGCCTTTTACCGCTTTACCGGCTTTTTAACCTTTATTTACTTTCACGGACGGGTGCCAAAGATCAGTAATTGCCTTTTCACACTGTTCGGTGCATGCATTGCATCTAGCCGGATCGAATTTACAATTGTTTGAAATTTGGCAGTGAAGCTAATGAAGTCGGTTAGAGCTTAAAAAGAGTTTCAAAAACATTTTCGATTTTATTGGTAATCAGTTTTTAATTGAATATTATTTGGACTATCAGAAATTTACTGTAACCTAACACTCAATTTTTTCCACCCCGTTCACTTCAATCCCCCAAGCAGGGGTGAGATTGACCTCTACAGTTTTAAATAGAAAAGGAGAGTTCAGTAGTATTGAAGCGTATTACATTTTTACAATCACCTATTTTAATTATGATCCGTGGTATTTTATTAACTTATTAAATGCTGCAAGTAAACAACACCAGCTTCCATATAATGGATTATGCTTGAACCGTTAAATGTTTCTGGAATAATTATAGCATTTCTCCAATTACAAACTTTTCTAAAATTCCTTGTGAAGACAAATCCAATAATCAAGCAGGTGGAAGACCTTCAATAGTACCTATCCAGCCAACTCATCAAACGGGAATAGTTTCTTAAAAAACCGCGCCATATACAAGTAATAACGATATTATAATAATAATAATAATGATTAGTAGTTATACTAATATTGATAATAGTAACTCGTAGGGTTTTGCTGATCCTCTATCGAGCGCGTCCCTTTGCCAATAGGGGAAAACACATAGGCATTGTTGTCAGCAGTGTCGGAAGGCAGAGAACAAATAAAATATTCCCCGTGGAAAAAGCACCAATACTGGGATTAACCACCCAATCAATATGAAATATTGGTTCCAAAATGGAATAAACCAGTCGCGAATGAGCAGCGCAACGGTCGAGAATACTGTTCAATTGGATTACTCGACCACAAGAATGAAGACTTGGTCTACGAAAATGGAAATTTACGCTAAGGCGCTGATGTTTTACCCCGTAAAGCTGGAAAACCCAGGCAGCGCATGAACTATACACAGGAAATGAATATACATATCATTCGGTATTATTACAAAATAACAAATCTTGAATTCAACCCGGATACCCAATATTAAATGTCACTAACCAAGATTTGCGGATTAAGGTCGCACAACAAGAAACTTTACACCTACTGAGATATTATAACAGCTTAAGGCAGAATTGGAGACAACTTGAATATGCAACCATTAAAACAACAAATCGATGCTGGTACATTGCATCTGGAGAATACAGACGGTCTAGGAAACGATGGAGGTAGCCAACCACTTGAACGAGATAATAACGAATCATTATAAAGCTTACTGACGATTTTCAAGCTGCTCTTCATCGTCCTAAGATTGTGAAACAAAATTGCTCCAATAAACCGGTAATTGTTGTCAAAAGTATGATTGGGGAAATACTCGCCATCACTCTAGTCAAAATTGGGTTACATTCGAAAAGGTTCATACAGCAATATTATGGCCGCTACTGTTATAATCAGGGCTATCGGTAGAAAGATCTATGAGAGTGGAGACCAACCCAAGTCAAAGAAGAGTTTAGGAGTAATATAGAACTAGTGCAGCAGTACATGAACTGTAATCAAAATGAAGCCGTAGTCAAACATTTCAGCATGCTAAAAAAAAACAAAAATACATGTCGCACATAATTCACCTAATGACAGTCCACAGGAAAATGTTGACACTCTCAAGCAACAACTTAAAGTTAAAGGGGGTCTATGAAACGCAAAGAAAGCAACCGGTAATTCTCTACTAACGAAAAACCCTTTTATCACCGTCCTAGAGACAATAAAGCCTCAAATCTCGGATATCCGCCAACAAAAGAGAACTAGAAGAATTTTGTTCGGAAATATGGGCGCAGGAAAATAATTGTTTGTTGGATAATGAGAGGACTATTTGAGCAATAAAGAGTCTCCAATATCCCGCAGATAAATAATTTTTCCATTAACAGAGATTAGGTCAGCAGCGGTAAAACAAACTCATAATTGGAAGGCAGCAAGATCTGATGGTATTAAGAATTTCAGGATCAAACGACTCATCCAGACACACAAATACATTGTAGAACACATGACTATTTTTTCCAGAATACCCGTATATTTCCAGTATATCTTGCTCAAGGAATTACTTACGTAATGCCAAGAGATACTAACACCCAAGATCCTTCAAAACACCCGCCTATCACCTGTTTGTGCACATTTTACAAAATAGTGACTTCATGCATAGTACAGAAAATCAGAGCACACCTTACTAATAATCAAGTCCTAGCGGAGGAACAAAAATGATGTGTAAAGATCTCGAAGGGATGTAAATAGCAAATTCGTCACAGATGCTGTGGTTATGGACCAGACTTTCAATAATAGAAAGAATATCTACATGGCTTTTATACAATATAAAAAAGTTTTTGATTCTGTTTCTCATGTCTGATTATCCGCGTATTTAAAATTTATAGGGCGGACCACAATCTTCGAGACCCTGAAATGCATTATGTTGTGGAAGATTCACCTAAAAGAAAAACGACCATATTATATCTGATCCGATACAGATTAAAAAAGATGTCTATCAGGGATATTGCATTAGCCTCTTTTGGGCAGATAATCAACGTTGAAAGGCATGAAATAAAAATTGGTGAATACTCTACATGAAATATTCGTCAATTCGTGGATTCTGCCAAACAGAACTGGCCATGGATTTCCAATCAAGCAGGGAGTAAGTGTGAGGTACCAACTAACCCACTTGTTGTATATGGATGGTATCAAATTATATGCAGCAACGGAAAGCAAAATCACGAAACTTCCTGGTATTATATAAATATTATCCAAAGATATTGGAATGTCCTTTGGGCTTAAGAAATGTAAAACCCTAAGTGTATAGAGAGCAGTGCCTGATGCTCGCGGATTTGAATAAAAGGATGGATGAGTCATTATACCTATAGAAGAAGAAGACACCGACAAATATTTGGGTCTAATGCATTCAAGGCGCATTGAATTAAAGCATATTATAAATAAAATTGTAATGGAATATTTTCAAAGGCTCACTAGTATTCCAAAGTCACAACTAATGTAACAATCATTTAGAAAATGACTGTTACAACGGTTAAGTTGCGAAATATTATTTATTTACTTACATAAAATAACTAATAAGTTGTGTCTTTGAAGACAGTCATATATAAAAATACAAATTTATAATCATTTATCCTAAATAATTAACGAACGGTATATTACGATAGGTCCCTAATGTTAAAATCTGGGATCATTAACGACACTTCACGAATTTCACTGAATTTAGGTAACCGTCGACACTCCCATGTGTTGTTTGCTTCGATTTATTGCAGGCTTATTGTCAAAATCCGAGATTAAAGCAGTTTGTTTTCTCTAGTAGGATCGGTGGTCGTGTTTTGTAACAAGAGGGCATGTTTTGAGACTTTTTGGGGTGACAAAATATTTTTTTGATTAACTATCGTGGGTCTCTGTCATCGAAAGTAACCGATGCGTTGGTACCATTTACTGAAACTGAACTGAAAATTTAAGTTTTTTGTAATATACAAAGTCTTTAAAACCTTTAGACTGAACAAGGAATTCCCTTTTACTATCTATCTGCAGAAGTATAAAGAAGTGTTAGTTCTCATAGTTTTTGTGTTTCTCGCCATTTTGCACGATATGTAATAAGTTCTACGTATTGGCAGTATTCCTATGAGGAAACCTTAATTGAGATTGGAAACACTCTAAGGCTGTTTAAAGCCATAACATCAGGTAATCAATTATTCAAAATTATCAGAAAATGTTGCTAAGAAGATATTTCATGCAATACTTACCAAGTGGATTGGTACTACTAAGTCATTAACATCAACATTTTACTGTGAGGATCACCATTTCCAGAACCCTTTAGGCAGGGCAAATCATTTGGAATCAGTTAGCTGAAAATCACCATAGATTCTGGTTGGGGTATCATGACGTATCTGAAACGAGGCATTTGAGGCTCTTCCCGCTGGCGTGTGCTGTTTTTGTAACCTTCGTTGCAGCCTACTTGTTTTGAGGACTACCATCCCTGTTATTGATTGAGCTGATAGGTTCTGAGCTGATAGCTGCTGAGAAGCGCTAAGGGAAATCTTCATTAGGGAATCAAACCTAACACCGGGTCTAAAGAAAAGTACCACATTTTGTTTACGCTTCAAAGTGGTTGCTTTGCTACTGATTGCCTATCTTTTTTTTATTCAGTTTTCTCCCATCCTATTTAACATTCTACATTCACTGTTATTATTAATCAATCAAAATTTCCTTTGCAAATTGGTAACCCTAATTTTTATTTCTAATTTAATACCTGAAACTCTATCAATTATTATTTTGTGTTATTTTTTTGTAATTTAGTTGATTTTGAGTAAAGACTCAGTTCATTTTGGCAAGTCAGTATTACTGCTGTGTTAATATTAGTAAATTTCAGTTTTTGTAAAACAGACCTTATTATTTTGCTAAGTATTTGCTTTGCTTTAAGTGCTCATAGCTTATAGCTAGTAAAAGGCTTTTTGTTTTATTGTAGCATTAGTTTTTTATGTCAGTTGTATACTGGGTTCCCATGTCATAATGTCTTATTCGTTTAAGTATCTTTTAAATTTGCAGTCTCTCCTAAAATTATCTGTGATTTTCTGCTAATAATAAATAATATTATACTTCCTTATATTTTAGTATATATTTTTATCTCATAATTAAGATTTTAATAAAATTCATTTCCTTTTTTTTAAATCTAGGTGATGTAACAATTTTAATTGCATTTCTTCGTTTGATTCTTTTGATAATTATTACCCATTTGGGATTTATTTAAATTTCCATTCTTTATCCTAGTAAATTCATTTACAATTCCACTTTAATTCCAAGATTGATAATTTAATTCAAGGTCAATCATTACTCTAATTAGTTGCAGTTTATTTAGATTCCTATGTTGTCATAATAATCTGATTTATACATATTTCTCAGTAATTTCAAAATATCTTATTTGATTCAAAGTTATATTTTCTCTTTTATTTATCCAAATTATTTGGTTTCATATGCATATTTGAAGGTTAATATTCTAGCTGGTAACATATGTTTTTTATTGAATTCACGAGAGATCTATAATTTGTTGGAACTGACAGACTGACAAGTAGCCTTCATAAACCTCACTTTTTCAATAATTCATTACTTGTAAGTGTGTAACTATAGCGTAAATTTTCCTATATTGAATGGAACGAACGCCTATAAAGCCATCAATACCTACGCCATTTCTATCCTAACATACACGGAGTGGTAAAATGGATACACACCGACCTAGAAAACAACCGCATCAAAACCCGAACTGAAGTGATATAGAGTGCCTATCCAGAAGGCACCTATTGAAAGACTCACAATTCAAAATCAAATTAAAAGAAAAATTCCCGCCAAGATCAAGAGAACATTACACTTATTCAATGCCTGGATACTCAACAAAGAGTCTCTGTATATGCAGGTCGACTGAGAAGTTAGCAATGAAAGAAAACACGATAACGTTTTATTTGCAAGATCAGAAAAGGGATTTTATAGATACCTCAATAAAAATACGGAAGGGAATAATATAGAATATCCTAGTAAGGAGGTGGTTTAGCATTTTTGTAAGTGCAATTATCTACGTCGGTAATATCTAATTTAAGTGCAAGCAGGATTGAAATAGAAAATATAACTGCTCGGAAATATAACCAAATGCAGTATAATCTTTTCACGACTAAGGAAATTACGAGCATCCTTAAAACGGTACACAACTGGAAAACCCAAGGACCTGATGGAATACATAAGTACTGGTTGAAAAAACTCAGGGCCATATACGAAAAACTAGCATTTTTCCTTAATAATCTAATGCAGGAACACTAAAATATGCCAAATTTCCTTATTCAATGAGTTACCTACCTTCTTCCAAAAGACCGAAACAACAAGCTCGATCCTTCTAAAAATCGCCCAATTACGTGTCTTCCAACGCTTTAGAAGCTGATGACTTTATAACTTTAAGGATATCAACACATTGTAACCACAACAAAATAATATCTATATAAAAAAAGGTTATGCCAAAGACTCTATGGGTTGTAAAGAGCAAATGATAATTGATTCGGTCATCTGTAATCAAACCTACGTTGAGCGGAGAAATCTGTTTATGGCTTATATTAATTATAAAAAAGCGTTCGACTCTATGCCGCATGACTGGCTCCTTAGAGTTCTAAAAATGTACAATATCCATCCCTGTATAATACATTTCTTGGAATATGCCATGTCAACCTGGCACATTACTATTCACTTAAATAATACCAATATAGAAATCGAAACTAATCCTCTACCAACAAAAAAAGGTATTTTTTAAGGCGATTCACTAAGTTCGCTATGGTCTTGTATTGCAATGAACCCTCTGTCTAACCTTTTAAATTGTTCTGGATATGGGTTTAGTATCAAAAAGAACAACAATCAAGTTAAACCATCTTTTATATAGGGACGATTGAAAACTAATGGCAGCTACCAAGAATGAGCTGAATCAGATGCTCAAAATTGTCAAGAATTTATCTACAGATATAACAATGCGGATTGGGCTAGATAAGTGCAGAACTGTCAGTATAAGGAAGGGTAGGATTGATTAGAGATTCAGAACGGCCAGAGTATGAAAGCAATGCGACATGGAGATACCTACAAATATCTTGGTATAAAGCAAAGGCAGTGTATAAATCACCGAGTAATGAAGGATGAACTGGAAAGCGAGTTTACAAGAAGAATACGACAATTGCTAAAATCAAAACTAAACAGCAAACACTTGTCTAGGGCAATTAACACCTATGATTTTTCTGTGCTTGGCTATTCATTTGGGATAATTAAGTTAGTCCACCCTGACCTCAATAACCTGCAGCGAACACCATCCAAGCACAAAAACACCATCAAAGAAATGCCATAGAAGCAGCTAGATCAACAAATCATCAAACTGCGAAGCTATTTTCATCAAAAATTACGCATATTTGACTTACATCGGATTATATGTGATTCGAATCACTTTACCCCTTTACAGTTAAAGAGCAGCAAGTTTCAACTCATCACAAACCAGTAGGTGTGAAACTGAAAAGTTGGAGGAAAATGACAGACATTTAAATGAGATCAGTCAGGATTATACCGAAAACATAGCGTCGAACTACTGGCTGATTTCGGGACGGATGTTTTCTGAAACGGAGGGTTTCTTACTTGCCATACAAGATCAGGTAATTTCAACCAGAAGCTACTAAAAATATAGAACGCAAAATACCACAGTGATAAATGACAGCTGCAGGTATGGATGTCAGAGACCATACAACATGTTACAGGGGATGTTAAATGTTCGCTGCGAGTGAATACAAGTTGAGACACGATGCATTAGCCAAAATTCTGGATCAAGAACTAGCAAAGAAATTACAGCTCTCGCAGAAACATATTATATGTACAATCCTGAGCCAATTTTAGAAAATAATCTATACAAGTTCTATTGGGACCACACTGTTTTGATAGACCAAACTAACATTTATAATAGAACAGATCTTATTCTTGTAGATAAAAGGGCAAGAAAAACAACTTTGATAGAGGTGGCTATACCAAACACTCATCATTTACGTATTAGTATGCAGAAAAGATTGGAAAGTATCGTGACTTAGAGGAACAGATCAGGAGACAGTGGGTAATGAAGTGTGTCCGAACACTGCCTTTCATTATGTCAACAACAGGTGTTATCCCAAAAAACTTGCTCCAGAACATTAGAGCTTGGCCTCGAACGTCTTTTTCAGCCATGCAAAAGGCAGTGCTACTTGCGACATCCCGAGTAGTTCGCAAGTTTATATAAACTTGGGTAACCAAACAACCAATCACCAAAATGGACCCAATAATACGGAAAGGGTCCCATCAGACCTGAATCCTTTTGATTTGTGAATATCTGGGATGAGTAAATGTTCTCCTCGGTTTAGAGAGGGAGTGCGACTGCCGTTTGGCATTTAAAAAAATAATAATAATAAATATCTTTTATGTTCAAAAATGATTTCAAAGAAAAATACTCAAGTAGGAATTGAAAAAAAAAATTATAAAAGCGGTAAAAACAGAGCTCATCCCTATTAGCCTAGCCTTTTGGCTACTCCCCTCTAGCAAGGATGAGCCTATTAAACATCCCAAGCAAAATTATATCTAAATCAAGTCTACTTTAAAATGGCACACATCCCTACATACCGATTTTTTATAATACAATTTTTAAACAGTAATAACAAAAGATGATAATTTTTAATAAAATATTAAATGAACAATTTTCAAAAAGCGTTTATCGTAAATTAAGTTTTGAAAACTTACCCAACCGATAAAACGTATTACTTATTTCCTCATCGAATAGGTGATTCCGTAGCTTCCATTTAAATTTACTGAAATTGTAACGCTTAAGTTCGTCCGGCAAAGAGCTCTAAAGGTTATCAGAACTAAATGAAAAACTACGACTAAAAAGAGAGGTTTTATATTGAAGTATTGCAAATTTGTTTCTGAATCCAACATTTCTATCAACGGCAACGAAAAAATTTCTATTGCAGAATATTAGAGTTCTGTGTAGTATTTAAAAGCTTATGTATACAATTTTCCAAGTGAAGTGGTCTATGATTATTTATATCAAGCCAGCTGCATTCTGATTCTTTTCGTAGATTTGATGACATTTACAAATTTAATATTAAACTTTGGTCTGTAAAACGCGTTGAATTTTCTATATTCAATATTTACTGGCTACATATAAACAAAAACTGTAAGCAAAATCGCAATATGTAAGAACAATTTTTTCATATTAAAATGTAATCGGATGCCTGTTACTATAATATTCATTTCAAAGACACAATATTTTTTACTTGTTTACATAACCTCAAATCTTCTCTCAAAAAAAATAATTTCAAATTTCGAGCACCTGATACGAAAGTCAAACAAACATTACTAACTTGCAAGTTCAAGTTTTCTTTAAAAAAATCTTTTATTTCTTGTACCTTTGCAAGTATTAGATTTTCCAGAGTTTAGTTGTAAGTTATGTTTTTCGAAAGTGATTTTATCATTTACATAGATTATATATAATTTCTAAGCTTGTACCACGACATTCCACAAGCTGGCTTGTGGAATGTCGTGGTGTGACGAAAGTAGTAATACTGTGTGTATAGTCTACCAAGACCAAATAGACTCTTGTGGAACTCCAGAATGTATACATATACTACCAGACTATACAATTTCATAGCAATTTTTTTAAGACAGGTTGCTCAGAGTTAACAAACAAATTATGGCCCAGGCCATAATATTTTATATAATATACAAAAGTCTATGATCAAGGGTATTGAATTTTTTTGAGAAATCAAGTAGAATTAGTACATTTACCATCCTCTGATCATCATTAGCATTTAGAGGTAGTAGAAAAATTTCTTGGAAAATCGTTTTGTCAGTCGGCTATTAATTTTGATTTGTTAAGTACCTACTTGAAATATCGATTGTGCCTGATTATAAAACTTTATATATAGTGGGCAAAATATTAATATGCTGAAAGAGGTTTTTCCTATGCAGTTTTCCAAAATTCAGGTACATTCAATTCAATTATAGTATCAATAATATGTAAAATAGTATGATCAATATGTCCGTTTAAATGCACAGCACTTGTATGGCCTCTTAAGATTTTTGCAAAGCTGCACTATTTTGGTTTATCTAACGACGCTGTTAGAATTTTAGGAGCTACCTCAGTCACCGTGAAAATGGTGTTGTGGTTGCTTTTGGAAAAAATAACATTAGTTCAGTTAGACTTTAAATCAATAACTCAAGGACTCCTTCAGGGCAGCAACCGTAGAAAGTGTGGTACTATATACTACATCTTGCCGCGTGGATGGAATGAATTCTTTGGGATGACCGCTAAAACAATAAAATTTGGCTAAGCATAGACGTGTTTCTGCCTAAGGTCTTCATCAGTACAGTCAATTAGATATACTGATACGATATCGGTATCGGTATATCGGCCATATCGGTCTTTTTGGCCGATATCTGTATCGGCCGATATGTAAAGTTCGATATCGGTATATATCGGTATCGGCCTAATAAAAATATAAATATAATTTGCTTAGGATTTTTTAAAGAAATTAAAACAGAAATACAAAATAAAAAACAAATCGAAATATATTATTTTTCTTATTTAAAAATTAACAAAAAAGTAATTAAAAATGTAACAATAATCCAAAATTAATATTTAAAGTTAAGTTTTGGCAAGTTATAATGTAATAAAATTAACCTTTTTGCTCTTTCTGGAGATAGACGACTTCTTGAGCTTTCATAGACATTTCCAGCTGAAGAAACTAGCTGTTTACTAGCAATACTACTAGGCGGAGGTGTTCAATATATTATTGCTTTATACATGGAAAAATGTCTTTTTTGCTCCCACCAAGTCAAACGATCTTCATTTCTTGATATTTTTTCTAATTTGTTATACATTTTAATCTCATATTTAATTTTATTTTTCATATCATCACTGCTTTTTTTATAAGATACCAATTTACTTGTCGTCATGCCGGTAATTTTTTCAAACATATTCCAAAATAAGCTGTGAGAAATCAAGCCGGGGACATTTTCCTGAACGTCTTGGTTTACCTCTTTTGATGTTTTACCAATTTTAGCTAAAGGGGCATCACCGTCACTCTCATCAGATTTTCGGAGTTATCTTTCAGAAAATCGGAATCCTGTCCATGAATTTTGAAGATTTCATTTTTTAAATCTGTAATGGTTCCTTGCGATAAATCATTGTCAAAAAATGATGTGTCTTAAACCTTGGGTCTAATAAAGTGGCAAAAAGAACGTTTCTATCAGTAGAGTAGGCTTTGCATCTTTTATTTAAGGAGTCTTTAAGCTCATTTTTAGTAGTCTTCACCCCTGAAAAGTCAGTTCCTTCAGCTCTGTCGAGATAATTTAAGATTGTTTTAAGTATGGGTATTAGTTTCGATATAGATGCACTGTTCTTACTAAACATCTTGGTAATTTCTTCAAAGGGTTTTAATAGGTTTAGTATGTTTTTTGCTAGTTTCCACTGGTGGTATGCTAGTGCCATATCTTTTAAAGCTGGATTGTCCATTATAAATATATTAAGAGCGTTTTTTTGTTCTAACAGACGTTCCAACATATAAAAACTTGAGTTCCATCTTGTCGGAACGTCCTGTACCAAAGCTTTTTCCGTCATATTAAGGAACTTCTGAATATTCTTCAGCTTATCACAAGCCAAAGAGAAGAGTGACTAAAATGAGTTACTATACGTCTTGCTTTTGCCAATAAATCTACAATTGATCGTTGACTTTCTATGGAGTATGGCTAATTTTATGGTATGTAAGAAACAGGGTTGGTGTTTTAATTTAATCTCGTTAATGCATTTTTTCATGTTAAAAGCATTATCAGCTAAAACCAAAATAATTTGATTTTGATCCAACTTCCATATTATCATTAACTCAGATAACATCTGTGAGATATTTAAAGCTGTATGTGACCCTGGAAAATGCTTGTAGGCGAGTACAAATGAATGTATTTCAGTCGTTTTAAAATCTATCCAATGTGCAGTAAAAGAAATAAATGGCTTGTTATTATGCTTGCAAGTCCATATATCTGTAGTTGCAGATATTTTAATGTTTTCTTTTAAGGACAGTGATAATTTGTCAGCAATTGCCGCAGAACATTTTTCGTAAATATCAGAAGTATTCTTCTCTAAAATATATATCTGAAAGAATATTGTACCAAGAAACCAATTTATTTAAAAGCCGCTTAAAACCCACATTGTTCACAATACTGAGGGGCTGTAGGTCTATAGCAATTAATACCCCAATATAATAGTGAATCTTTTTAGATTTAGTGCTATTGATGTACCATAATTGCATATTCTCAAAGGATTCAAAAATCTTTGGCTGTGTGTTTGTGCTTCCGCTTAAGGTTGAAGATGATTGAGAAGGACCAAGTTTTTCGTGTGCTTCTGAATCTGAAAAACAGGGACCTTCTAAATACTGGATGTTTTATATAAATCATAAATTCATAATAATAAGTATGGTACGTAACTTCAGAACTCAATAGTCAATTTTCCGTGATTTCATAATGTGAAAAAAAGTTTATATTATTATAAATACCTGTACAAAAATGCTTCGTTTGACGAATACAGGGGATGAATTTGAAAGCTTTAAAATAAAAACAAATTGGCACCTTTTAGGTTGCATAAAAATTAGTAGATTAAGACCTCAACCTAAAAAATTCCTAGTCACATTTTTTTGCTCAAAAAATTTATTTTTAGCAGAATTTATTTAAGAAAATCTAAAATAAAATTTTAATTTCAAAAGCCTGTATCTCCGAAACAAAGCATATCCGGACACATATGTTTATATGAAACTTATTAAGTTTTTAATAGTAGATACAGCAATACTATCAGGAAAATAGTAAAAGAACTCGCTTAAAAAAATTATTTGTGATATTCCAGCCTAAATTACTAAATTCTAAAACAAATTTTGTATATACTTTCACTTACTGTCAACATTTCTTTCCTTCAACACCTCACTTAATTTTTCAATATGAAACTTTGTTATGTGATGCTTTAAAGTGATGGTATTTGCTGTTTTGCCTTTACCACCCAGAGAAACAACAGCGTTACATAATTTACAGGTGGCAGTTGCTTTTGTTGTAGATGCATTAACTTCGTTCTTGGAGAAATACTTCCAGTAAATACTCTTTTACCGCCAGTTATCTCGCTATTACTTATTGAAGATAATGAAGCAGACTCTTGTGAAGATGACGACTGTGGAACGGATTGAGAACGCAGCATAAAACGATCCATGTTTATAAAGAGAGCAATATTAGACGTTTTATTAATTTACAGGCATAATACTGGTATTTATCGAATGAGCGAACGAACCTAACCTAACCTAAAAACTAACGTAAAGGGCAGTAAACCAGACGGTCGAACTTTGCCGAATTCAGGGATTCACCGTATCGATTTTTATTCTGCCCGTAGATTTTACAAAACAACGAATTTGTTCTGCATTCTTTTTGATTTTATCAGTGTTTTTATAGTTGAGCCCTGTAAAACAGTAAGAGCTGTTATATATCAGTGTTGCATTATACAGTTTTACCTTATTTAAATAGAAACAAAATTAACGAAAACATTTATAGCCGATATATCGGTATCGGCCGATTTCGACCATGCGTATATAGGTATCGGCCGATATCGGTATCGGCCTTGTAAAATCGTATCGGTCGATCCCTAGAAAAAACCAAAGAAGTTTTTGAGAAATTGATTTTTTTGATAATTACCAAAAACACTTTCATAGTTTAATCAAAATCAGATCAGATTCGCATAACTCCGTTCAAATTTAAGTATATTAGTGAAATTAACTTGTATTTTTAATTTTTTAGGGAATCACAAACTTCAGCATTTCTGAAGAAAATATGCACATTAAAAAACTTTCATTTGAAGTGCAAAATTTTCATTTCAAATATTTATTAAAGAACTGTACATATAATTGACAAACTGGATATCCTTGATAAAACAAATGAGGGTTAAAAGTGAATTAATGTGAATTAATATTAACAAAAAATCAAACGCACCGGGATCTAATTGAATGTTATACCACTGGTTTCACCAAAAATGTTTATTATAACTTAACAATTAACAAATCAGCACGAAGTAAAAAAACATTTAAGGAAGCACATAAAAAAATGAAAATTATCCAAGCGTTTCTGTGTGCCCACCTTCTTGTTCAATGCATATAATTGTCCGATCATAAAATTCACTAAAAGTAGATCGCAAGATATTTGCTGGAATATTTCTGCAATGAAAACGAATGGAATTTTCAAGTTCCTCAACATTATTAAATGGTCGATCCTTATAAACTTTTTGCTTTACGTATCCCCATAAAAAATCTAATGGGGTAAGATCTGAAGAAAGAGGAGGGCACCGTGGAACGGTATTTCGTCCTAACCATTTAGTGCCAAATTTCCCATTTAAACATTCAGAAATATTTCTAGTAAAATGTGCGGGACATCCATCATGTACAAACCATAATTTATACCGTTCTTGTAAACTTATATTTTCGATATTTCGTTTTTCAGAAACGGTAAATAGGTATCACCAGTTAGGTTTCGGCGAAAAAAAACAGACCCAATAATTTTTCGTTGATAATACTGCACCACACGTTTGTTTTTGGTAATACTGGTTTCTATTGTCAATAAAAAAATTTGGATTTGCGTCCGACCACCACCTACAATTTTGGGAAGAGACAGTGCTATTTGTTGTAAACGTGGATTCATTCCCAAAAAGAATGGGTCTATGAAAATCACGCTGATCTTCTCTTTGCCCTTGAATCCATATGCAGAAATCATAGCGGATGTCATAGTCGTTCTTGAAACGTGCAAATAAACATTGGCCTATAAGCATGAAACTTGTTTTTCTTCAGAATGGTCTTAACACAGCTTAATACCCGTATAAGCAGAAATTTCCTGGGTGGATCTTCTAGGATTTTCAACAACTGACTGAAATACCGCTAATTGATTTTCTTCAGTACAAACAGTTTTGGCACGTTCATTTTTATATTAATAGTCTAAAGATCCTGTCTGTTTGACGTTTATTAAAATTCTACTTACAGTTGAGTAGTGAACTTGTTTGTCTGGATGTCGTTCATTGAAAATATCTGCTGCGTCATGCACTGTTTTATAAATATCCCCACATGTCAAAACTAATTCTGCCTTCTCCACTAGCGTTAATTGTCTTGAAGGAGGCATTGTAAATCAAATAAAATTATTATGTAGTAATATAATCGTTTTTATAGAATGTGAAATATTAACGCTACCGAACTGTCATAATTTTTACTTCTAACCCCCATTTGTTTTTTCCATGGGTATCCGCGATTATCTTAGTATAGGATTGTAGGTTTGTCACTTAATGTGTACAGTTATTTAATAACACTTTTATAATTTTGCACTTCAAATGAAAGTTTTTTAATGAGCACATTTTCTTCACAAATGTTTCATCTTGGTAAAAAGAATATTGGCGAAATTTTCAAGTTGTGTTTAATATCGTTGCAACAAATCTGAAGTTTGTGATTCACTAAAAAATTAAAAATCCAAGTTAATTTCACAAGTATACTTAAATTTGAACGGAGTTATGCGAATTTGATATGATTTTGATTAAACTATAAAAGTGTTTATGATAATTATCAAAAAAATAAATTTTTCAAAAACTTTTTTGATTTTTTCTAAAAAAAAATTATTTTTTCTCAGGAGGTTATGTTTTGATATCCAGGCATAACTTTTGATGCTAAACAACTTTTCTTAATAATATTTTGCTAAATCTTTCTAAATCATGATTTTAATATTTTTTGACCTACCTTGTACGTTGTTTATATATATATATATATATATATATATACATGTTTAAAAATAAAATTCGAATTTTATTTTTAATGATTGCCAATTATCATTTAGCTAACGATTTTACAGAATTGAAAGCATTTGTTCTAGTCATCATGATTTATTTAGCGTACAAGGCAGATTATATATATAGAGATGAAATCTATATAATGTTTTGTGACTGGTATTTCGAGTTATTTTTTCTGATACAGCTAAAATATATCGTTCTTACTTACATGCTTATGAGGGTGTTGTTGACTGAATACTTCAGTTTCTGTTTTAGCACCTCTAGTAGCACATGTTGTATTCCTTTAATGATTTAATCATTCTAATCCTTTGAGGAGCCGAATAAACTTTTTCAATTAATTCGAAACTTTGGAGTACCGATAATAACAACACCGGGAATAATTTTACATACTTTGAGTAATTAAACAATAATATTTTTATATTTTTATATTTTTGCTAATGCCAAAAAATAAATTCTTTACGTCAGTAGAACGAACGTTAATTTTTTTGATGCGATAAAAATGTATACTTCTCTGTACCTAGAAAAAAACCTAATTGAATGTTCTCCGACAATCCCAGTTTTTATTGAAGTTTTAAGAACACAATTTCGTAATTGTGATAATCAAATTAAGTAAAACAAATCTAAGTAAACAAATCAAAAGATGAAAAATTCTCTAAGATTGGACAAGATTCACTCAGCTGGTTGAATAATGTAAACATGCTTTGCAAGAATTTTATGTAATAAATATATTTGTATATGTTTATGGATAATCCTTATCCCTAAAAATGTTTCTCGAATATTTAATTTAAGAAGCAAAATAACAACTCATAATATTTTTTCTTTATTTTTAAGGGTCAACCTGATTATTTGTCAATGCAGTATAATAGGTTACTTTAGTAACATGTCACAAATACATTTACTATTTTTAGACAGTGATTGTGCTTGTAACATGTTAAAACTCTTTTCTTTCTACTGTGAATAAAAATTAAAGGTATTTTTTTTAAATAGGTGAATGGAAACTCGAGGGCATCTCATCTGAGGGCTTTTTAAATACAAAAATCTTCATAGTTTTTTACTGCAATCAATACCCCTTTGGTTTGTGTGAGGAGATAATTAACATTTTTTGAGTATTTTATCTCATAAACTCAATTGTCCCATCCCACTAATGCATAACCGTAGATTTAACCTGAGTTTTTATCCATTTCAAATGAAACAGTTTCAGAAACCTGGTTTGTGTTATAAAAATCCATTGATCTTGTTAGATAATGCTTTATCACGTTACATTGTATTGTTTCTGATTTTAATTTAATAATAGCATTCATGTGATTTATCAACAAAGTTTCTAAATTTAATTTTAGAATTTGAATATGTGAATCAATCTTTTTATTTGACAAATTTTACTGACTTTTCAAACATTTGATTACACCTTAACGGGTCATCACCAAAAATAAATAAAAAAGATGTATTGAATTATTGTAGCAGTGGTTTATTTAGGTAGACAGGGTAAATCAATGAATGAATGTATTTATATATGTATGTATGTAAGATATGAACCTAAAGTTCTTGAGAAATAAAAATTGGGAAAATGAAAAATGTATATTCGTTTCGACCTGAATGGTTATTAAATATAATAATGAAACAGAGGTATTGTTATAAATTCTAATTTACGCATGCGTAAGGTGACTGTTCAAGAGAACGGTGACTTCGACTTAACAAACACACAAACACAAAAATTTAGCAAAAACTACAAAAATATATACAAAATAGTTATAAAGAAAGATTCGGTAAATTGGCCTTTCCCGGAACTTCCCTCTTAGCGAATTCCGCCACACACAGATAACATAGTTTATATATTTTTATAGTTATTTGGCAATACATTTATAAATATATATTATATAAATTGTGATATGTTTCTCCTTTCTTGATAAATCGAAACTTTTATTATGACCTAAGTTTAGTAAAAAGTAGGACTCCTTTTCACGGAATTTTTCTCGTAATGTTATTATCAATTAATTACATGCATTTAAAAAAATCTTAGTTATCTGAGTGTGGTAAAATTAATAACAAGGAAAGTTTCGGCTAAAGACCAATTTACCTTTTTTTTTCGTATCGTTTCTTATTTTTTATAAATGTAATATTTGTATGCCTTCTACAAAATATAGATCTTCGATACAATATTTGATCGAAAGGAAGATATGCCTGAGGCTCCCTAGCAAAAGTAATACCTGTGTGGGTGTGTGACATAAAATATCTTACCTGACAATGTAACAGAAGTATTCACAATAGGCAATTCTAATGAAGAAAATATTTTAATTCAGATGACAATGACATTGCCAAAAGTTAGTTTATATTATTTTCTTTAATACATTTTTCTTAATTGTTTTTCTGTGTTGAATCCGTTTTGTTTACACAATTAAAATTATTATAACATGTATTTAAAAACATTGTTTATACTGGGGGAAGATATAAATCTACGCCATTAATTTTTACTACCTAGATTTTTAGTAAAGATTTTTTTTCTCTGGAAAATGAAAAAAGGTCTGGTGGACGCCTATCACTGGAGCTGGGTTCGGCTTGCTTACTCCATTCACTCTGGAGTCTCATATTTCATTTTAAACGTACGGGTACCCTCGTTAGAGTGAAAAAAGTAGCTTCGTAGGTATTCAGCTTGAAACAGTTGGTGTAAAAAGAGTTGACTCCAAAAGTTCTACCTTTTCATCAGGGGCTTTTGGAGTACGTATGCCTTCAAAGTTATTTTTTTGTGATTTTTACCCTTTTTAGGGTTAAGTTTTTGATTTTGTCCAGAGACAATGTTTTTTTTTGAATTTTGCATGATTTTGCCTTAGATCGAAATTAGTCTATTAATAAAACTGGTGGTCTAGAAATTTTTTCTACTATAAGAGAAGAGAAAATAAAATTCGTTGAAACAGGAACAAATAAATAAGAGGGCTTACCAAGGCTAATTAAAAACAATCTGATATTTAAAACACGATTATATGGAAAATTATAGGTTGTAATTAAAAAAAAAGTCCAAAAGGAAAATATCGGAAATGGAACCCAAGACCCTTCCAGTGAAATTCTGATGCACGACCATTTCCTTTACCCGGAACTTTCCTCGTTATATTTTTTTCCATTTGTGAAGTGTGACCTAATTTAGTTCAGTACATAGTCACAGTATATATGTGTTATATGTACTATCTTCGCAAACATTTTAATTGGGCGCCATTTTGTTCCATCATATTGGATTTCCACTAACAACGGGTAGACCATCTGTAGATTTCTGAGTGCGAATGAAGTGCGCGTTATTTCAACGCTGCTTTGATTGTCGTGCTTGTCAAAGCCATAGATATTTAGTGTCAAACCTCCGCTGTGATCGTTTTACGCTTAAACAACGCTGGGAAATATTGTAAAACTATTTCCAAACTAAGTGCTGTGTAGCAGAAACTGTGCGGAAATTGAGAAGAGTTTTTGGTCGAAATGAAGCCCCCTCAGCATCTGGTGTAAGGAAATTCATAAAAAAAGTTTGTGAAAGTGGTGTGCTTGTGAACAATAAACGCTATCCGCGTGCTCGTTCAGTACGGAAAGTCGAAAGAATTACGGCTTTTACCGAAAGTTGAAAGAAGTGCGCTATAGAGATATGATAACAGATTTTTTACGGCCACAACTGGACAATTTGGACTTGGGCGAGCTTTCGTTCTAGCAGGACGGCGCAACATGCCACACCATCCGTTAAACCATCGAGTTTTTACGCAGTAAGTTTGGTAACCGCGTTATAAGCCGATTTGGAGAAGTGCATTGACCAGCGCGCAGCTGCGATTTGACGCTGTTAGACTTCTTTTTTATGGGGATACATTAAGGACAGATGTTACGTTAACGATCCACAAACAATTGATGCACTTAAAGAAAATAACTGTCAAGTTATTAATGGAATAGAGCCACAAACAATCGACAACGTATTGAAAAATTACGTTAAGGGAATGGGCTACTGTCAAGCAAGTCGCGGCAGTCATTTAAATGTCATTGTCTTTCATAAATAATCGTTAATAAAGCCACAATCGTTTAAAAATATTGAATGGTGTAGTTTTAATAATGATTTCAAAAAGAAACCAACAGATTGCTCACCCTGTATTTACCAGTTTCTTTCTACCTATACCACACTTGACTTTAGGGCATAATGTAAAATAAATTTAATAAGTAGTTTTTACAATGACATACCGCTATTTTCTTACGTCACGTTGAATTCGTACCAGTTTATCTTATTTTCATTTTAATTTTTCTGCAAAATTGAAAGTCAGTTGAACAAGCTTTTTTTATGTTGATTTTTTAAAAATTTTATTTGGCCGCCATTTTAAATTTGTACCACAACTTTACCAATTTATCTCTATATCACACTTAATTCTTGCACAAAAAATGAATTTAATTTAAAAAATATTATTTTCAGCCTGTTTTTTTAAATATTTTATTAGGCCGGTATTTTGTTTTGCTATCTTAGATTTATATCGAAATGTTACCAGTTCATTCCTATCTAACACTTGATATTTGTGCAAAATTTGAGGCAAATTGCATAATTCGTTTTTTTTAGTAATAATTTTTAATAACGCATAGATCTTATATCCTGCATGAAAGCCACATTATCAGTCTTTACCTACTTTGGTACGCAAATATTTCCTAAATCGTCAACGAAAACCATTTAGAAACTTAATATCTGAAAAATATCTGCGAACCAACGGAGTAGGTAAAGACTGATAATATGGGTTTCATGCAGGATATAAAATCTATATGTGTCCTGAGAATGCAACAATAAAGTTGCAAAACGTCGACAATTTTGTTTTTGTTTACTGAATTCTAACCCCAAATAATACACCACTCTAACATACAAACAAGAGGATCGTAAAAGAAAACCATTTAGAAACTTAATATCTCGGGAATATCAGCGGACAAATCAAATAAGTAAAGAGTGATAATATGGATTTCCCACAAGATATAGAATCTATATATATATATGTCCTGAGGATGCAATAATAAAGTTGCGAAACGTCGACAATTTAAAAAAAAGTCTTCTGTCTTTTACTGGAAAATACCTCAAATAATCCAACAAGAAGATCGTTAACGGCTACCATTTAGAAACCTAATACATGCGAACAACGGAGTAGGTAAAGACTGATAATATGGGTTTAACGCAACATATAGAATTTATGTATGTGTCCTGAGGATTCAACAATAAAGTTGCGAAACGTCGACAATTTAAAAAAGAACTTTTGTTTTTTTTACATTGTTCCGCCAGATTGGATATTTACCAAAGTACTACCAGGTCATCCCCATATGACTAAATATTTTCGGTCAAAATTTGAAGTCAGTCGGGTAAGTGGTATTTAAGATATGCCGTGAAATGACAGACAGACAAGCGGAATTAAAAAAATATGTTCTAGGGACGCTAAAACGTGAACATATGTAAAACCTGAGAGGGTGATTTTTTCACGATTACAAACATTTTATTTGGCCGCCATTTTGTTCTGCCATCTTGAATTAGTAACATAGTTTCACTAGTTGATCCCTATACCACAATTAGTTATGGCACGCAATTTGAAATCAATCCATGAAGTACTTTTTCCAGGCTGAATTTTTAAATATTTTATTAAACCGCCATTTTGTTCCGCCAACTCGGATTCGGACCAACATTTTACTAGTTGATTAATTTTTGGTCAATTGGGTTAGTTTTTAAGCTATGCCGCGAACTGACAGACAGACAGACCGACCGGCGGAATTGATAAAACGCTATTTTGTATCGCTATATTGGATTTTTACCAAAATATTACCAAGTCATCCCCATATGACCCTTAATTTATTAATTTTAATAATTCGAACTCAATGGCTAAATTGTTTTTAAGGTATGCTTTGAACTGACAGACAGACAAACAGACAGGCCAACCGACAGACGGACTGACTGAATTCTTCGATTCGTACCAAAATGTTGCAAGTTGATTCCAACATAACACTTAATGTTTTTGCAAAATTTGAAGTAAATTGGATAAGTAGTTTTTTAATAATAATTTTTTAACATTTCACTAGGCCGCCATTTTGTTTCGCCATATTGGATTTTTACCAAAATGTTAACAGGTGTTGCCCATATGAACCTTAATTTTAAGGATTTCCCACTAGCGCATCGTTCTTTCGTGATCATTTTTTTCAAAATCCACTTCTGCGCCACTTATACTCCTAAAATAATTCCCTAACTCACCTTGGACAATTAACTTTTTAATGGAACATACTACGTGTACCAAGGTCATATAAGCCTGACTTCACCCATGCCAGTTCTCTTGATCTGATTCCCCAGTCATAAAAGCTTATGCACACGGTCACACCACTGACTGCCATACGTAGTATGTTCTACGTATAAGTTAACAACACAGAATTTCTAATGTATCTAATAGCTTAAACAAATTATGACATTGTTGTGGAGCGTGTTTTTATTAGATGTTTAATAATAAACGTGTGCATAATTAACTTGCGTATGTTAATTATAAGTTAAAAGACATTGTTTGAAGTGAAAAGGTCTATAAAAATGGTCAGGGAGATGTAAATTTGCTTTTGTTGTTCGGAATATCACGCTTTTTTACTAATAAATATCACATTCATATTTGCACAGTTATTATTATCTTTTGAAAACAATATTAGCGATTTCATATTATTTATAGTCGATCGATACACCGTTTAGCAAAAAATATTATATAGCTATTTTCTTGCCTTTTTATCGTTAATGAGGAAAATGAAAAAACGTCTATATTGTATTAAATACTAAATTTTAGTCTGGGAGATTTTAAAATACCTTTTGTAAAAAGGGCAAAAAGAAAGTCCTGTTTAAGACATTTTTTATTTATTTAACGCCAAAACATAAGGATCCATTAATTATTTCATAACTTCAAGTAATAATCTTTTGATTATTTGACAGATTAAAAAATAAATTTTAAAAGATGTTAGGTTCTAAAAGTTTCAAGGAATATTACGTTATTTACAGAAAACTAGTATTTGTCTATGTAGGATGTCCCCAAAATTTGTGGTAGACATAAAATGCATTTTTTAATGGAATATTTTGTATATTATATACCTATTGAGTAGGTCTCTTCTTGCTGACTATAAATAACTCTAATGCCTTTATCTTTAAAGCCATTTGAGAAATTTGAGAAAAACCCATTAATAAGAAGCAATCTATTCCCATCTCCGCTTTCTATAAAATATTGCCTCTTTCATCAGATTTTTTGGCAAATTTCCCGGTTATTTTTGATGATAACGTATTATACCTAGTATATTTATAATCATGTGTTTTACTTGAAACTTTTATATTGGGTATGCTACATTTTAACAGATCTTTTATAATATATAAATACAAAATTGCTATAAATTAAGGAATAGACCGTATAAATTTTATATTTAACAATATAATGAAGTACATTTTAAATGGTAAAAATGAAAAAAAGCTCTATGTATATTTCAAATGTAAAAAATATTGGATCCTATTCTTTTGGCGTTTAACGAAACATGAAAATTAGTTTAGAGTAAAGAAACGCAAAACATATATATATTTTTTGGCAGCTTTTTAATAGCCCATATGTGTCAGTTTAAAACATTTAAAGTCATTACTCTTGATAAGCAGGAAAGCAAAGAAATAATTGTTTAATGCTATAGAAGCCAAAACAAACAAAGAAAAAAATTACCATTTATTGAAAAAATTCTGTATATTAAAAACCAAAAGAAATTTAAAACATCGCTGAAAATTTTTGGAACATAGGCGTGAGTATCTTTTCTAAAAAAGAAAAATAAGTTATCGTTTGAGGTAATTTCGAGAAAATGACAAATTCTCACTTAACATTCTGTAGAACAGAACTGCTATAGAACTCTGCATTTACCCGATCTATGCTATAAATTCTGTACATAGTGCTAGATAAAGCCGAAAACCACAACCCAATATCTTAATTTTTATTGAAAATGTTGAATCTTGAGTTTTGCCCAACCTGCAACTGATCCTAAATAATGAAAAATAATATTTCATGAAAATTTACAAATTTTATAGTATACGTTATCCCCAATTAAATTTTTCTTAAGAACTTGTGGGGTAAGAATAGTATTTTTATTTATTTTAAGGCGTTTTATAAAAAAACAGAATTTTAATTTTATTACCTCCCTCGTAATAGTGTAAAAATCACCCTACGAGATTTTTTCAGATCTTTACTGTTCAGGGTCCCTAAATACCGAAAAACATGTTCTCTCAATTCCGTCGGTTTGTCTGTTTGTTTGTCGGACTGTCTGTTCGCGGCTAGAGAAATGTTGAAAAAGTATTACTAAAAAACTACTTATTCAATTTATCTCAATTTTTGCACAAGATTCAAGTATTATGTAGGAGTCAATTGGTAAACTTTAGGTAGGAATCCAAGATGGCGGAACTAAATAGACTGATTTCAAATTGTGTGCTATAACTAATTGTGGTATAGAGATGAACTAGTAAATCTATGGTACTAACCCAAGATGGCGGAACAAAATGGCGGCCAAATAAAATATTCGTAAATGTGAAATAATCACCCTCTTAAGTTTTACATATTTTTAGTTTTAGCGTCCCTAGATAAATATTCAAAAAATATTTTTATCATTTCCGTCCGCTCGTCTCTCAGTTCGCGGCCTAGCTTAAAAACTTGTGAGACGAAGTAATCAAAATTCCAAAATGACTGCAAGATCTAGTTATTACTAGAGAACAAGCTGCATAAAGGATAAAGTCGGCCCAAGCCTCGTGTATATAAGGAAGGCGATTTGGTCTTTATGATAAAATAAGACAAATTCCATCAACCGCCGCTAAGCGAAAGCTCACTCCTACATATAGTGGTCCCGTAATTCGGCTCAAGTCAAGCAAAGAATCGAAAGAAGCATCGTGTGTACAAGGAAAGAGACTTGGTCCTTGTAATGAAACAAGTTTCATCAACTGCGGCTAATCCAAAGCTCGCTCCTACAAATAGTGATATAGTGATAGCTAAAACTGTCCCACCACACGATAGATATATTGTTAAAGACATGACATGTTCCTATCGTACTCTAAGGTCGACCAAATATGAGAAAACTATTGCCGTTGACTACATGCGTCCATGGTGTACAGCTGGCGGTATTTCTGATAATACCGATAGCGAAATAGCTGTATGATGGCCGACTGCAAGAAGTAAGTTTATTATATATATATATATATATATATATATATATATATATATATATATATATATATATATATATATATATATATATATGTATATATATCCCCTTTTTTTACCACATTAATTGAAAGTGAAAATCCTATTTTATTTTGCTTAGTTGGCTGTGCCACAACTTATAATGATGCAATTTGTGGTTCCGAAGTCATACCTAACAAAGAAAAATTGCATCTAACTTCCAGTTAAACTAAATTTTTTTACTATAAAATAAGTTTTAATATTATTTATATAAGGAAAAAAGATTTTTATATAGAGATATCAGCAATAACTTTTTATTTAATTCATTATTTACATGCCGAATACCACCCGAGAAAAAATTTTCTACGCAAAACTACCCTTCTGGTTTTGTTAAAATTTGTTGCCTTTTAGTAAATTACCAAGCAACAAATTTTCATACAAGTCGAAAATTTTGCCGTCAAACTTTCTTCTCTTGTGATATTACATATAAATAATTTTTGTTAAAACAAATCAAGGAAAACTCGTAATATAAACACAAACTCTAGGTTGTGATTAGGTTTACTTCCGATTTTAAATATTACTAAAATTTACAATCATAAATACAACTAACAATAGATTGCATTAATATTTTTTAAACCTTAAAGGATATTGCCAAAGACGCTTCTAATGTGTACCCACCAAAAAACTACAAAACATTTTTCGTCAGCGGAGAGAAAACGGATAAAGCAATATCATTTATTTTTATTAAAAAGAAAAGCAAGTCCCACTAGTAATGGCGGAATGTATTTTGAACATAAATCTCGTCTTATGGAAACCTAAGGCACCTGGGACTACTTCGGATATTCAAAATAATATTTTGGAGTCGTCGCGAAAACTTTTTGGTTTTGTAACTTGTCATGCTATAGAAAGTAAAGAAAATGTGTAGAAAAATGAAACCGTACAAGATATGTCATTATACATTTTAAGAACCAGTAGTATTGGTTTTGATTTAAAATTCGATCACAGTAATCAAGGTTTTGAATGAGTTGCAGTTCACGTGTCCACGTTAATTTAAGTCTTCTGGCACATTCAATATTCAATAGGAAGATTAATCTAATCAGCTATTAGCACATTTAAATAGAGTCCAAATTATCAGGTAGAAATTAGTTAATTTAGGATAAAAACGAATATCGAAAATAATTCTATAGTTGGAGGGATATCCTTTTAAGAACATAACTAGAATAATAGAAATCGATAAATAAAAATCATATACCTTTTATTTATATCAATATAGCTTAGGCATTTTTACTAATATTTTTACAGTACACAAATTTAACAGTTAACAGTTAGCTTAATAAACCTTTGTTTGTATAAATTTAACTTAAAAATAATTTCTGTATTGATATTTGCACAGTTTTTAGATATTAGATTAACATCTTGAATAAAAACATTTTAAAAATTGTTCTCAAGTGTGTGCAGTTGCCAGAGTTAACAATATATTTCAAAAATTCTGCAAACCCACAACTAGATAAAATTTTGCCACTCATTATTATTTTCCTATCACTTTTTTATTAAACTTATTGTCCTATTACCCTTAATAAGGATGGGGGGAGCTGTTGACTTACGAATGATTTAAATCGCTATATCTTCTGAACCCCTTATCCGCAATGAATAAGCTTAGGCTTATTTAAAAGAGGATCTCAAGCTGATTTAGGATTTGGAACATCTCTCACAAATTGGTTAGATAGCGCTGTTTGAAACCATTACAGTTTTTTTCCAATTTTGTAAACATTTTAAAATAAAAAGTTATACGTCTGTAATGTTAGTTCTAAAGAATAATAAAAGACCGAAGTTTTCGCATATACCGCACATACATAAGTGAATTAATTGGTATTTTTCGGACGAAATGATTAGTGTCAGGATATCGGAGTGGAATTAAAATACCATATTGAGAGGGGAAAAGCACAAAAACCAACTGTCAAAAAAGTCTTTTGTGTTTTGTAGTATAGTAATTTCGGTATAGATGCCGGATCTGCTTGTTCATAATTGTGTTTCATACTTTACCAACTTTCCAACTCAACCACAATTTAGCCAACGGCTTAACGAGTACTTTTAGTGACGCCTTTAAGAATCTCGATTCTGTTGCTGAACACAAATCACATGATATCTGCGGTGTAACAGTTCGATGTGGGCCTCGGAGAGAAAGCTTATTGTTTACCATACTAGCCAAAAGATTATCGGAAAGTTTTTCAGTAAACCAAAACAAACTTTTGTCAAACAGAAAGAAATACAATAAAAAAAATACTCTTTCAGATAATATCAATGAAAAAACTTCCTAGGGACATTTTTTCCCCGGACATTTTTTTCTTTGTCAAAAAATAAGAACTGTTGATGCTTTTTAGAGTTACTATGATATCCTCCTAAAAACAATATTAAACAACTGTTAGGTTTGGTCGAACGGACTGTTAGTTTCGAATACTGGGTAGATTATTATCTAGAACTTAGTTAAATTATTCATAATTAACAATGATGCAATATTATTTGCTACTTTTGGCTTTTCTCCCTTTACACATTATCTAAGCCTAGAGGTCCAAACTCTGTCAGTACTGAAGTTTTTAGAGGCCAACGAGCCCTGTATTCATATAGAACACTGCACGTAACCCTACCGGGAATGCCTGGATATCCATATATCGTCTGACAGGGAGGGGAAAATAAAATCTGGAACAGGGTAACGAGCACTCATGTCCCTAACAACGATAGCTTTCAGCCCAATTTTACCGGCATTTCGTACATGTCCAATGAAAGGACCTCTAAAAGACCAATGTCTTCAGCAGAGGGTGGTGTTCTCATTCCTTCTATTTACAGAGCAGGAGCAAGTTTTCGTGCTGGGGTGGGGCACCTGATACCACCTATACTATAGAAAGTTTTTAAGCCCTCCGTTGTAGCAACGTTAAAGTCGACGTTGTCAAACACGTATCTACTGGCCGAATACACCCGATATTATGGGTTGTTGAGAATTGTGAATAATAGATACTTTCAATATCTGAGCATCGTTATATGATGCAGAGAACTCCAAATTGGCTAAGAAGTTCACCAAGCTCTTGGCACCCAATTTTCGATGTTTAAAGATTGCAATACTATGCAAGATGAGCCAAATGAAGGTTTTAAATTTTATTTAAGGTTATTTGTAGTGGCCATAAAACAGATGTTAAAGTTTTCTGGGAGGAACGCCATAATAATTGTGCATTAAATCCAGTGCGATATACTATCCATAAACTCTTGGATTTTTTTATATTAATAAAGCATACCTTTGGGAGAGCCGAAGTACGAAACAAACACTATCGACCGATACCGTGATAATCGGCTTAACCGTCATTTTCTTAATAACGAACTTAATAATGTATTTTTTGTAAAATGTGTTTATTTCTTAACAAGAACTTTTAAATATGCATCATTAATTGTGACAATTAATAGTACCCCTATTCACATCATCACTGAAAATAAAAATAAAATAAAAAACGAAAAAGTGAAAATTTGAAAAAAAAAGCAAATATGAAAAATTCTAAGTTCTAAAATTTCCGAAACTCATAGGCCATAAACTATTGATTCTATGAAAAAAATGTTAAAAACCATTTTTCTAGGACATTTTGTTGGCTTCAATTTTAGGGTACGGAAATTTTTGCTATGAAATACAAGCTAAACACTGAAATGAGTTCCCTTTACAGCCCCTCTCTCACTTGAGCTCTCCCTTCAACATCAGGACTTTGTATTTTCTTTATTATTAGGTACTAGAGAATAATTGTACACATTTTTAAAACTCCAGGATTTTTGTTGGCTTCAATTTTAATGTACGGAATTTTTCTCTATGATATATAAGCAAAACACTGAAATAAGTTCCCTTTACAGCCTCTCCCTCACTTGAGCTCACCCTTCAACACCAAAGATAATAACATTTTTAAAACTCCAGGATTTTTTCACTCGATTGGTCTTTTTTTTAATTTGACGGGCAGAAATTAAAACTGCTTTTTCACTGATGCATCCTAAATGATGGAAAACATTTTAAAGGTTAGAATATTCGGTTTTTCTTGTTATCTAGATATCAAAAAAGTGCCATTTTTATTGTTTACTTGCATTTTCGCGTAACTTTTATCGTTATGTTGTTGTTGTTTTGGCTCGCTGGCTGCTAAACACGCTCCAATCTTCAGTTATGATAGAGTTTGGACCAGCTTTAAGTCTAGATAAAGTGTGAAGGGAAGAAAACCAAAAGTAGTCAAAAATGTTGCGATATTGTTAAATATAAATAATTTAATTAGGCTCTAAGTAATAATATGCCCAATATTCAAAAATAATGTTGTTTTCATAGTCCATTCGGCAAAACCTAATAGTAGTTTAATAGCATTTTTACAAGGATATCGGAGTAAGTCTAAAACGCATAGATTTTTCAAAGTCTAATTATTACGACGAACCAAAAAAAAATGTTTTCGTTAATCTTAACGAAACAAACAGCAATTTTTACTCGAGTTATTTTTTGCTTCGTTGAGAAATAAGCCTTGGAAATTTGATGCATTTTTAAGGTCAACCGCCACATCTTGTATTTGGCTGATATTTTGACTCGTTTGCTAGTTTAGTGAACGGTCTTAAATTAACATCCTGTCCATATTTTTTAATTATATCACGAACGAATTCACGAATGCTGGTAAAAGAAATGAAGCAACTGTTTTGCAAAGTAAAAAGGTCCTTAATAATGACTTGAAATATCTAATATCTAATTTTTTTAATAATATTTTTATTATTACGAATCTATAAACAGTGTACCTTTCAATGTGTGTGTATGTAAGAACTAGAAATTTATCCTTTTATACTAGAGCCAACAACTTCTATCTATTAATTAGCGCAACACGGTTTTCTTAAGTGATCCTAGCTAATTACCGTGCTCGAATTGCTTAACTTTGATAATCAAATTAAACACCAAGTCGGCAATTCTAATAAGTTAGGTTGTGTATCAAAAGTTTTAACAAACAAAGAGTTATCATAAAAATAAAATTCTCTAGAATATTTTATCATTTGTTATAACTTAAGTTAGTTATAGAACCCTCTTGTGCTTACATCTTTTGCGTTTTAGGTAAACAACTTTAATAAAGGCTAAACGACAGAAAATATTCGAGATGTTTTTACACATCAAAAAGAATATAAATACCTGCACTCTGGTAAACAGCCTTTAGTTCAGCAACATATTTCATTCTTTTTAAATCTAATCTTTTTCAAAGCGAACTCAGAGTGTGTGTATTGCGAATTTGTATTACGAACGGGGGTATACTTGATTTGATTTAATTCGTCAGAATAAACAAAACATAAAAAAATAAAGAACTCAAGAAAAATAAACATTAAATTTGCTATCTTAACACGCTACATATTTTTCCTAGCATAAAGTGTCTTTTCTATATTTCTGAAATACACAGAGAATCCGAAGATAACAAATAAATATCTTAGAGAATGATTACACTCTAAATATCTAAACAAACGTTATGCTTAAATAGTTTCAGAAACGCCTTCACAGAAAGTTTTAAAAAAGAAGCTTTTAAAAATCTTTTTTAATATATCTAGATATAAGTGAAGTAAGCTTTTAAACGCGTAAGTTGTGGTTATTAAGAGCCGCATTTTAACCACGAGATTAGATATTCTTATTAAGGCGAGGGGCCTGATTATTTTTGGTTTTCATTCTTTTCGATTGCGTAAATAGTTTTGCCTAAAAAGCTTTGATGACGAAAAATTGTAAAATTGATTCTTTAAAAATAAAACCGTTTTTAGACTGCGTCAGCACAAGGAACCGTATAAAATATTATTAAAATAATAAATTAGTTTATAAAAAGGATTACGAACGTACCAATCAGACCTGAGGTTAAGAAACAACAAATGAGTCAGAAAATTAAATTCATAGTAGAAATGTTTAATATTTGACGTTATTACACTGTTAGAAAGAGCTCTTAATTTAGAAAAAGTACTTTTAACTGAAAAATTTAAGATTCTGAGGGCATCTTCCTTTATTATTAATCAATTCCTAAAATATCGCTCATTTTATATCCGACTAAACAATCCTCAATGTTCTCTTCGTTCATTAGCAAATGGTATTCTTCAACGATCTGTTCCCAGTATAACTCTTTTCTTACTGCCTTTAACTATCAATACCTTTAGTCGACCTCAAATCTCTCACAGCATTTTTCCTGATAATCTTGTAATATATCACAGTTACTGCAAGCTAGTAAAGAAATTTAAGCTACGCCTCAACTACCTTTATAAAAATTTAACGAAACTGGTTATTTTTTCTCCCCAAAAAAATCTAAATCTCCAGGAAACGAAACTGTTTCAAACTTATGTTTCTTCACATGAATTCAATAGAAATCTTTATGAAAAAACATTTCGAAATTTTAGGTATGATATGATAAGTTGAGGAGCAACCACGCAAAAGCTAACAAATCCACTTTTACTAATTTTGGATAAAACGATATTCTTTGCTATAGTCCTAAATTTAAATAAAATTTAAAACTTTTTTCTTTTAAAAAAATGAAAAAAAAAATAAGATATTACTCTCAAAACTTGAAAATTTTTGGTGAAATATTACAAGAGTTTTTGCGATATTTCATATGGATTTCTTTGCTTTTGCTTGAATGACATGAATTTGTACTGTTTTGCTTGACGCATTTTTTGGATTTGTTCTGTTTTGACCGGCAAATATTAAAAAAAAAACTATTTCAAGCAGAAACAATTTTTATTTAATAACTGAGTGGAAATTAACTTAAAACACTATTTCATTAAAAACAGTGAATAAGTTCAAGTAACTATATAAGTTGTCACACAACACATTCTTGAATTGGGATCTGTATATTGGACAATTCGTGAAACAACATATTGCTCGATTTTTTTATTGAAATTTAGACGATTATTTGTAGGAAAATATGCCATTTTCACCAATTAACCCCCAGTTTACCCCTTCCCCTAAGCCGATTTTGCCCAAATACAATCCAAATTCCAAAACAAACCACTTGGCAACAATGCGGAACTCACCATTGAATCAGGTATAAAATAATAAACATTACCTTTACGTTTATCGTTTGAGCTCTTTGTGAGTAGGTTTTCGTAGCCTTTTTCGAGATCCGCTATTACCACCAACTACTGCGATAGTTTGATCCATCATAAACAATAAACAAAGAACACAATAACTAGACAAATTTCAATATAGAAACATAATCCCGAATGTAAACACACTCCAAATAATACCAGAGGAAGTAAAGCAACGATATTGGTGACGCTTATTGTTGGCTAGAAGTATTAGGCAAAATCGCATTATAGTTTTCTTGGCTAAAATCGTTTTAAAAACTATACAACAGGGATTAGTTGTCATATACGAGATTGCAGGCCATGCATAAAATAGGAATTTTTATTCCTAGTTCTGAAGTATTACAGGATTTTTTTACTTTTGCATGATTTGTGGCATTGCGTCCATATTATGTACTGGAAGGATTTGTTGTCTTTTGTCAAACTTACTCTGGAATTAATGAAAATTATTAATTCATGGATTTGTTACTGGTTGAAATGTTGGATTTCAGCATATACTTTTACAAGGATGTGTTTATTTTCGGCTAAATTTTTGGATGGGATCTTAGAGATACGACCGATTTCTACCAGATGCAATGCCTAACTCATTTTTCGGCAAAAGTGGATTTGTTCACTTTTGCGTGGTTGCTCCTCAGTTAAACTAGAATAGCAAATTTACATTATACGTCGAATTGCAAAGGACCCTCCTAAGACAGGAGCGAAATTAGAGGGAGGGAGAAAGACCTTTCGCCGCACCCCTTTGAGCGTGCTCTATAGGTCCACGCTTTTTGTTTTATATGTTTAAACACCTTAATAAAAATCGACGACCAAAAAAAGGTTCTAATTTTCCTAATGACTGATTAAGTATTTAATTTTTTCGCCCCTTGACGACATCCTAGATCTGTTCGTGCCAAAATATCCTCACATGGAGATCCGATTATCTCTTACTTATAAAAAAATCGGTAATTTACCTTTATCCGGAACTTCCCTCGTTATGAATCTTTTCTTTCAATAGGAATAGTGAAGAGTGGCGCAATTTAGTTCAGTACATAGTCATTACCGTCTTTTCAAATATTTTATTGTTTGGCATTTTAAAATTAATCTAATAAGTTTTTTTTTCAGGGCGATTTTTTAAATATTTTATTAAGCCGCTATTTTGTTTTGCTATCTTTTATTCATACCAAAATGTTTATAGTTCATTCCTAAGTAACACTTTTTGTGCAAAATTTAAGGCAAATTGGATAATTAGTTTTTTAGTAATAATTTTTTTAACGTTTCGTTAGACCGCCATTTTGTTCCGGCGTACTGGATTTTTACCAAAATATTACTAGGTACTTCTCCATATGACCCTTAAATTTTGAATAAAATTTGAAGACAATTTAATAAGTAGTTTTTAAGCTATGCACCGAATTGACAGACAGACAGACAAACCGACAGACGTATTTGATAAAATATATTTTTTTGGCATCTAAGGACGCTAAAACGTGAATATATGTAACACTTCATAGGATGATATTTTTCACGATTACAACCATTTTATTTGGTTGCCACTTTATTCCGCCATCTTGAAATAGTACGACAATTTTATTGGTTCATCTCTATACTATAATTAGTTAATTAAATTTCATTAAATAGTTTTCTCAGGCCGAAATTTTAAATATCTTATTAAGCCGCAAATTCGTTCCGCCATCTTGGATTCGTTCCAAAATTTTACTAGTTGATTCTTATATAATACTTGATTTTTGTGCAAAATTTTAGATAAATTGGTTAAGTAGTTTTTTAGTAATAATTTTTTTAATATTTCGCTAGGTCTCCGTTTTGTTTTTCCATATTGGATTTTCACCAAAATATTACCAGCTCATCTCCATATGACCCTTAATTTTTTACGACCATTTTAGTCAATCGGGTAAGTAGTTTTTTAGCTAAGCCGCGAACAGATAGACAGACAGACCGACGGAACTGATAAAACATATTTTTCGACATGAAACACAAAGATCTGAAAAAATCTGGTATTTAAAATACTTTATTTTTACGAGGGAAGTAATATACAAATCTATAATACTACCTAAACTAGACTCAGCCAGACCATCGTACAAAAAATGTGTTGATACAATTCAAAATAATTCTCTTAGATTAAAAATAGTGTCTTTCTCATTTTTCCTATAACAAGTATTCTTCAAGAATTCAAGAATCTAACATGCACCTATTCTCTAACTCACAGGCGCATTTTATTACTCTTGAAATAAGCATAATCAATAAAATCTGGGTTATCGATTCTTGATTCCAAGAATTTTTGGAATCCCTCGGTTATACCCGATAAATCTAGGACATAACACCAACTCCGACTTCTAGTACTACCTTAAAACCATAATTTCCCAATTCCTCCCATTGAATATTTTTGTTGAAATATGTGGCTTGGCTTTCTTCGCATGTAGAGGTTAATCCCGAACTGCAAACTTATGACTAAAATATCACACAATCATTAGAAATAACTTTAAACTATAATCACTCAGAAGTATCACCACCGCAAACAAATATATACTTTTATACAATTACTATTTTACCAATAATCAAATTCATTATTAAGATGAACGTTTGGCAATGACCCAATTGAAAGATTAAAAATATTCCAAGAAAAACATTTACCCCCTTCAGAATCTTAAATTCTATTGTAAACGGTGAACTCCTGGACAAAATTAATGCAACAATATAAAATTGTCAAAAAAAGCAAAGTTTTTTTCTTATGTCAGTTCTGAGGTTTATAGAGCCTTTGAATTGGCTTTGTATATTTTGTTTCGCTGTTGATGACAGCAGTTGTGGTAGGTATTTTTGACATGAGATGCGAGCCTCAGTGTTATTGGACTAGGAATATTGTCAGAGTTATGTTGCCAATTTTTAGGCAAACATCGTTCCACATAAGTCGTATGGTAAGACCCTTGAATGAGGTAGGAACTTATTCTAGAAGGTCATAGACAATATGCTTTAAGAAACAGGACTGTCACTAGTTCTATGATAAGGAACGAACTCGAATCTGTCTTCCAAAACAGTTAAAAGACGGTTAAATGAAGCTGGATTAAACAGTAGGAGACCAGCCCTTGCTTACCAAAGAGAACAGAGTTGCCAGGTTACGTTTTGCTCGAAATCATCAAAATTGGTCGGTGGATGATTGGAAACAAGTTTTCTTCACAGATCAAACTAGGCTTAGTCTATAACATCCAGATGGTCATGAGAGAGTATGGCGAAGACCAGGGGATAGGTTTGTTCCTTGCAATTTATCTGCAAGGATTCCACTCGGCGCCGGCGGTTGCTCTGTTATGTTCTGGGGTGGCATCTCCTTTAACACTCCCACAGAGTTAGTTCCTGTCCGTATGAGATCCGTGAATGCTAACTGCTATCTTGAGAATAATGTAATAGAACATGTGAGGCCTTTCGGTTATTTTGTTGGACCCAATTTTCTGTTTATGCAAGACAATGCTCGACCTCACGTGGCTAGGGAGGTACTCGATTATCTTAATCAAGTTGGAATATAAATTATGCAAGGGCTACCAAACACCAAGAAAAATGTGAAACGTCATATACCTACACCTCGTAACCTGAGGGAACTTAAAGTGCAGTCACAGAATGGGGACAAATTCCTCAAGATTTCATTCAAAATTTAATTAGAAGCATGCCTAGGTGAATAAATGCAGTCATTTGTTAAGGTGACAACACACGCTACTAATGTCGCAGTTACACCATTAATTTTTCTGCCAATGTCCCAGTTTATTTTTTGTTCATCGGTAAAATTTAAACGATTTTGTTGTTAGGCCTTAAGAATAATTTGAATTTAAATCGTATACACATTTTGTAGCTAATTCACTTTTAAAGTTTCCGAAAGGTTTTTTCTGACTTCTAATGTAACCAATGTCCATAAAAAGTATTTTTGACGAATATATTAATTCCTGTTTTAACTCAATTAAGTAAAAATACAGCGCGCCTTATGTTAGTCTCTGTTTTAAAACATTAGTAGAGGAATCATCATAATAATCATGAGCACCTATTTAATCTAAGGCACAATATGTTTAGAACTATTCTAAAATATGTTTTAAACCTGAAAATTAATTGAAAACTAGTGGTCTAAATTTTATTGAAACTAATAAAACAAAATATGATTATATTATTTAAAACTTCGCCTTTTAACTAAAACGGGTAGGTAAATTATATTTAGTTTTATATGAAACTTTTGTATTTTGCTTTGCGGTGCATTACAATAAAAAAAAGTTAATCAAGGCTATTGTATCATTTTGCAGGCTCTATTACTCTATTGTGGAAATAGAAAAGTCAAGTGTCAAATTTTACTTTATAAGCATAAATCTACAATATTATATCAATAGTTCATTTTTCGGTTGTTTCCACATATTTTAACAAAATTTCATTAAGAACATTGCACACTACGTTGTGTTGGAAATTAGGAAAGAATTAGTAAAAACATAATATTTTTCAGCTTTTTTTAAGAAAGGTATTTTAAATTTCAAAATGTATACTTCGGTATTGCTATACCCTGAAAGAAATAGAAAAGCACTGTGCAATAAAATACTATATGATACATATCCCTAAAGTGTTGTACTTGTATAGATATTCCAAAATTTAAAGTTAAATATTTTTATTCAGTTGCGAAAAAGCCAAAAAAGATTTTTGTTTGTCAATCTAAACGCAACAAATAATCTGAACGCATTTAAAAATAACGTTATAGATGGCTGCAAACTATCATTTTTTTCATATCTAGGTTACATGTCAAACAAACTGACACATTTTAAAATTTTGAAATCAATTCTTTTCTATTATTTAATGTTTTTCTCTTACGATCGGCGCACTGACGAGTCCCGATAGGATGAAAGTATTTGTACAACTACTATGTGTCTATAAAAACTTAAGGTAAATGATATAATTTCTTATGCTTGCTTAAATAATATTATTTATATTATGTATCGAAACATTCCGTAGACAGACTAGTCTACATGTTGAGGTATGTAATTATATTAAATATCTGCTTCAATTAATTTAAAGTTAAATATTTTTATTCAGTTGCGAAAAAGCCAAAAAAGATTTTTGTTTGTTAATTGAGTTTTCTGTTAATAACAATTAAAGTAAAAAATAAAAATAACAAAGAAAATTTAAGTATCGAAATGAATCATCTTGTCTGATCCAGTTTTAAGAAAATAGAAATAACAATAGAGTTCTTCTTCGACTGTCTCACTTACAAATACTTCTTTTAACCTGTAACTTCCTGTTCCTTAATCGGTGGGGTTATTGTTATCAGTCAGTTTTCATACACCAACGGTAGACACATCCTAACGTGATTGTAATTTATTAATATAATCGGGCAAGCTTGCAAACTTCTAGATTCTAGCTCTGTTGCGTTGCGCAGATCTTGCATTTTTCTATGCTGGATGTGACATATTTTGTTTTCTGAGCACCCTAAAGCGAAAAAATACAAAACTGGTAAATGTGGAAATCTCGGAGCTCACCATATGGGAACAAGGGCACCAATCAGAAATCTGGAAAATGTTTATCTAAATATGTATTTACTATGTGCGAAATATGTGCCGGGCACCAATTTGGTGGAAATATATCAAGTTTAATTGAGCTACAGGCATATATTCGCCTAATTGTTGTAAAGTATTTTCCATTTGACCATATAATTGTTTTTATAAACGTCTGTCGATATTTAAATTCTGAAGGTAACATTGACAAAAATGTAAACGTCTCTGTCGTCCTCCCGATGCAAATTATGTACTAGTATTTATATGACTAAATCTTAAATTTGTGTTTATGCGGTATTGATTGAACCTTGGATTTTGCAATTTTTTGCAAGAAGTTGTTGAGTGTGTTCTATGTTTGCCAAAAATTTTCTCTCAGGATACCTATATATAACATTAAAAATGGTATACCAGATAAAATACCAATTATTTATCTTTCCAAATACATGTTTGACGCCAGATTATTATTTTCGTCAATGTCACCGTCATACTTTTCGTCATTGGTAAAATGTTCGTTCACTGCCTTATTAGTATGTAGTTAAAAGTGTATAAGTAACCAATTAAACTAAAAGTATTAAAAACATTAAAAACAATGAAATTACTATCAGTAACATTTGTATTGATAACTATATAATAATGAATAGAAGTATTTTATCAGTTTGTTTTTAAACTGTGAAATATATTTTAAGAAATATTTATAATCAACAGCAAAAATTATGGTTAGAGCAATGGATTAGTGATCCAGAGGTGCAGGTTGGTGTTGATTATAAATAAACTATATAATATTTCGTTTAAAGCTTTCCCGTCTATGTCAACTACGTAAAATTACCCCGCAAATATAATAAAATCCGGATACCCTGCAGTCTGTACGCTTTGTTAAGATATCTTGATCAAAAGGTAATTAACAAAAATTATATCCGAAATTTTCTTTTGGTTCTGGTTTTTCCTCAGAAAAACATATAACACAATCGACAATTGGCTGTTTCTCAGTTTTTTTTTAAAGACAGATTTTTTTTTGTACTTAACATACAGAGTGGTCCAACAGTGCGTTATAGTTCAATAGCTCGGTTATTGTGGAAATTAGAAAAAATATTTTCTATTAAAGTTGTATGGACTGCTGAGAGTTACAACCTAAAATTATTTTCGATTATACATAATTTAGGATCAGTTTACCCCAACCAAACTTACATTTTTTTGAATAAAAAACCCTGTATATTGTTTTATTATTTGATTATTGCCCCTTTTGGCTATTTACCCAATATATGGTCTGTGGGGTCTACACAGAAGCATTCAAAATGTATGGCAACTTTTTGAAAATATCAGAGGTATATTTGACGCCCTGTATTTCTTAAGGCGTCAGCATAAATCATTTTAGCATGGTAAAAATTTCCAAATGTAGTCTTCTTTCAACTGCGGTATTTTTCTTTGGCAATCTTTAATAACGGTATACAGAGTAAAAAATCATGGAGGCAAATTTTCTCAATTAATTTAAATGGAACGCCCCGTATATTATTATATTTTCAGATTCATCCGTTTTTGATCATTCACCCAATATAGGGTTTGTCAGCGTCGTTCAAGATTTATGGCCACTTTTCGAAAATATTAGAGGTAGACATTTCAATTTATTACGCCAAAATATTGCAAAACATCTATTTTTTTTATTTATTCATACTACATATACATTATTCATACCAGCATAGGTCGAAAAAGTTTAAAACTTCAAAAAATAAAAATTTTCACTAATAAAAAAAGATTTAATCCAAAAGTTTCACAAATACAAATGATGGTATTACAATGATCTAGTAACAAAAACTGGTGATTATTGCGAAGTCGATATAATTTATATTTTAGGAGCAAGTGAAAGAAATTTTGTTAGAGATAAGAATAAATTACGAAAAGAATCGTGATAGAAGACAAACACGAGTAGCGCTTTTGAAAGATTATGCAACGGTTTGATGAGACGGGAAATGTAGAATATACGAAAATGTTCGAACTAAATCCGTTTTAAACTAGTTAGGACAGCAAGGACTTAGCTAGGACAACTTAAAAAATGGAAATGAAAATAGACATAATTTTACTCGCACAACTAGTCAAAATAGATGGTCTCTTAACGTCAAATGTACCTCAAATATTTTTGAAAAGTGGCCATAAATCTTGAACGACTCTATATAGACCCCACAAACCGTATATTGGGTGAATGGCCAAAAAGAGAGGAATCTGAAAATATGATAATAAACGTGGCGTTCTATTTAAATTAATCTAGAAAATTTGCATCCAGGATTTTTATTTACCCTGTATACCGTTATTAAAGAATACTACGGAAAAATACCAAAGTTGAAAGAAGACCACATTTGGAAGTTTTTACCAGGCTAAAATGATTTATGCTAACGTATTAAAAAAATACAGAGCGTCAAATTTACCTCTGATATTTTCAAAAAGTGGCCATAAATCTTGAATGACTCTGTATAGACCCAACAACCCCTATAGTGGGTGACCGATCAAGAAGGAAGGAATCTGAAAATCAAACAATATTCAGGGTGTTCCGTTTAAAAAAATGTAAGTTTGGTTTTTGGCAACTTTTCCTCGACCCTGTATAATCGAAAGTAATTTTAGGTTGTAGCTCTCAGCAGTCCCTATAACTTTCGTATACATTTTTTGTATTTTGTCTCAGGGTTCCTAAATGACTAAAAACACGTTTTCTCAATTCCGTGGGTCTGTCTGTTCGCGGCGTAGCTATAAAACTACTTACCCGATTGACAAAAATGAATGGTCATATGAGGATGACTAGGTAACATTGTGTTCAAAATCCAATGTGGCAAAACAAAATGGAGGCCTAGTAAAATGTTAAAACAATTATTATTAAAAAACCACTCATCCAATTTATCTCAAATTTTGTAAAAAACATCAAGTATTATGTTGAGATCAACTGGTAATATTTTGGTACGAATCCAAGATGGCGGAACAAAATGGCGGAACAAAATGGCGGAACAAAATGGCGACTTAATAAAATATTTATAATTCACCCTGAAAAATTGCATAATGGTGTGATTTCAAATTCTGTGTCATAACTAACTGTGGTATAGAGATCAACTAGTAAAATTGTGGTACTAATTGAAGATTGGCGAACAAAATGGCGGCCAAATAAAATGTTTGTAATTGTGAAAAGACCCTAGATGCCAAAAAACGTGTTTTATCAATTCTGTCGGTCTGGTCTGGCTCTCTGTCTGTCAGATCGCGGCATAGCTTAAAAACTAACCCAACTGACTTCAAATTTTGACCAAAAATTAAGAGTTATATGGGGATCATCTGGTGATATTTAAAAAAAAATTGTTTGAAAAGACTTAACTGCTTAACCAATTTATTTAATGTAATTTAAATTTTGCTTAAACATCAAGTATTATTTTGGAATTAACTGGTAAAATTTTGGTACGAATCCAAGATGGCGGATATATATATATATATATATATATATATATATATATATATATATATATATATATATATAATATTAAGGGTGCTTTGCTTGTATTTAGTTTTGGTACTAGTTGTACTAGTCTCCCAACAAGTTGACTATACTGATGAAGACCTTAAGTCAGAAACAGCCAGTTGATATAACAGACACTGGCTGTCACATTAACAAATAGCTGCGTTTTTGATAACGGGTAATTTCAAGTCCTCAGATTTTATGAATGATATAAAATTGAGAGGATCTTTCAAGAACATGTATCTACGAGTCAAACCTTCTTTCGAATTAACTTTTTCTTGAAATCATATATCACGAAACATACACTAAAAAGAACCTTTGGTCTGCTCTTAAAGTGTACCAAATTTCAAATGTTTATCCGGAGTGGTCCAAATAAACCGGAGCACTGTTTAAAAACAAAATAAACATTTTAGAATTATATATACGAAAAAATAAAAACTATCGTCGAATAAAATTAAACGCTGTTGAGAATAATACTTGGAATAGCATTTAATTTAGTACACACGGAAAATAATTCCGTAATAATTTATAATAAAAAATAAACAAAAAATTGTTAGCAAATTAAAACTAGGGGTGGCGAAAAGTTAACAACATGATCGTTCCAATAATAGGTGCTAGTATGAACAGACATGATCTATCTGAATATGTTATCAATTTCACCCATCTTTCTCTCTCTCTCTCTCTCTCTCTAAATATATATATATATATATATATATATTATATATATATATATATATATATATATAGAGAGAGAGAGAGAGAGAGATATAGTAAATGTAAGTTTTCAGAGCAAAAGCAAGAGCTGAGAATTTATTTCTTTTCATAAAGAATTGGAGAACTGTCTCGTGGTACCACAAGATAGTTCTTTTGTTTAAATGTTTCAAAAGGAGTTCTGAAACTGAAAATCTTCTACAAGATCAAAATTCGATCGTAGTTGAATCACAAATTCTCGGTTCATCCAATGCTTTATGCAAAGAAATAAATTCTCAGCTCTTGCTGATGCTTTTGTCAAAGTCGCTGGGAAAGATATGCTCTAAGCTGTTTGGTCTTCAATTCGACTCATCAAAAAATAGCACTAGATAGTTTTTTTGTTTATATATATATATATATATATATATATATATATATATATATATATATTTATTTCTCCAATAATTTTACAATTGAATAATTTTTTTCAATATTTGCTCTTGGATTTTTTGTTTTCAGACGAGAACTGTCACAGTTTTGTCCTAATTCAATATTAATCTATTTGAAGAGCAACACTAATTCATACCACTGGATACTACTGATATATTGTGTACAAGTCTCTTTATATCGACTGCTGATACAATTACTGTAAAACAGTCTCAACTTGAGTAGTACCACAACCAATCCTTAGGCTGCCCCTACATTAATTTTGTCCTATTAGAATTGAAAAGTTTGTTAACGTGTATGATAACTTTGCATGTGCATGTGTTGGTCGAAAATTAGTGATGCCGCGAGATGAGACGAGACGAGATTAAGGCTTCATCTCGTGTCGTCTGGACTTTGGCTAATCTCGTCTCGTCTCGATATTTTGGTAGAGACGAGATGAGACCAGGGCCTTATCTCGTCTCAACTTTAGGTATATTCACCTATCCAGGTTACAGGTTAAATACATACATTCACTGAAGAAGAAATTTTAGCTATAAATACTCACACTGTATCAGTGAACAGCGCGCGTTTACAAATTGCTACTCTGTCGTACCTACCTGGCTGCTAGTCCCTTTAAAATGCCTTCTAACCTTTTGTTTGAAAATACTTTTAGCTCTTTGTTTAATAAGTTTGAATAGTCTTAATACGCAATTTATTACTACATACCATTTCATATTTATTAAACAATCGTAATTTTTTATGACATTATAACAGTGCTGACTGTAGACTGTCTATCAAACATCTTGCTGAGTGTGTACTTCAACATGTTAAATAAATTGCAAATAAACGAATAAAATAATTTTCTGGCATTTACTTTTGCTGCAAGTTTGAACTCTTCCGTGGCTTTCTGTTGTAACACTGTGGTATTTGCTATAGGAGCTGCATTTTTGTGCTAAGTAGTAAATATTTCAGTATTTAAAAAAATTCCATTTATAAATTGACCCCAACTTTTCTCCCGAGATATAGGTAATCTTGACCAAAATAGGCAGATACCAAAGTAGGTATGTACTGATACAACAAGAATAATTTATCTATTGTTGTGCCGATACTTTCAATTGCGTGACAAATATTATAAGGCAATAAACGGCCCTTTTGCAGGGAAGAGTTCTCGAAAGTTGTGAAAAGAATAAATAGTCAGTTGAATATAGATAAAGATTTTTGTTTTGAAAGGTTCGTCGATTAAATTAAGAATTGCCCCCCCCAAGTTGTTAGACCAGTAAAGCAAAAATTATATATATTTTTTAAATCGTTGTATAAAGTATACAAGATTGCATTCATTTCCATGCATAAAATATCTTTTTATGAAAAGTGTGAGAAAAAGAAAATCATTACATAAAATGGCATAAGGGAGCCACAATGAACTAAAAATACTATTTTGTTTATAGGTGGGTTGTTATTTACGGTTATTTATTTTGGTATTGAAAGGTAGGCTTTAGATTTGTATATTTTTTTAATCAAGTGCTTTGAGGCATCCAAACGCCAAATTCGATATGTTTATTTTCACTTATTGAGGGTAGCTAGAGGTTTTTGCGTTTTATTTTATCGAGTTAACAGTATTTATATGAAAATTAATTAAAATTATTAGATAGCTAAAAACATATAAGTTTAAAAAGTACTATCCAGTAAATTGCATCATGTAAATATCATGACTCTGGGCATGTAAGTAGATTGTATCAAATTTATACTAAATAATACATTTTAACCCATACGAGGTTAATATGTAATAGGTTTTGCGGAAATATTTTAAATTTAATATACATTTAAAATATTAATTTCAAATTGTATCTGAAAGTTTGCTTATATTGCGAACTTGCTACAAGAAAAATGCGTTCGTAGATCTAGCTATTTTTTTATGTTCTTTATTTATTGTCCTATTTTCGTATAAAATCAACCGCGGCACTGTCGGCAGTGATGGTATCATCCTGGATAAAAGTTATCGCAAGTCACCTATTGTTTTTTTGTAAAATAACATAGTCATAGACAAAATATTACATGTTACTAATGCATTAATATATTCCTTCATCACGTGATCGCGGTTCAAATGTTCCAAACTTCTTAGTGCACTTGGTAACATTAATTACTATTATTGGGCTACTTAGTGTCAAAAGCTCTCTGATCCGGATTTGGCCATGGACTCTGGACTCTAATTTTCTGTGCCAGTTTAACCCTGACAATACATTACAAACGTCAAATCAAGTCTAAAATTAGGTATAATTAACTAGGAAAGGAAAAGCTGTGTTTGCAGCATAAGCAGGCGAAAAAATTTACCTTTTCATCTGAAGCTTATTAGTCCCTTCGCTTTTTCCTAAGAGAACTTTAAACAGTGTTAAATTTTTGTTTTCAACATGACAGTATTTGAAAGATATTTAACTCAAAAGAAAGTTGTAAAAGCAAAGTTTACTTATAACTTATTTTATTTACAATTAACCAAATAAATTACTCGCTTTTATAACAAAAACACACTAGTGTTGAAAACATTTTTTTTCAGCTCTAGAGTTGAAAAGTAAATAACAATGAAAATTCCTACTGAATATTATTTATGGTCGCAGGAGAAATTGTGTACATAACTCTTACGAGTGATTTGGTTATCTCAGGTTGTCTTTTTGTTTAAACTTTATGGTCATTTGGATAAAAATGTTCAAATCTCATATACCGACCATAAATTTCGTTTTACACCCTTGGTACAAAAATAAATATACATGTATACATTCGTATATTCTGAACTATTTTCTACGCAAACGGCTTCGAGCCAAAACTAAATCTCAATAACAATAGATACAAATTTTAATCCTTTCCTCTGAGCAAAGCGTTAAACTAAGCAAGAAAATCCCTAAAGACTTTGAAGTTCTCCAAGTTAAATAAAGCGTCTCTTTCGTGCATAATAATAATTCGCCTATTGCCGTGCATAAAAGCCGAAGCCTGTTTATCCGAGTAGGTTCGGTCGCTTGAACGATCACGTGTTTAGTAGCTTTTCCACCGTTTTCTCGCTTTCCGCGATGGATGTGATCGTACATTTGCCTAAATATTTACACCTGCGGAAAGTTCACTGCTCCCCTTAGTCTATTTTTTTTTGCATTTTTCGTTTACTTAAACGCACTCAAAAATTAAAAAGACTCGCAATTATATTTTGTGTTATAATTATATACCCATTATTAAGAACAGTTGAATGATTGTGATGGCGATTTGGCGACGGCACCCGGTAAGACAAAACGCCCTCGAAAACAAAGCAATTTTCCAAATTAATATTATTTTCTCTTTTTACTTCCCTTATAAAAAGAAAATGTTGTAATCGTAAAAAAATCACCCTCTGAGTTTTTTTCAGATATTTTCGTTTTGAGATCCGTATATGCTGAAAAACATGTTTTCTCTATTCCGTCTGACTGTCGGTATGTTCGTCCGTCTGTCTATTCGCGGCACAACTAAAAAACTATTTCGATTGACTTCAAATTTTTGTCAAAAATTAAGGGTCACATGGGGATGGCTTGGTAACATTTTGGTAAAAATCCAATAAATCTAAGCAATAGGGGGCCTAGCGAATTGTTAAAAAAATTATTCCTAAATTTGTTTTTCAATTTACCTCAAATTTTAGACAAAAATCAAGTATTACCTAAGAATCAACTGATACAATTTTTGTACCAATTCAAAATGGCAAAACAACATGTCGTTCCAAATACTTAAAAATTCTTCTCGAAATAACTCTTAATAGATTAATTTAGAATTTTGTGCAGGAATTAATTGTGGTAGATTTAAGATGGCGGAACAACGGCCAAATAAAATATTTGCAGTGTAAAACCCCAGGTTTTATATATCTTAGCGTCCCTAGATTCTAAAAATATGATTTCTCAATTCTGTTGGTCTGTTTGTCTATCAATTGGCTTCCCGATTGACTTCGAATTTTGGTCGAAAATTAAGGTCCATATAAGGAGGACCTGGTAATATTGTGGTAAACATCCAATATGACGGAACAAATTGGCGGCCCAGTGAAATGTTTAAAATAGTTATTACTAAAAACTAATTACCCAATTTACCTCAAATTTTGCACGGAAAAAAACTGTTATATAGGAATGAAGATTTTACTGCGATTCCAAGATAGCAGAACAAAATAGCGGCATAATAAAATGTAAAAAATCAGCCTGGAAAACTGTTTATCAAATTAATTTCAAATTTTATGTAAGCATTAAGTGTAACATAGAGATACACTGGTTAAATTGTGGTATGAATTCAAAATGGCGGCCAAATAAAATGTTTAAAAATCAAGGTAAAATAATCTTCTTATTCAATAGGCTTCCAAATTTTGTGGAAAAATTAAATGTGATTTTGGGATAAACTGGTACGAATTCGACATGACGATACATATTGGCGGTCTTAAAAAATCACTATAAAAGCCGCTTATTCAATTTAATTTACATTATGTATAAAAATCAAGTGTGGCATTGGTAGGAAGTGGTAAAATTTTGGTACGAATTCAATATAGTGGTACAAAATGGCGTCTATTAAAATCATATAAAAAGACAGTATACATGTGTCACTAAATGACTATGCGCGGAACAAATAAAAGGAAAAATTCATATCGAGGAAAGTTCCGGGTAAAAGACGTTTACCGATTTTTATAAATAAATGTATACAATTCAGTTTCTTATAATTTTCTTCATTATTTTTTTTATTTTATGGTATTTTTGATTTTTTTAAATTGTTTTTTTTCTCATTTTGTAAGGTAATTCAGGGCTAACTCAGTCAACTGAGGTAAGAAGTGATAATATTTATGAAATTTAATTAACTAGTAGAGTGATCTGACAAGAATTTTAAGGTAAGTCTAATCAGGTTTAAAAACAGAACATGATTTCTTGTTTCTGACTATATTAAATTGTATTATTATGGTTTTTATTTAGTATATAGAAAGGAACGTTCAGCGAATTTTAAATAGTGAAAGAAAATGTAGGAGCTAATTGGCTTCAATTAATGCCGATATTTTGGTAGTTAGGTTTCTACCTTACCCAGGCCTACAATTTTTTTTGTAATAGCAATATTAGGACTGCTCGACCCTGCTAATTTCTCTACTCTGGCGGAAATCTTCTCTACTTTATACCTAAAAAAGTTTGAGTTTGAGCTCATTTGGCTTGTTTGTTGTAAATTTGGTACTACTGAGCTGATCTAATATCCCATATAGCATTCACACTAACAATGTATCAGTCTATACCTGTTTAGTATATGATCTCTGTGGTAAACTTTAAGTCAATTGGATAAGAATTTTTTTGGTACTGAAGCTTTAAATATTTCAATAGGTCGCCATTTTGTTTCTACGTCATAGATATCACACTATATTTTCGCCCAAATTTTGAGGTCCATACGATAAGGTCCTAATCTTATTATATTTTATTTTCACATTTTGGAAAGCCGCCATTTTGTTGCGGCATATTGAATGTTTACCAAAATATAACTACTTCATCCACATATGACTCTTGATTTTTGACCAAAATTTGAAGTCAATCGGATAAGTAGTTTTTGAGCTATACCCCGTAGAGGTAGAACAACAGACTGACGGAAATCGAAGAATATGTTTTTCGGGGTCCAGGGACTCTAAAACGCAAATTCACTACAATTTCATTTAAAACTAGAAAACAGGATTTTGTCAGTAACGAACTAAAAAGTCCAAAATAAAGTAATTTACTTGAAATATTTTGATACGATAAATGTATCCTATCCTTGAAAATATTATTTATCTTCATTGCATATTAAATAAAAAAAATATAATTTTTTTCTCAGTACACATTTAATAAATTTGTTACTTCTTAATGTTCAATGACTATGCCAAAAAGCGTGAGACGAAAACCGAAATTTCCCGCAAAAAAATTCATCCTTTATTTTACTATTTCTGTTTTAATTTAAGGTTTTCATGGTATGATACTTCTGCAAGAGGCAATATAGTTTACTCATCATAACTAGTCAAGAAATTATTTTGATTTTTGCAAATGTTCACAAAAGTAAGAATCACGACAAGAATGTGAAAAAAATAAAGAGAAAGTGAATATCATGCAGTAAATATCCTACGACAGGATGGGACTGGGCATCTAGATTAAGCGAAATTGTATCTAATGTTGAGTTCGAGACCCTGTGGCTTTGACACGAGCGTACAAAAGGTGTCTTGAAAAGTAATCCCTGCACAATCGATAGGGGCTCCTTTCGTTCTCTCAAGAATTCTTACGTAAGCAAAATAAGTCGTAAGCAGAAATAAATAAATAAGAAAATATTCATTAGTCATTTACAGGACATATTTTGGAAATACGTATATTCAGTAGTGTCTTATGTAACGTTGCTTGCATCTTCGTCTTTTGGTACTGTTTCTTCTTTATTTTCGGGGTTAATACTACGAGTGCGATGTTCCGATGATTTTTCACGAATGCGTGTTTTCTTATAATTTCTCGAGTCCGCAGGACGAGGGAAATTTGTAGAGAAAACACGCATGAGTGGAAAATTATCTGGTTAATTTTTAAGCACGAATGGTATTTAGGAGGAATATTTCACGAATCAAATACAGGGAAACTAAGCTTTATTAAGTGAATATTAAATACATACCTACTTCAAGTTCAGAAATTTGAATTTTGTAACAAATTGAACACAAACTTGGATTTAACGGTGTTTCTTGGTTCGCTTCCAATTATATTTTTATCAATTTCCTCTTCTTGAACTAGGCCAAAGCGATTATTCATATTGACAACTTTTCAAAAATGTTTCAAAGATACTTAAAAAAAATCAGTTTCTAGGGACTCTAGCGTCTCTCAAAAGCAGGTTTCATATTGTCAAGATTTCATTTTTTGGTTAGGTATGTAACCACACCTAATCAGGTAAGTGGAAACACCATGTTTCCTAGACGACGTGGTATTTCCGCTATAATTTTTCGAAAACACCACCAGTCTTACGGGAAAATTTGTACATGAGTGGAATATTCGCTGTAAAAATAAGAAAACTAAAAAAAAAATTCGAGACACCCTACGGTTTACACTATGTAGAGTTTACAACCGTTCAACATACAGGCATAACGTTGAGAATATAGTTTTATCAGTTCGCATAGTGCAAAGCATACAAGCTTCCAACGATGTAAATGTGTAAATCGTACAGGATTTTAACACGTCAATATAGTATAAGGTTTGCAAGGTTTCAGCATTTTACACTGTATAAAGTGTATTAACATTCGATACATAAGCAAGGTAAAGAGTACAAGCCCTGAACGTTTTGCACTATGCAAATCGCATAGGATTTTAACAGCCAAACATAATGCAAGGTATTCAAGAGTTCAACGTATTACACTGTGCAAAGCGTTCAAGATTTCAACATATAGATAACGTACAATATAATATAATCTTTAACTATTTTAACCTGTTTAAAATGTGCAAATCGTACAAGATTTTAACACTCAAACATGGTGCAAGCGTACAAGTCTTTAATGTTTTATGCTATGTATAAATATACGTACACGATTTCAATACTCAAACATAACGCAAACCTACACACTTTCAACGTTTTACAATGTATAAAGCGTAAAAGCTTTGAACACAGAGACAGTGGAAATCGTACAAGATTTTAACACTCAAACATGACGCAAACCTTGTAAGCTTTCAGCATTTTACGCTATGTAAAGCGTAAACATATAGATATCGTTAAGCGTACAAGCTTTCAACGTTTTACACTGTGTAAATAGCTCTCAACATATAGACAGCGTAAATCGTACACAATTTTAACACATAAAGAGAAAACACAAAAATATATTACTGAACGTAGATACCAATTACTCAAAACTAAAAATTTTCCTAACATGTGCTAATCTCTTTTTTTGCTTTAATTCAGTTTCCATCATATCTAATAAATCAGGCATGTCCAGCATATGCGACTAATCGTTCGGACATCCCTTAGAGAAGTCAATATTATTTCGACGTTCCGTATTAGCATGTATTTTTTTATAGATGTTTCTGAGTGGTCATTAATTCTTTGTCGATCGAGTTCTATGCTTCTAATAGGAGGTAGATCAGAATTTAATTTTCAGCAGGCTTTGGATAAGTAGTGTTGACTCATAAGTTCCTATTAATGCTCTTCATGGGGTAGTATGAATGAACTTTTGAGTGTTTTAGGCCATTCATTGTTAATGCTTGTTACAGCTCTTAAAAGATTCATCATTGTACTACTTCTTACAGTCGGTCAGTCTACAGCCATCTTGCCCTCGAGATAACTTCATTGAATCATGATCCCCGTGGTCTTCATTGGACGAAAAGACAACTTCATCTTCTCCATTTTCGCAACAATATCACGTGGAGGTACAGTTTTAACTATCACTATATGTAGAAGTGAGCTTTCGGTTAGTGGCAGAAGATGAAACTTGTTTCATTATAAAGACCAGTCTCCTTCCTTATATACGAGAGGCTTCTTTCGCTTTTTATCAAAGTAGTGTTTTTGCTTCACTTGGGTCGAATCCTAGGACAAAAATATTGTCCTACACAATATCACTTAGCGGCAGTTAATGAAACGAACTTGTTTCATTATAACAACCAAGTCTCCTTCTTTATATACACGAGACCTGGGCCGACTTTATCCTTTATGTAGCTTTTTCTCTAGATTGCAACCAGCTCTTGTAGTAATGATGGAATTTTGATTACTTCGTCCCGCAGTAACGCATCCGTGCTATTTTCTTTCGTAAAACTCAACTTTAATTGGCTAGGGGTTTTACCTGTAGATTTATTTGTCACGCTATGTATTGCAAATTGTACGGAACGTACTTGTTTGCCCCAAATGCCCCAAAGGTTTAGTAAGACCATTTTCTCATAAAATCATTTAGCGTACGTTTCGTCGTAACGTTTTCTTCGACTCATCATTTCTTGGAAGTCTGTTTAATAATCCCGTCTGGAAGGAAACCCGTCTTCTAATTTTTGTTTCCATTCCTCCCAGGTATATTTTAAACTTGGCAAACCTTTATACCATACTTTGGCTTAGCCTCGCAGTTTTGCCACGGCAAAATATATAGTGGCTTCCTCTGATCATTTAAAAATGTTCGGCGAATCATCGATCTTTTGGCACCAAATCGCAGCATTTTGTCCCTTATCCTCCGGGTCAAAAGCAGGTACTATATGGCCTCGCATAATTGGGCACTAGGCCCTAGGCACTAAACAAGGATCGGCCTAATGTTCTTTGTAAGAAGGTGGTCATTACATTTCTTATTAGAGTTTCGAAGTTCGTCGGCATGTGGTATTTACTGTATGGGTAAAGGACGTTTACGTCATTGAGAACTCATTAATTTTTTTACATACTTGTTTAAATAAAGAAAACAAAAATATTGTAATATTATATTCGATAAGTGTCACCTCGACAAACCACACGAAATAGTTAAGAAAAAAAAAGAATATAAGGCCAACATGTGAATAGATATAAGAAATTATTTATAAAAATAAGTGTTATTGATAATAATAATATTAATAAGCAAATTATCTTCCAATTTTACTAGGTAAGCTCACTTCTAAAAATTCACTGTATAGAAAAAGATTTAGATTTTATAGTGTAAATGATATACTAATGGAAAAAAAATTACTATAGACACAAAAAAAAATTAAATTAGATCAAAAAATAAAATAAAATATAAAGAAAAGCCGTTAGCTCAATATGAATGATTTGTGTGGCCGAGATGACACCTGTAAGAAAAAAGAATCTGAGCAACCACTTCACTTAACTGATGTTAAATAAATGTAAAAGCAAAATATATCAATGAGACAATAAAGTACACTGGTCAATCACTTCGTTTGTGCGTCCACATTATTTTTTGGCATACAATGGATATTAAGTGATGTGTACGCGCGAAATATTTTCCAAAAGGACTATTACTCTATCATTAAGTGTGCAATGGCAGTAAGGGATGTGTATGCGCGAAGTACTCACTCCAACTACTAACCAACAAATTACCTTCTAGAACGTGCAAGGAGTATTAAGTGAGTATCGCGCGAAGTACTCGTTCACAGGTAATTAGTCTAAATCCACTGAAGGGACGTGTACCCGCGACAGTGCAACTAAATATGTCTCTAAACAATCAAATCAAAAACTCATAAGAGTAAAATCGGCATGAAATAGAAAGAAATTTCACTTTTCTGTTTTATAGCTTATGTAAATATTTTAATAATGATATTAGTGTAATTATACCATTGACAAATAGCTAAGTATTCAAATTAATAATGACAGATAAGGACAATAAAATATACGTTCTCAAAATAACACAAAATAGGTATAATCGGATTGCTCTGTGAGAAAACTCACCTTGTATATAAAATAAAATCACCACAAAACTGAGCTATAATTATTAGATTCCTATCGCTTGGCATTTCAAGTGGTTAACATTAACATTGACTTTGTCTAACGTACCTGCATCTGGCTATTCGTTATTTACAACCGAAAAGGCATTTATTTAGACATATGATGTGATAAATGTGTAATCATGTTTAAAATTTGAAACAGAAAAAAAAATTGAATGGCTCTTATATGTTATATATGTTCTTTGATTTTTACCACTTTGTTAGCTAATTCAATTTTACATTCAAAATATATTTATTGTGACAAAAAAGAACACAAAAGGACAGGATACATTTTAAATGATTTCAACCTAGCCCTAATATCTGACAAAGTAGATGTACAAATAACATACAATTTTTTTAAAGAATTAAAATAGAATAGAAAAAATTAAAATATAATACAAACAAAAAACAATATAGATAATAAACCAGATTGCAAAGGCAAAACTAAATACTACTAATAAAATTCAATTAGACTAAAATCACAATTATGTTATCACATCATTAAAAGGGGTTATTCAAACCAAAAGGTACTCAGGTTGACATGCAAATTAAAGGTATTAACTTAATTAAGGTCAGTAACTGCTCTTTTAGTTTAGACTTTATTGTTGGGACAGAAAGATGTCTGAGGAGTAACAAACTGTTGTAAACCATCGAAGCCAGAAACGAAAAGGAAAACCCGATGGCTGAGGTCCTGTGAACAGGAGTATGTAGACGATCAGCTATTTCCCTCAACTCCCTCACATGAAGTTCGGTGCGACAAGCTAATTTTGTCCTTAAATATGGAGGAATATCAGTATTTTAAATCTTAACCACAAAGCAAGGAAAATCATTGAAACGCAATTCATTAAATTTAAGCATACCGAGTTTACGGATGTAGGGAGTAATTTGAGAAAATCGGGGTACATGAGTTATAAAACGAACAGCATGATTCATCATTTTCTGCAGTTGATGACGAGCCACACCATTGATACGTTGACCATACACAATGTCACAGTAATTAAAATGGGACATCCCTAAAGAAACAACAAGCATTTTTAGATATTTAAAAGGGAGAAGTTGTCTGAAGCTAAGATTTTCCTTTTGGAATATAGAACTGACATGCTTGTCAAATGCCAGATTAGAATCGATAATAAGTAGGAATTGAAACTCCACAAATATGGATATGACGACTACTGCAAAGATGTAGCATTTTTGGAGTACCAATAAAGACATGCAATGATTTTGATGGGTTTAAAAACAAGCAGTTTTTATCCGCCCATTTTTTATTAAGCTTAGATCATTATTAATACACAAGCAAGCATCATTGCTCTCCTTGGGAGTAAATTGAAATATTAATTGAATGTCATCAGCGAACATATGTACCTGACAAGATTGTTTGATGTTATCTAAATCCGAGTCAGGTAAGAAGTCAGCCAGTTAAACACGAATCCGATAGTTATAAAGATACAAAGCTACTCAATTTTATAGATGTAATAATGGTACCTATGATTTTCTTAATTTTTCCCCATTAACCCTTATTGACAGCGGTAATATTAAACAGAAGTATTCTTTGGAGACGTATACTTTTTTTTTCTAATTTGACACCCTATTTGGAATTAGAATATAATGTTTCATTTAATGGCTTTTTTACGTTATATATTTTTCTTCAATTTTACTCCTTATTTCCTATAAACAGCTTAATATTAGCCAGAAATAGAGACTATATCTGGTTAATACTCTACTTCCCCAGTTATCTTATGTAATATGTAACTATTTTTAAAGTTCGGAATAAAGAAGCTTCTAAGAATATTTTTTTATCGTTATACTATTGTTATCCTCTTTATTGACATAAAATTTAATACAATTACTTTTTGGTGCCTTCCTACTTCATTAATTAGAGTTAATTAACTCTATGTAATATAGAAAATAATAATAAAAACATTAGTTAAAACTATTACTTATGTATATGCTCTTTTAGCCATTATACATGTTTAAGCCAAAATTCTTTTAAATTTTACATCGTAAAAAATAAATCGCTAGGATGCCCAACGAACAAGATTTGTCGCTAAAAACCATGGCTAATTTCAATAATGGTATAAGATCTACTTTTTTTTTTTAAAACTGATGAGAATATTACCCCTAGAAAAGGTTAAAAACAAACTGAAGTATCATATAATAATGCAACTAGTAAGACATCTCTAAGAAATGAGATCATCGACGCCCATCGACAACTTTATAAACTAGTTATTAAAGTGCGGTAAAAGAGTAAAGAGTACATTTCGCTTATATTTTAGATTTTCTATACAAACAAGAATAGCATTTGAAATTAATCTCTCAGTGAGTTTTAAAAATTTTCTATTCTCGCATAAAACATTTTGTTTGTTTTTGGCGCATATAAAAAAGTGAAAATATAATTAAACTTAGTATGTAGTAATTGTATATCTTAGTAGAAAACACTATTCATTTTATTCATTTTCTTTGCAAAAATATATATTCGAGCTAGAAACACGTATTCGTTTTCAAGGCAAGGGAAGTCAAAAACGGAAACGATTTGATTTGAAATTCACCGTGCACTTATATTTTCCTATATCCAGGTCTATTGGATTTATTTTACTGAAAAGTGTGTTATTAGTGAGATGTACCGACAAGCTTTGGAAAAATTGATAGTAGTAATGCGATTTTATATCGTATTTCTTGGGTCTTGTTTCGGCTATTTCTTAAGGGATGTCGGATAAAAAAATAAGAACACAAGTGCTATATATATATATATATATATATATATATATATATATATATATATATATATATATATATATATATATATATATATATATATATATGTATATATATACTGGTTTTGATAGAAAATCATGGTATAATTAAGTAAATAATGTGAATTTATATAAAACATACTACATACTATTTTTATAATAAAAATGTAGATTATAAAACGAATAATATTTTAAAAATATTTTTATATTTGAGTAAACTGATTCGAAAATGTAGGTGAAGCTTCGCTTCACCCGCTTCCCCTGGCAAGCCGCCACTGGCCTGCATACATTTTGAAATTAATCTAATTAGTAGTTTTTCCGGGCCGATTTTACAAATATTTTATTAGGCCTCCATTTTGTTTTGCTATCTTATATTCATATTAGTATTTTACCAATTCATTGCTATGTAACACTCAAATATTTTATTTGGCCGTCATTTTGTTCCGCCATCTTGAATTAGTACCACAGTTTTACTAGTTTTTCTCTATACCACAGTTAGTTATGGTACACAATTTGAAATCAGTTAATTCAGGCTAAATTTTTAAATATTTGATTAAGCCGCGTTCGTACCAAAATTTGACCAGTTGATTCTTAGATAATACTTGATTCTTGTACAAAATTTTAAATAAATTGGATAGTATAATTTTTTAACATTTCACTAGGCTGCCATTTTGTTTTGACTTGGATTTTTACTAAAATGTTACTAGGTCATCCCAATATGACCCTTATCTTTTGACCAAACTTTGAAGTCAATCTGGTAAGTAGTGTTTTTAACTATGCCGCGAAAAGACGTTCCGACAGACAAACCGACGGAATTGAGAAAACATGTGTTTCGGTATCTAGGGACCATGAAACGTGAAATTTCGAAATGTGATTTTTTCACGATTATAATACTTCTCTTTTATGAGGTAAGTAAAAATTATTTGGCCGCCATCTTGAATTCGTACCACAACTTTACCAATTTATCTCTATATCATACTTAATACTTGCACAATTTGAAATTAATCTAAAAAGTAATGTTTTCCAGACCCATTTTTTAAATATTTTAATAGGCCACCCGTTTTATTTTGCTATTTTATATTCATACCAAAATGTTACCAGTTCACTCTTATGTAACACTTGATCTTTTTGCAAAATATGAGGAGATTGGATAATTTTATTACGTTTCACTAGGCCGCCGTTTTGTTCCGCCATAGTGGATTTTTACCAAAATATTACCAGGTCATCCCCATATGACCCTAAATTTTTGCTTAAGATTTGGCAAACAGACCGACAGAATTGATAAAACATATTTTTTGGCATCTAGGGAGGCTAAGACCTGAAAATATGTAAAATCTGAGAGGGTGATTTTTTCACGATTACAAATATTTTATATCGCCGCCATGTTCAATTAGTACCACAGTTTTACTAGCTCATCTCTATAACACAACTAGTTGTGGCACACAATTTGAAATCTGTCCATTACGTAGTTTTCAGGCTGAATTTTTAAATATTTCACCAGTTGATTCCTACATAATACTTGATATTTGTACAAAATTTGAGATAAATTGGACAAGTAGCTTTTTCCTAACACTGGAACCGGTGGTGGAAGATGAATCAACATACAAGAGTTCTAAGCACACTACATGATATAAACTTTAAAGTTGTGGTGTAGTGTGGTCAGAAATCTTGTATTTTGAAGTAGCTTTTTAGTAATAATTTTTTTAACATTTCACTAGGCCGCCATTTTGTTTTTCCATATTGGATTTTTACCAAAATACTATCAGGTTAACCTCACTCATATAATCCTTAATATTTGACCAAAATTTGAAGCGTTTTGTAGCTATGCCGCGAACAGACAGACCAACGGAATTGAGAAAACATGTTCTTCGGCATCTAGGGACCCTAAAAAGTAAAGATCTGAAAAAATCTGGGAGGGTGAATTTTTACAATACTCCCCTTTTACGAGGGAAGCCACTGGGTATTTTTAAAAATGCTTTCTGGAATTCTAGTATATTTCCCAATGTCGTTCACGTTTCATTAAACAAATTTTAGCTTGCCAAAATGAGGTAAAACTATTTAGTTTGTAGTCTGAGTTCAAACTTTAATCTCTAAATTCAGAGTTTAATGTTTGAATTATAAAAAAATGACGCGTGTCTCGTACATTTCGAGATATAGTATTTGGTGCTAAAATAAGACCATTAAAACATTATTCACTAAAAAGGTTTAAGATTTAAACCAGGTCTAGTTTCCATGATATTTAAAACTCTTAGTTCACTAGTAATGTTTCGCTATTTGTTCAAAAATGTCATCTTAAATCTATAACTGTCAAGTTAGACCCGGTCTACATTTAAACCTATTTAGCGAATACGGGTGTACAAGTTTTGAAACACATTTATGTAAATTACTTTTATATATATATATATATATATATATATATATATATATATATATATATATATATATATATATATATATATATATATATATATATATATATGGGCACAATTCGATGTCTCGGATATTTTTCAAAAAATGCTTTTCATTTTAGGTGCGATTAAGTGGAGTTAAGAGGCACATGTTTTTACCGGGTTTAAGTTGTTATACCTTATAGGTGTACGTGTTTATACGGGCAGAAATGGAATATCTTCGAAAATAAGCACTCTGTAAGAAATCACTTATATTAAATCTAATATCGCCAAAAGCCAAATGGTAAAAATGATGTTTCGACCTCGCTATACAAACTTTTCTTCAGGTCAAGTTTAAAAAATATCGGATACGATGCATTTTGTCATTTCTCTTTCCATAGCTCACACGGTTCTCGGAATATCTTCGAAAAATCGTCAAAAATTACACAACTTTGACAGCTCATATCAATACGAAACCTCCGGTACAATAGCAAGAATATTTGAAAGTCACAAATCATCTGGGACTTTCAGAAACTATTCGATATTTTTTTGTGTGCGGATTTTTAATTCAAGCATCTAATTCTTGATTTTTTAAAAATCATGCTAACTGAAGGCAAATAAAAATCACTTTTAACGACAATGCAGATGTAAAAAATACCCGTAATATGTATTTTTACATTTCTTGACTCCAAAAATAATATCAAATGTTTAACTGATTTAAATGTCGTCTCACATTGACACCTCGCCGCTAATTAATATTACAAACCACTGCTCGGAAAAAAAGGAATAATTCGTTAGTCTTAGTTCGTACCGTTCGCTGGTTAAAAATTAAAATTTTATCTTCCAGTTGTAAAGTCTTTCGCTGCATAAAGTTTGTCCGTATTTTGTTCCACTTAATCTCTAAGAAAAACAGTCCCATTTCGGAGACATGTTTATACAAATTAGCAGCGGAAAATTTTAGTCGCTCATGGGAATATTTATTTTTATCCCCATTCTTACCGCCGGCTTTATTTTATCTTTTAGTTTGGAAAGAAGAAAAATTATAAGACTACGCAGCAAAGGCGATAAGGTAAGGGACATTTTAAACTTTTTAAGTAAAAAATAAGTACTGGCTGTTTAATCGTATTTTGACGCTTTAGATCTGGAAAAAACATAAAAGAATGTGTGTTCAGTAAAAAAGGCAAAGGGAAGCATGTAGCTGGTTAGAGACACAGCACATACACCTCATTAAGTTTTATACACATCTTTATAAGCAAACATAGCGCTATACTTTTACAGAACTGAACGTTGTTTCCCACGAGGACGCTAATGGTTATGTAGAGATGAGACTGTATATGAGCTATACACCTTAAACCATATAACGATTTAATTGGTAAATAGATGTTTTATTCTTGGAAAAATTTATCATTACATATGATGAAAAATCACATGGGACATAAGAGCATCTTTTTTATTCGCAAGCTCTTGCTCCTTTCTTGGTATTTTCTATAACCTCTTCTAGAGAAGATATCGAAGCTATTTCCTGTTGAATGTTATCTTTTAGTGCCTACATATGTCCTGTCTCTAAGCCAAATGCACCAGAGCATTTTAAGCAGATATGCTTGTTTTCGGAATGACGGTTTTATAAAGAAAGAGTTTTAAAACTGTTGCTAAGATTTTATGTTATAAACGACAAGACACATAGTTCGCGAACCGTTTCCTCGATGGTTAAGTTTCTTCTTCGACACTCTTTCATACACTACTTGTGACTGTGTTATATCATCTGAATGGAAATTCTCTTAAAAGAATTGATCGCTTTCTTTCAAAAAACTTTATTATTATTTTGATTCGATGACCTATTACTGTACCTGTCCAATTTTCTGAAAGAACAAAAAAACTAAATTAAATAGTGAGAAGAAATAAAAAAGTTATATATTTTGTAAAATGATTAGAATATTCTTCTCCATTCTGTACTTCCAAGTTAAAATGCCTCACAATTCCAATACAGCACACACATTTAATAGATTAGCAGCATTCCACATAAACATGTAATTTAATAAATCAGTAATTTTTGTAGAAAATAAACAAAAACATGGAAAACACTATCATTGAATTTTAACGAAGTACTTATCCAAAGCTGATTTAAATGGTTTCAGTTTAAATGGTTTTTTACAAATCATAATTTAAGACTAAATTTTAAAAAAAAGTGCCAATTTACATGACATTAAAAAATGGGGCGAAGCAATTACTTGGATCAAATCAAAACTTAAATTTTAGAGTCAGTTTAATTAAATAAAAAATAATTTATTTAGATTGCAATGTTTTTAAAAATACAAATCATAACAAGCTTTAATAAAATTAAATGAGCTGGTATATAAAATGTCGTTAATTTCTATTAAGAGGGTTAGAAACATGTATTAAAAGCTAACCGTCGCTTGTATTAATTAAACAAAAAGGGGAGCCAAATCAAAACATGATTACATATTATTTAAGAATATAAATTTTCTATCAGTTTTGATACAGCAACAGTATCTATTGCGAAAAACTTCAACCAAGTAAAAATACTTATTTTCTTGTGTGTGTTGTTTCATTTATTGAGAATTACCAATTTTATTTTTTTCTCTCACCCTTTTTTTCCAATAGGGCATTTATTCAAAATAGAATCAGTATTTTTCGCCAGTCATTATGCATTACCCTACTAAGGACTCTAACTAATTTCAGAAGGGGTACAAACACCTAATGAGTATGGATATCGTTGAACGAAGTTACAACCACTCTAAGCAGTCTTCTTCTAGTAATAAGAATTTTGACGTTGTTCAGGAATCTATATATTCAATATTGACAAAAATTATGCATTCTTTAGAACTACCATTATAAGGACTAGTTTACTGTAGTATTTTCTTTCTCAACATTTGTAAGTTCTAAATATTTTAGGTTCTATGGTGTACGAGAGGTATGACAACTCGATCTCGATTATCTCTTGAACACATCAGTGCTTCGTTATTAGTTGCGTGTACTTTAAGAATATTTTTTAATGCTTTACACAGGATGATAGAAAAGAGACAAACCTGGTTTCCTATCACTTACTAAGACAGTTTTGAGTAATTTTATAAGAAACTAATGTGATCTAGGTGCATTAATTGTTTTTCCAAGATAGTAATTATTCACTTACTTAACCTAACCTAACTTAACCTCTCTAAAAGAGAAAATATCCTTTACTCGGAACTACTTTCGTTATGAATATTTCCTTTTATACGGCATAGTGAAGTGTGACTCAATTTAGTTCTGCACATTTAGTAACACATATACATATATTCTATTTTCAAAGATTTCTATTGGGCCCCATTTTGTTCCCCCATAATGGATTTGTACCAATATTTTACCAATTTTAATCTATGCCACACTTAATTTTTGGGAGTAATAAAAATAAATTAAATAAGACCGCCATTTTATTGAATTAGTATCAGTTTAATCCTATATTTTATGCCAAAATTGAAGTAAATTGGACAATCAATTTTTTTCATTGATTTTCACAATTTTACTGATTTATCTCTATATTACACTTAAAGCTTGCACAACATCCCAAATTAATCTAATAGTAGTTTTTCAGGCTGATTTTTTAAAATATTTCTATTAAAGCGCCATCCTGGATTCGTACGAAAATGTTACCAGTTTATTTCTCTTTAACACTTGATTTGTGTGCAAAATTTGAGGTGAATTGCATAAATAGCTTTTTAATAATATAATATATGTATGTGTATATATATATATATATATATATATATATATATATATATATATATATATATTCGGACGCGAGAAAGAAAGCTTTGAAAATGCCAAAATGTAATTTTGGCCAAACGTCAACAAAACTGTTCTTTTCAGAATAACAGTAGCGAACGCATGTACATCCGGAATGAAAACACATTGTATTTTTCCATTCGTGAAGGACTCTGGTCAAAGACATTCATTGTTATAGCAGACTTGACTTGATATGTGATTACTATGTGTCAGAGGAAGATGATGGAGCAACAGTGAAGAAGGGGGTCAAAGAATGAATACAAATCATTTACATAGAGAAATAAAAAAATTGCCTACCTCGTGTAACGAAGTTCGTTGTGGATGGTTTTTATTTCATAGAAAATTATTTTGTGGAGTCCAATTGCTATTTTTAAGAAGAAAGAAGTATAGAACCCTATTATCAAACAAGATACTTTCCACAAAATATACAATGATTTTTTAATTCAAAACCGGCCGCTAATTACCTCGTAACACGAGGTGTAGCTTCTCTTGTAGCCTTCTTAATGTTTTCGCTTTATATTCAGTTTTCGGCATTTGTTATTAACCTCTTTCCAATGAATCCAATGAGCCCTCACTCATATTTTTACTAGCAGGAGCAAGAATTAATACCATTTTGAATTTGTAAACTAGGCCATGAAATTCACTGTGTTGTTATTCTAAAAAAAGTCAGTATATAAAAACTTAGAGAGTCCTTTTATTTTGGATCAAAAATTATGAAGCCGAACGACAATATTTGTGTTTTTACAGTCAAATTTAGTTCACGTTCCCAGCCTTTGAATGGGGATCATTTATTTGAAACACATACAATCGTAAATGTTTTGATATTTAGATATAACATTGGCACTCTAACAATAAATATTTTATTTGTTGTAGCTCTGTTGTAAACACTTAATCACATCAGTTGTTTTTGTAAGATAAAATGAAATTAATTATATATTATATATTTTTTTAATTGGGAAATAAATGGATTTATCGGACACGTCACGTGCGAAATTTATAAGCCAAACAAAAGTCTGATATATGAAACTAAAAATCAACAGAAATACATATTAGGTCGATATCTATACCTATTATAAATCCATAAAATCAACGCAGTATCATAAAATTAGGAATTATATATTATAAAATTCTCTCAATTTATAAAACTTTGATAAAAGGATTTACCTTTTTATGGCAATTTTCTTTTCGTAGTCCGATAACTTATACAAATCAATGTTGAGTTCAGTTCGATATTTCCTCTCTTCTTCACCTCTGTCTTTGTTAATGTATTCTTCTTTCAGATAATTTAATTAAATTAAAAATCTGCAATTAATAATCTACACAAAAATTTAAATTTCGTATTATAAGGCAATATATACTTTTTATTTTTTTTCTGCAGTGTTCTTCTCAAGGAGAAATGTATACTGTATACCACATTAATGTTTAACCCATGAATTTTCAGCAATATATATGCTTTTGACGCTTCTCGTTTTCCTATGTATTTTCGATGTTTTTAATTCTCCATATTAAAAGTAGTTTTATGTTCCTGATTAGTACTCAATGCATTTATAATCAATTCTCTAGATAGCTAAATATTTTTCTCTCATTTTAGTTGTTAAACACGGAGCTCGCACCATTGGAGCTTCAAACAAAGCATTTTTATGACGAACTTTATATATTTTTAGAGGTAGAGCGTAAATAATTCTGCAGCGAAATTGAAATTTGAGTAAAATGTATCCCTAAAATTGGCAATCCCTAAAAATTCCAGAAAATTTAGGATTTTTTGTAGCAAATCAGATTTTTATAATTCATTCTTACGTCGTATATACGTCGGTCTACTCATTTCCTAATACATTATGAACCTCATAACACAAAATAATACGTAATTACTAGTGTATGCGGGAAAGGGTTTCTTTAATGAGTGACATTCAGGGCCTAAAATCTAGTAGAAAATTAAAATAAATAGTGTTCTTGAAAAATGTAAGTTTTTAAAGTAATTTTCAATATATTTTCTCTTTTTCAGGTTAATTAAAACTAAAAAAGTGACCTAGAATTTGTTTAATTAAAATGTGGCAGAAAAAAAGTTACAGTGAAAATATTCTTTGAATTAAGTAAAAGGATGGCAATAATATTTTATCATAGGGCAGAACAATCGGTTTTCGTTAATAACAAGTGCCGAAAAATGAACATAGAGGATAACATTAATAAGGTTACAATGTATTTCCACTGAATGTGTTTCGGTTGATCTTCTCAATCGCTCCATGAATTTTGTGCCTTTTTGTTCATCCGAGTATCTATCAAAAATGATCACTGGGGTTAGACTGTATTTTTTTCCAAGTAATTGATGCAAGAATCCCAAATATTGTCAAACGTAAACTAAGATTGGAAATGGAATACAGCCAAAATACGACACAGTGAAAAACTATATTTTCAAATTACAGACGCCTAAAAGTAGGTTTAATGCAATTTTCACAAAATTTGACAAAAATTGACTTTTTTCGACTGTCGATGGCGACTATATAAATCGATCTATTTTGGAAGTTAGGAAAGGCGTTCGATGCAGAATTTTATACTATATGAATACAATCACATTTCACCTTAATATCCGTCGTTTGCAAGATATGAGCGAAAAACCAAAAAAACTCTGAAAATTTCAAGATTGTTTGCGTTTTTCGACCTGAGCCGGTTCTGCTACGAGGCAGCACACTTCAGATTCCTGTTCATCACCTTAAAAACATATAACTCCGTTGAGAAACTTTCTACCGGACTCATATTACGAGAACTTTTGAAAACCATTGGATCAGGCTATATGTCGTTGAGCTGGAATAAGACCAAATGATTTTTAAAAGATCCAGAAATTTATTATCCTTGTTATTCGACATCCATCCAAAGGAGTAATTTTAAATATGTTTGCCAGATTTATATTGTAATTATATTAATATTAGAGATTATAGACCGATAGCAGTTCAAAAAATTAAATTAAGTTCTATTCAATTTAAGTCGTTTAATTCATTTAATTTATAAATTCATTCATATCATTAATTTCATTAAATTTATTAGCATTCAATTAATTGAATACATTCGATTCGGTAGAATTATTGTATTCATTCGTTTTATTTATTCAATTCATTGTTTTCATTCGCTCGATTCATTCATTTCGCAGAACATAAACTAGATATGAAGCCATATAAAGACAGATATATAACGCATTTTTTACTGTTATACATAACAAAACTATTTATTTACTCCTTCCTTTGATAAAGACTGGTGTTCACTAAGTTCTTGATAATTGACAAATGTACCGTTGAACTTCTTATGTACATTTGTAACATCTTAATACAAATGTCATTGTGGGCATTTTTTCTGGTTTTGTTTTTATATTAATAATGAAATAAGCCGACATAAACGTATGAAACAAAAATAAATGTAACAACAAAAAATAATTAAGAAACTGTTCGCACGAAACATTTTTAGTCCATATTGTGGAAGAAACGTACACACAATGATTCGAATTCTAAACTAATTAAGTTTATTTTGTCCAGTATATTATATTTTGAAATGGAAACACCCGTCTTGTGGTGGCATATATTCTATTCCTGTCATCCAAAGACAAGGCCTTAATATGTTTTATATATTTTCTTTACACAAAAAAGAACACTTGACCTTGTTCTGCCGTTTCCGTTAGATGGTGCAATGAGTTTCTAGTGGAATTATAAGAATATGTAATGCATTCACCATATCGTCTAGAAATGTGATTTAACAAAAACATATTCGTTTTATACTAAAAATACGCAATGAAACAATACAAAAAATAGTGTTGAAAGGCCTCGGTAACCAGACGATCATTTCAAAAAAAAAAAACATCGGTGCAATACCTCTGTATCACGAACTTGCTGAAACATCTGGCTTAGTGTTTTAAATATATATAAGATTTCCTTGATTTTTAAAAATTATATCTGGAAGGCTTCTGGAGAGTACTTTGCTGGACAAGACTGTACAGGGTTTTTCCTTATAATTTGGCATGCTTTTAAAGGTAATATTTGAAGGAATACAAAAAAGTGTATATAAACGTTTTTAGATTTAGATATTTTTTCAAATGGAACCCCCTATATTTTATATAAAATATAAAATCTCCTTGTTTTCCTCTTTTCAAAAACATAGGGTTTGTCTATGTTTGGATAAGAACTTTCTGTAATAATTTGACTTTAAACTTTTATTTGAATTGCAATAGATCATACCTGCTTTGCTCTAGTAAGACATGAAAACCAAACAGAATTAGATGAATGTTGAATCTTGCCTAGCCATGAATGACGACAGATAACAAAACAAATGAACTTAAATAATATCTACTCATGCATAAACCTCATAATAACAGTAATTATTTGTCTTATTTACCTATAAAATGCTTCTTACCCAGGAAGTACAACTTCTTGTAGTTGCATTATATTATGCAAATGACAATACTGTCGTAAAAGTAGCTCGCCAGCATCAGATTAAATATCCAGAGAATAGAATTCTATCAAGACAAGCTTTTGTTAAAAATCACACCGAAAAAAAAACTCTCCAAAGGAAAAAGAGAGTCTGCAAAGGCAATAGTGAAGAAGATTTATATTTTATTGCATTTCAAAACATATTGACAAAATTGAAAACTTGCTAAAAATAAATTTTTTTCTGGAAAATCCATATCGCTATATCAGATGTTTCACGCTTTACGGATAAGTCATGAAAAATGGTTCATACTATCCTGCAAAAGTATGGATATCACCCTTATAAAATTGGGCCGGTTGAATATTTATCACAAGACAATAAAATACACAGATACCGATTTTCTGCAGACATACTAAGGATATTAGATTAAAGATGACCTTTTTAACAAACAGCGGGCATCTTTAACAGTTGAAATAACCATTTCTGGGCATCGCAAAGTCCTCATAAAATAAACGGAGTTAAAAAGCAGGGTCGGAAGGCTTTGCATGTGTGAAGTGGTCTACTAAAAACTAAGGTAATAGGACCCATTCACTGGCCAGCAAATAGCCCTGATCATAAACCACTGGATAATTTCTTGTGGGGGGTATTTGAAGGACAAAGTTTGCTTTAATAGAACACATAATAGAAATTAAACAAGAATTTCTGATTTTAAATAACAAATAATATCCTTTATATATTAGCAACGAAATTCAAAATTAGGTAAATTGTATCAAGATTGATTGATTTTATAATGGTGGTTCTTATGTGGATATTTAACTAATTTGTTCAAATATTTATTACTATTTCTAACTGTAAAGCCTGGGTTATAGATTCAAAAAAGGTTTCGCCGTGCGTCGCCGTTTGCGTTGTCCTTGAAGTTTACTTAACGTAAAACAATGAATATGGTTATATTTTTTTCGCCATCCGTTTGAGTTTCCGCTAGCCGTCGAAAATGAATGAATGAATGAATGAAATGTATTATAGACACATCAACCTCTTGGGTTTTTTAGTGTCTCATCTTGTATTTTTATGATGATGAGAAGGTGCCATTGATTCTGACTAGTATTTTCCGGTTATTAAGAAATGATGAAATGAATTTTAGCATATTGCCCTTTATTCCCCAAGATATCAGCGCATTTAGGATTGATGATCTTTTAACCGCATCAAAGGCCCTACGTAAGTCAAGGAATACGGCTGTAGTGTGATTGTTTTTATCGAATCCCGCAATTATATCCGTTTGCAGGCCCATAATATGGTCTATTGTTGAGTGTCCCTTTAGGAAGCCTATCTGATGTTTACTGATTAGGTTATTTTTATTCAGAAAGAATGTTAGTCGGTTATTTACTATACGTTCCATCAATTTACACAAATGACTTGTAAGTGCAACTGGTCTGTAACTACTTGTATTAAATCTAGGTTTTTGGAGTTTGTGGATAGGTATGAGGATAGAAATTTTCCAAGTATCAGGGATTTGTCCAGATTTCCATATGATATTATAAATTTCAAGCAGTTGATCCAAACCATCATATGTTAGATTTCGGATGTGTGGAATTTTAATTCCATCCATTCCAGGGGATGTATCCCTGCATCTATCTAGAGCATACATTAGTTCTCTATGGGTCAGCGGCATATTAAAAGACATGTGTTCATAGTTCTGGTTTGATATAGTAACTACTTCATCTTCATATCCGCTGGACGAATCATGATAATATTTGGCAAAGGTTTCAGTTAGTTCGTTATTGTCCGTGATGATTTTGTCATTTTCATACAACATGGAAATGTTAGAGTAAGGTACACCCCTCATCCTTTTAACCTTTCTCCAAATCTCCTGGGTGGATGTATTTGGGCTGATGCTATTTGTATATGATGTCCAGGAGTCTCTCCTGGCAGCTCTAATCGTTTTCCTTGAATAGGCTTTAGCTTTTTTATAGTTTATAAAGTTATGGGTGCTTGGATTGTTCTTAAATTTATTTAATGCCTGTTTTCTTTGTTTGATGGCTTGTTTGCATTCATCATTCCACCATGGTGCTGGTGGCTTGCCTTTGAAGAATTTTATTTTAGGAGTACTGGCATCTATTGCATTTTTAATGGCTATTGTGAAGTTATTTGTTGTTGAGTCTATGTTATTGGAGATGTTAGGAAAATTAAGTGAACTTTTAAAAATATCCCAGTTTGTTTTATTATAGTTGTATTTATCTATATGAGAGGATTGCTGGTTGAGGATGGGGCATTCTATGATTATCGGGAAATGATCACTATCATGCGTGTCGTTGAGTGTGCTCCATTGAAAGTTTGTTGATATGTTAGGACTACATATGGATAGGTCGATGTGTGATAGCGATCCTGTTGCAGATGAAATAAATGTGGGTGATCCATCATTCATTAGAGCTAGATTGCATTCTTCTATAATTTCAGCTATCAATCTACCTTTTCCATCAGTATGTGATGAGCCCCAGTCAGCATTGTGACTGTTCCAATCACCCATCAACATGAGTGGAGGGGGTAGCTGATCTATTATATTTTTGATGTCATTTCTATTAAATGATGTTGATGGTGGAAGATACAAATTACAGAGAGTAATTTTGTTTTTTTGTATATGTGTATTAATAGCCACAGCTTCTAAATTGGTGTCAAGTTGAATTTCTGTGTGTAATATATTTTCTTTTATTAATATAGCAACTCCACCAGAAGCTCTATTGGGGTTATTTCATCATTTCTGATGATGTTATAATTTTTAATATTGTAAGTTTCATTCATTTTTAAGTTGGTTTCTTGTAAGAGTAAATAGTGAGGTTTTATGTTTTTAATTAATAACAGAAGTTCTTGATGACGAGGTTTGATTCCATTAATATTCCACTGTAGAATTTGCGAAGCCATTTGTATGTAAGTGTTTTATTAATTTATTTATTTGTATTATTCTTGTTACTACTGGGTTTGTTTTTTTCTGTTGAAACTTTGTTTTTATTATTATTGGATGTTTGTGATTTAGTTGAGGTAAAAGAGCTGTTGGATTTTATTGACAAGGATGATGAGGATCTTTTAATTTCCTGAGATTTGGCGTCACAGCTCTTGCTGCTTTTTTGTGCGGGTATTTTGAGATTGGTACTTGAGTAGTGTATTGTTTGTTTGGGTTTAGATGTGGAGGAGATTTGGATAGAGGATGGAGTTATGGTTGAGGGTGTGAGGGGGATATGTTGTGTAGAAGGAGTGGAGAGCAAGGGGGCAGGTGGTTTGGATTTAGGGTTGGATGTGGTAGAGTTATTGGCTGCCATTGCAGCGTAGGAGTGTCCATATTTTGAAGGGTTATCTTTGAGGAATTTCTTGGCGTCTGCATATGATAGTTTTTCTATGATTTTTATCTTTTGTAGCTGATATTCTATTTTAAATTTGGGACAGCCTTTATATCTCGGCGAGTGTTCGCCTTTGCAGTTGGTGCAAATTGGAGGTGGGTTACAAATTCCTTCATGTTTATCTTTGCCGCATGATGGGCAGATTGGGTCAGATTTGCAGAATTTTGCCAGATGACCCAATTTCTGGCATTGGTTGCATATTATGGGGTTGGGTATATAGGGTCTAATTTTACATCTATTAAAACCAACAATTAGGTGTTCTGGTAAATTAGTAGTTTTAAATGAAACTATATATATGTTTGTGTCTATTAATTCACCTTTTATTTTCTTTTTGAGTCTTAATATGTCTACTACTTTTTGGTCTGATAAATTTTCTATTATTTCTTCTTTGCTGCAATAACTAAGATCAGGACAGTTTATTGTCCCCTTTGTTATATTTAATTTTGGGTGTGGTATAGTTGTTATTGACAAATCTCCCACTAGTTTAATTTCCATTAAATTTGTTACTTGTTCTGGGTTTTCCAGCTCTACTAGTATGCTACCATCTCTGAGTTTCTTTACATTTTTCAAGTTCCTAACTTTCCCAGTGAGTGTTCTATGTATAATGAATGGGGACATTGTTTGAAATGAACCTTCTGTGGGTTTTAAAAGAAAGAATTTTTCAGTATGGGTGTTGTTAAATTCAAAACTATATCCGTATCACTGCTATCAATTTCTCTTCTATATCTTTTACCTCCATGTATTTCTTTAGTATGATCTCCAGTAATTGTGTTAGACTTTTTGGCCTGGTTTCCTACCAAATAAGTCCCGCAGTAGCTGGCTGACGGTCGGGGAGGGCCTGCTTTACCACTCTCAGCACCGACCGGCACTGGGTATCCGACACCCTGTGCGGTAATTTTTGTATCAATTTGGTCTACTTCCATTTTGAGTACAGGGTTTAACATGAATTGGGACAATACTAAACATCACAAACGAACTGAGGCCCCGGGATCGTCACCCCCGTACTAGTAAAATTTTTCAATCCTACTAGCCCCCTGGGGGGAGCCGTCGAAAAGGTGGCGATCTTTAACTTTGACGGAAGCGGCTAGCGTAAATTGACGTTTGCGATAAGTTGCAACCAATGAAATTGCGGGCCTTTCAAAACGTTCGTTTTTCGTAATAAATTTAACAATAATATATACACATAACATCCTCGTTCATTTGAAAAAATTGCTTGGGGGTAATTGTCTTTAATTTTAAGAAAATACTGGTAGCAATTTTGAGTATTTGTACTCTAATTAACAGGCCGAATTCGCCATCTTTTTTTTCAATATCTTAACAGCTGCGGCACACATTAATGTCCACAATGCCTAATCTTTACTAGGCATCAGTACTATGATTTTGATTATCGATTGTCAGCAAATGAGAAAAACGCACATAAACTTAAAAACAACGAGATAAAATTGCATTACATAAAAAGACGATAAATATAAACACAGTAGTAAGATTAGTTTCAAAAAGCCTAAACGTTTTTAATCTATAAGATGGGGAAAGAACCAGCGCAAACGCTTAGCTCAAACGGACGAGGCAAGACGCAAATGTTTTCATCTATAACCCAGGCTTTAAAATTCAAACTTTTCTTAATGTATTATTTCAGTTCATTTGTTTTGTTATCCGTGGCTAAGCAAGATTCATTCATATTCATATGGCTTTCATGGCTTGCTAGACCAAAGAAGTTATGCTTTATTGCAATTAAAATAAAAGATTAAAGTCGAATTATTACAAAAAGTTCTTATCTAAACATAGGCAAACTATATATTTCTGAAAAGAGGAGATTTTATATTTTAAATAAAATACAGGGTATCTATTCTATTTAAAAAAACATTGATTTTTCTATTTTCTGATTGTCAGTTGTTTTTTTGAACGTCATATCTAAAAAACCTAAAAACTTTCATATAAACGTTTTTCCTTCAAATAATACATTTAAAAGCGTGACAAATTATAAGGAAAAACCCTGTACATAGGTTGTTTCTAACAAAACGAAGTTAACATGATTATTTTTGTCTACTTTAAACTTTAATTGTTGATGTTTACTTTATCAATATAGAAAAAAATATTTATAGACTTTTCTTTCAATTTTCCAACTGTACGATAATCATCTCAATTTAAAGTAAAAAAGTTTTATTTCAAAAAATTTTATTAATACCCCACCAAAAAACCAATTACTTCTGACCATGCACTACATTTCTACATGGCACGGGAAAAAAAAGACGATGTTTTAAACACAAATCATTAACTCGTTAATCCATTTTTATTTAAACCTGTTTGATATCATAGATCTAATGTAATAAAACCATATAAACAAAAGTGCCTTTGCAATGTTGCATTATTGCTCATTTCTTTAGATATGTTTGTTTAAAACAAAAGTGTCCAAATTTGCACCATAGTATAACAATAAAACTAGAAATATAGTTTTACTTTTACTTAGGTGAGTGAATATAGGAATATAAATAACATAATAATACCGTTAATATTTAATTTTTAAATATTAATATTTGTTAATAAACAGAATAATCAAGTTAGGATATTTTTCAAGCAAAATATGTCTACGACATTTTTAATAGAGACTCATATTAACTTTAATCTATTTTTCTTTACAGGAGCAACATGGGTAATCGAACTAAATATTCTTGTAAGTTCGCAATACAAGTAATGTCTATATTATTTTCAAAATTATGAGTCTTATAAACAAAAAACTGCAAAAGAGTAAGCCATTTTTCAAGTTTATTTTTTATGTTATATATTAATTAACTATGTTGAGTTAAAAACAACAAAGCCAACAACACAAAGAACTTTTGTTCTGAAATCCAAACTTTATATAAAAAATTGATTAAACGTAATACAGTTGTGTCAGCTGCAAAATACTGAGTACACGTTTTTGATGTTGACGAGCTTTGCTAGCCTGGACAACCCATTAATTTATCCATGCGTTAATTTTATTAAAATTTAAAAATGTAATACAATATTTAGTTTGTCTCAACTGTTAGCTAACGTTATTAAGGTAGCTGAATTTACTAAAAAGGCTTTTCATTAGATCACAGAATGGCGGCGACGCACAACTGCAGAAATATTAATTTCTCAAAAAGTCTCTTATCGACACAGAAATAATATCGTGGTGATGGTCACACAGTAATTTGTACAAGTTTATTTATCATGCCAACGTTAGAGAGGCAGCCGATGAATGATGATTCCGATGAATTCCTCGTTTCTGCAACATATTTCGGAATCAAGCTCATATAGGGTTTAATAATAACCGCAAAAAAGTTTGAAACATTTCAGTGATATCCGGAAAAAACGAAATTTCCAAAAATCGTTTATATTTTTTTCCTTAATTTATTTACAGAGGTATTTTAAAATAATTAGAACTGTATAATTGAACCTTTTTCTTCTTTACTTTTCAACATGGTTGCAAGTTGTTAAAGGGCATTAACCAAAGAAAATGAGCAACAACAAAAAGTCAAGAGATATTGTAAAACTATTTTCATATTAAAGTGCGGGACATGAAAGAAAACCGGGCGGTCCTTAAAATAAAGGTTCACAGTCTTAAGCAAGCGGAAAAGTAAAATTTGTGTACGCAAATAAATTTTATTTGTTGTAATAGTTTGCCGCTATTTCCAGTGGCGCCTATACATTTCGAACATTTGTTTTCATTTCTATATAAATGCGTTGCGTCAAATTTGAATTATTATTTCAAAGTAACGATGGTGAGCAAAAGAGGAAAAACAATTCGAAGCGGTTCACGTGAAGTTATTGCAAGTGTTATAGAGGCCTGTACTAGAGAAGCTGATGAATGATAATTTGACTATTCCAATTCAAAATGGAACAGAACCCGCTGCATTTTACACTGGTGTTTCGGAAAGTAGTGTAAGAAAAATTCAAAGAGAACATAATGATCGCTCATGTTCTACTTCACGTTTAAAATCTCCTGTTAAAAAAAGACCCGGACTATCATACAAAGATAAAATTAACCATGGTTATTTTCAAGTAATTCGACGAACAATAGAGGATTTTTGTATAAACTTGAAAAAGGTTCCGACCTGCAAACCTCTACTTCGTGCTGTAAAGAACAAAATAGATTTTCCGTACGGGTATAAAACCTTAAATCGGCTTATACGATCAAATGTTTTTCTTTGGCGCAAGTGCCAAAATAAACGAAAATTGCTCATTGACAGACCAAATATTTTTCACTGGCTTGTGAAATATCTATCAATTGTAAGGCAATATAGGCAAGAAGGATGCAATATTGTGTATCTAGACGAAACCTGGGTGGATAATGATATGACAGTGAACAAATGCTCGCAAAGTGAAAGTGTTACAGGTGTTGTTCAGGGAATCCGCTCTAGTAGTCGCTTTATTATAGTTCATGCTGGTTCAGAAGCAGGATTTGTTCCAGGTGCTGCTTTAGTTTTTCGCTCGGGACTAACAACTGGAGACTACCATGGACAGATGAATAGAGATAATTTTGAAAAGTGATTGCTCGAGAAGCTTCTACCTAACATTCCTCTCAAATCAGTCGTGGTAATAGATAATGCGTCTTATCATTCTCACGTAGAAGATAAAGTGCCAACTAAATATTCTACAAAAGTTCATATGATATCGTGGCTTAAATCGAACAATCTTGTATGTGATCCAACATAGAGAAAATATCAATTATATGAAGTAATATCAGCCAACAAGCCTAGAGAAAAAAAGTATAAAATTGACGGTCTTTTATGTAACCTCGGTCATACATCTTTAAGGCTACCTCCATACATGTGCGACCTCAACACTATTGAACTTGCATGGGCAGTAGTAAAAAAATGTATTCGAGAGCGCAACACCGGTGAACTTTCAATTAAAGATTTAAATAAAATAACATTAGAAGCGATTGACTCAATATCGGCTGAAAATTGGAAATAGTATGTTAAACATGTTCGTTCTATTGAAGATAAATACTGGGAAGTAGATGGCAAAATTGAAACGGTTATTGATGATTTAGTTATCACATTGGGATTTTCAAGTAGTGACGACGAAACCTCATCATTTTCAGAGGAAGACAATGATTTAGAGGGAATCGAAGCTCAAAAATGGCTTAGTTTTTTTTTCATATATTTTGTAAAATTGTTCATAAAGTAGCTGTTAATAAACTGTTTCAAAATAATTAATTTTCTATTTAATACCGGTTGTCAAAAAATATCTAATATTGCAATTAATATTTGAAAAACTACAGAACTCATATTTTTTCAAAATTAACCCATCAATGTAGTTATAGTAGGGGAGCCAGCACTGATTCCAGTGAACAAAATTTATCAACATTTTAACTTATGCAGTTCGACTTTGGGCTATTCGGGTATGCCAAAAGTGACCGTTTGTCTCCGTCTGTCACATGACTTTGTCCAGGGAGCGTCATTGTGAAGTACTATACAGGGCGTTTCCTAATTGCGTGCTAATGTTAAAGGGGGGTGATTCTTGGACCTTTTTAAGAAAGATGTTTAATATAAACCTAAAAGTCTTAACTTTGGAGATACAGGGTTTTAAAAAAACATTTACATACACGTCTTTTATGCATAAAAGAGCATCTTTTATTAACAACCAATTTTTGAAATTTCTACCAGTGGCGTGCATATGTAATTAACCTGGGTAAATCCGTATGCTCCTTAATGCATAAAAGACGTGTATCAAATTTCATGCAGTTATCTACAATAGCATCAGAATTGGGATGAAAAAAATGTTTTCTTTTTAAACTTTACCATCCTGTATCTCAAAAGTTAAAACTTTTAGGACATAAAAACTCCCCCTTTAACATCAGCACGCAATTAGAAAACGCCCTGTATAGTACTTCACAATGACGGCCCCTGTATAAAGTAATATGACAAACGGAGACAGACGGCCACTTTTGGCATACCCGAGTAGCCCAAAGTCGAACTGCATAAATTAAAATTCTGGTAAATCTCGTTCACTGGATCTGATGCTTGTTGCCCTTGTAAAATCTGGACTTGTAAATCGTGTATCACTATACTGGGTGGTCCAAAAATAGTGGACGTAGACAGTAGCCCGGGAACCGTTAATGACAGAACTCAAGAAAAAATATATTTATAGGTAAATCGATCAGTAAAAATCAAAATTAAATCATTTAAAAAAAAAGTTCGTCGTTTTTGCAACACAAAAGAGATATAGAAGTGCGGTATACGAAAGAAAACAGACAAATATAGATAAAGGTTCATTAAGCATAGTTACATTTTTTAATTATCTGAAGTGCGTATAGTCAAAAAGGAGTGCCATATTATTTAAAGAACGACGGGACAACACTGGTTTAAAGAGATTTCTTGGCCGACCTTCCTAAATCGATTGACTCCGCCCGATTTTCTTTCGTGTCCTGCACTTTACAAATTTTAGCAAAAGAAAAAATTTAAATTAAAAAGATTTTAAAAATTTGGTTATATTAAAAAGTCTATATCTTCACCCCTGGCTTTGCCACTGTCCTGTTTTAGTGGCTTTGCCACTGTCCTGTTTTAGGACTAAATAGAGTGCAGTGGTAAAGCTGCACCCTTTCGAAAACTGCAAGTTATGAACAAGATGAGTAGCTTGATCGGCCCAAGTGTGTTGCAAACTATTTTAACAAATATGTTGTAGATACTTAAAAATATTTTAAACAATATTAATAAAAATATTAATAATAATATTAACCATAAGAAATGTGAGTTCTCATGCAGCATGGGAGCTTTTAATTAATAAAATAAAAAGAAATATGCATCTGATGAAATTCCGTTAGATGTATTTAAAAAAGCTACGAAGTCTTGTAATTTTAATATCAAATTATCCCTGTTTGCGAGTTAATCCGCAATTGCCTAAAGATGTTTGATATTTGAGTACGCGATGCCTGGACCAACTTTTATCATAGTTATATATCCATAGAAAATAATTTTTTACGACCATTTTATTTTTTCTTAGTTTTGGAATTTGAAATATGTCACCTTAAAGCTCCTCTGACAACGGTCGATATGGGTATCCACGCTCTGATTTTATATTTGCTTTTAGTGAATCGAATACATTTAGAATTTATTCAAAGCAATGTGATGCGGAATATACCTCGGCCATGGTTAAAACAGTTAAAACTGAAACTATAATGCTTATAGTGAATCTTTAGATGAGCCAATTTAATAGTGTTTTGTACATTTCTAAGTCGAAATAATGTATGTTCATATGAAGCCACCAAATTGAATATCTTTTGTTATGTAATCCTAAGTTTGTCATGGACTTGTCACAAATCATTAGTGTCTATCACGTTATTGTACATTTGTGGATGCTATACGGTATCCAGTTCTGAAGAGCTGATTCTTGACAGGGAATGATTTAAAAGCCATAGAGACACGATAGAGATATGTATTGCGGGAGTATCAACAACCAATTCTTGCAAACCATATTCTAAGAAGTTTAAATGTTAATTAGCTCCCTGTTTAGCTTTGTCTGAAATATGTTTACCCTTTTTAAAATAATTGATATGGTTCATAAAAAAATAATTAAACTACAGGTGTAACAACTAGTATTCACTGCCTTATAGCAGACGAAATACTATATTTAAACATTTCATATTTAAATTAAAACCAAATTTCCTAATATGATTAAAAAAGCAGTAGTAAAAGTATGTTTAGAAATAGGCTCGAAACATTCTTAACTTGATACAGGTTTTTATTTATTTATTTAAAGAAGTTAGTCATCGAACAGTCAGTCGCAGTTGTTTTATACCAGGATGGCACAACATGTATTTGTTTATTAAAGCGGAAGTTTAAAACTTTGATTAAAATTTTTTTGCACTCTTTCGATCTTATGTACGTATTTAGCATACAGTGGAATTCAAACCGTTGTAGAATAGTCAAGAATAGGCCTAACCGTGGTGTTAAATAAGGTTCATAGAGAAATATAATTATTAAATCGGTGTGCCACCCTTAATATGTAGCCGAAAATTAGTTCTGAATCAAAAATTACATAATTTAAAATAAAATTAATAAATGCCTAGTTTTTACATTAAAAACACCGCGACTCTGTTACGTCATGTATAATTCGTACTAATTTATCCCTATATCACATTTATTTTTTCTGCAAAATTTAAAGTCAATTGAGTAAGATTTTTTACGTTTTTATTATTCTATACAACATATAACTAAATTTGAACACTCACTGGTCTGATTGTCATCTTTCTTATAGTATGGGCGACTCTAGTATATAAATTCGTTTGGCTAAAAACCTTGAAAGGAAAGACTCATATCCGTTTTAAATTAACGGAAAATTCTACTTACTATACGAAGATAGTGAATGTGTGTCTTAAAGGTTAAATTAATTATTTACTTTGCGATGTCACTTACTTTAAATTTAGTAATAAAAATTACCTAATAATCTACTTAGTCTAAATAAAATAAATTAAAATGGCTTTGATTATGATACTTCGCTTAACTCTTATTACAAATAATTTTAGAATTTCTGACCTGGCGGATGTTTTAAAAAAATTGAGGCCCCTATATTGGTAACTAGGATGAACACCAATTTTAATAGAGAAATCTACCTTATTTTTCACTTGGTCTCCTCGGAGGATTCTTAGTTATGCTTGTTATTAGCGAATTAATTTTTTTAAAGCGCCCTGTATATTTATTAAAGTACAAAACATTTAGAAAACAAGATTCATAAATAATCGTTAAAATAGTTTACTCTTTGTGCTCTAATATAGCTCTTTGGGAAAAAAATTGGGGTTAAAATTAAAAATATAAATCGTTCCAAATCTTTTAGATAATCATGACATTCATTGGTAATTACTGAAATTAATAAAATTTTTAAATCATAGGTTTCAGTATTTTAGTTATGTGTGTATTTTCTAAATATATCTTTTACTTTTCTGTACAGGCTGTCTAAATTAACATGGCATATATCCTTACGTGATAAACAAGAAAGGATAGAAGAAATAACTAATGGCAAAGAATTCTTTGTTTTCTTTAAACATTTTTATTTTTAACATTTTCAAGTTCCAAACGTGAGCATCAGACCGTAAATAGAATGAACTTTTATCTTGTTTTTGGCTCTAGAAAAAAAATTAAAATAGTTTAAAAATACTTTGTTTTTTAAATTTTGAAAATAAATTGAAAACTAAAGAAAAATACTAATAAATCGGAAACTTTGCATCATAGACTATACTAAGGCGTATACATAGTTGAACTCATCTTTAATCGCTATATCATAATCTGTAATAATATTCCTATTTTAAATAAGAAAGTTTATATCAGTTCAGAAAAAATGCTACACCCTGTGAAAAGAAAAATAAAATAAATTAATAGTTCAAAAGAAAAATAGAAATATTTGCCTTTAAATTTTTCCTTAACTTTCACGTTTCTTAAGATAAAAATCTTATGTTAGGAACCTTATAGATACAATTGTGTTTACCCCACTTAACTCAAATAACGTATTTGATTTACAACCAACGGAAAATCACTTTAATTAACTAGTAAAACTTAACCGAATGACTTTAAAATGCAAAATCTATGTAAGATACGGAAAGTTTCAATGCAAATATTCTAGACAAATTGTTTTTCATAGGGGACCAATCTTAAATCAGCCAGAGAGTGAGCAAGTTTTTAAAAGTTTTAATAAAGAAGCGACAAACTGCCATCGAGGGACTCGGAAAAGCAATCAAGGACCTTAATGGACACCGTGCACGAGGAAAATAGGTAAGAGGGAACAGTTATGTTAATTTAGGGGGGATAGGAGGGAGATTCGATACGATAGTCTAGTCTCTAAACTAATCGAGCAGGACGTAGAGCAAAAATAAGGAAATTTGCCGTATATGTCTCATGTAGATATAGATCTAAATGAGACAATAGATTAAAAAGCCAAGGCACTATTGCATTAATGGCGGAAAAAAAGTTATAATGATTTAAAAAATAATTTATAAAGATGTTTGAAAGTTATATTATTGCTATGGTAAAACAGATAAAAAGATGTTTACATACAATAGCTTTTGAATTAAAAAAGAAACATAGAAAAGGTTTGTAATAAAACTAAGGGATTTAAAGAGTTATAGTATTAACTTAATACTGACTACAACGCGTCAAATGTCAGCTAATATTATGATTAAAAGGCGATACAAGCAATTGATGTAGCGAATCTATGAAACTGCTTGATGAACTATATATGCGGTCTTTCATTATATTGAAAATACAAACTTAATCCCGAAAAAAATGAAATAAAAAAATAAATTTTTTGTTGAAGATTATTTAATTTATTTATAACTTTCATTGTTTCAGTTATACGAATATTCAATATTTTTACCTTTGTACTATTTATAATTTCATGAAATTTAATTTCGAGGTACAAACCTGTGAACACAATGTGGGAAACATTGAAATTTAAAAGAGGTGGAGACGTTTGTATTTGCTTTGTTTTTGCTTGTTAACAGGAAGATTCTTCTATTTTTTTGCTTTGCTAATTTCGTATTTGCGGCAGATATTTATTTAAGTATATCTGCACATAACAAATAAACTACAAGTTGTTGCAATTTTTTGAAATAACGTCATATCAGTGAATTACAGTTTGGCACCCTTGTATATATTATTATTCAATTTGTTTCTTAAACCAGATATGTATTAATTGGACTTTCTTGTGTATAGGTTTATTTGCAAAATCAAACACAATGGAGTTAACTTAACGTTTCGCCTATCATAGCAGGATTTTTCAAACATTGCTCATTCCTTTATTATTTTTTTGTATATGTAGAGTTTTCTTTTCCTATATACAAATAATTTAAAAAACATTTAGTAGCCAAATTATCTCAAGACATCTACAACTTTCTAAAACTAATTTAAATTTTATACTATTTACAAAAAATTATTGCAAGATTAATAAAATAAGGTTACATACCTCGAAAAATGCATGTCTTTTGCTTATTGATATTTGTTGGTAGGTAGCAAATTAGTGGTTTACCAGATAACTCATGTGTTCCAGTTGTAGGTATAAAAGTTTTTTTAATTTAAACCTTAGAAGAGGATCAGACATTCACGGTGATATACTATATTTTAAAAATAATGGCTTGGACGGAGTAAAATCTATACTACGTTTTCTTCTTAATATCAAATTCTGGTATGTTTAACTTAAATATTTTAGGTCTTGTTTGTCATTGTCACTGCATTTTTTTCTTTTTTTATACGAATCATTTCTTTCATAAGTGTTTGTCAAATATCACAGTTAAATTAGGTCCTTGCATTATACCTTAAAATGTTGTCGCTGTTTAAGTTATTTTTGCAAATTTCAAGCAATACTATTGAATAAACTATTACAAAATAATTAAAAACATTTACAGTTTTTACATTTTGCACCACTTACATAGTAATGGAAACTACATACAACGACGAATCAAGTTTTTTTTACAACCCACACGGTATAATAATGTCTTTCATGAAAGCAAAAAGAAAAATTAAGGGAAATTAATTAACTGGAACTACATTCTTTGTTTTTCGTATGCATCGATAGGGATACAAATAATATAATATCGTCCTTTTATTTTAAAATCTTTCGCTATACATTGTTGCAGAAATATCACTATAGCACAAATATCAACGTCCGAATATGTAGGTAGAAATAAACTAGTTTTATGCTTAAAACGCATTGTTTCTGTCCGTTTACAGTAACAAAAAGAATTGTGTGGCTAGTAAGATATATTCTGTGTTGCCAGACTGTACGTTTTGAAATAAGGATCATTCGATAGTTAAAAATTTTTTTTTTAATTTTGCGACTATTTTAAAAACAAGAACTTTAATTATTGAATTAATATTTGTTTGTTAAGCTGAAATTTACTGAATTTTTAAATTGTTTATTGGGCCACGTTTTTTTTTCACATGAAGAATTCGCACTAAAATTTTACCAGTTTATCTCTGTCACATTTGCTTGGTTTCTATGCAAAAATTTCAAGTAAATTGGATATGTACTTTTTTGAAACTGATTTTTTTAAACATTTCAATACCCCGCCATTTTGTTACGCCATCATGCCTTAACATAAACATTTTAGTCAGTTTATCCACCAAATTTGAGCTTAATTGGATAAACAGTTTTTTAATTATGATGATTATTATTCTGTTTCGTCATTTTAGATTTTTAAGCCAAGTCTAAAGTAAATCGGTTAAGTAGTTTTTGAGCTATGCCGCATACAAAACAGACCGACAGGCCGACAGCAAAGATCTGCAAAAACCTCAGCTAAAACATAAATTATTTTCTGGCAATCTTTTATAATATTATTAAAAGTATCCTCATTTGAAAACGGCATTTGGAAACAACTTAAATAAACCCAACATAGAGCTTAAAAATATTTGACATATTTTTGAATTTTAATTCAATAGGTAGTTTATGTCTTTATTGTAATACTACTAATATATATATTTATTGTGAGATAAAGAAGAGAGTCAATGTTTTTATTATTTTAAGTGTTGTAACATTTTTGTCATTGATGGCGACCCTGCAAATCTTATTTGCATTTAAGTTACTTCAATAAAAATGATTGAATTGATTTTATTTTTTTTAATAAAAGGTATTGACTTTCGGTTTTTACAAAAGTTTTCACTGTTTTATTCTCGTTTTAATTGTATGAAATGAAAAGTGTAGCCTTGCATTTAAAAATTCTGAGAAAAGCAATAATTTTTGCTGAATTTATAAAGAGCATTCTCTAACCATGACGGCAAAAAAAACAAAATAAATGTAGCATATTATATATAAACAATTACTTTTTTAAAAAGATTAAATTTGTTAAACCAAAACGGAGTTACCAATATTTCGCAAAAGAAAAGAAATCCTCCACAACCACCACTTTATTTGATGCTAAAATAATTAAAATTAACTTGAAGACAATTGCTAGTGAAGACCTATACTGAACAGATATTTCAGATATACCTGGAGCCCTCTATTGATGCCTTCGCTCGTTTCCTGTGAATCCAATATTTCCCAGATGTATAATGGACAGTTTCCCGTTTTTCTTATCGATTTATTCACCTTGTATCAAATACGGCCTTAAATCTACAACTCGTCTTGTAAAGAATAAATAAATTATTTGGTGAGTCGTGTGGGGGTTGTCAACTATAATCGCTTCTAGCCCTTAAATATACTGTAAGAAACGAAACCCACAATCCATCTTTGTTAAATTCCGTATTAGTTGATATAGGTATAGTCCCAAATTTACTTTCTTTATCTGGAACTTCCCTCGTCATGGTTTTTAGATAGGAATAGGGAAGTGTGACCCAATTTAGTTTAGTACATACTTACAGTATAAGTGTTACATATACTATTTTTTCAAACATTTTTATTGGGCGCCATTTTGTTTCATCATTATGGATTCCTACCAATATTTTTTACTAGTTTCTTTCTCCCTATGTTACTCTTGACTTTAAAGTAAAGCATAATTTAAAATAAATTGAATGAATAGTTTTTACACTGACAGATACCGCCGTTTTGTTACGTCATGTTGAATTCGGAGCAGTTGATCCCACTTCACATTTAACTTTTATGCAAAATTTAAAGTCCATTGAACAAGACTTTTTTATGTTGATTTTTTTAAAAATGTTATTTGGCCCAAATTTTATTTCGCCATCTTAAATTCGCATCACAACTCTCTCAGTTTATCTTTATATCACAGTTAATTTTTGTACAAAAATTGAAATTAGTTTAATACATAGTATTTTCAGGCCGATTTTTTAAATATTTTATTAAGTCGCTATTTTGTTTGGATTCATCACAAAATGTTACCAGTTCATTCCTATGTAACACTTGAATTTTGTGCAAAATTTGAGGTAAATTGGATAATTAATTTTTTTAGTAATAATTTTTTTAACATTGTTTCCGTCTTATTGGATTTTTACTAAAATATTACTAGGTAATCCAGATATGACCCTTAATTTTTGACTAAAATTTGAAGTCAATCTGGTAAATAGTTTTTAAGCTAAGCCTTGAACTGAGAGATAGATAGAGAGGACGACGGACGCACTGAGGAATTGATGAACCATATTTTTTGGCATCTAGGGACGCTAAAACGTGAAGATATGTAAAGCCTGAGAGGGTGATTTATTTCACGATTACAAATATTTTATTTGGCCGCCATTCTGTTCCGCTATCTTAAATTAATAACACCGTTTTACTAGTTAATCCCTATACCACAATTAATTACGGCACATAATTTGAAATCAATCCATTAAGTAGTTTTTTCAGGCTGAATTTTTAAATATTTTATTATGTGGTCATTTTGTTCTGCTGTCTTGGATCTGTACCAAAATTTTACCAGTTAATTCCAACATAATACTTGATCTTTGTGCAAAATTTGAGAAAAATTGGATAAAAGGTCTTTTGATAATATTTTTTTAACATTTTACTAGGGCACCATTTTGTTTCGCCATATTGGATTTTTACTAAAAAATATTACCAGGTCCCCCGTATGACCCATCATTTCTGATCAAAATTTAAAATCAATGTGGCCGGTAATCTTTAAGCTATGCCGCGAAGTGACAGACAGATCGACACACGGACCGACGGAATTGGTAAAACATATTTTTTGGCATCTAGAGCTGCTAAGACGTGAAGATACGTAAAACCTAAAACCGTATTTTTTTCCCGATAACTTACATTTTGATTGACCGCCATTTTGCTCTGTCTTCTTGAATTAGTACCACCATTTCACCAGTTGATACCTATACCACAATTAGTTATGACACACATTTGGAATTCAATCTATTGAGCAGTTTTTTCATGCTCAATTTTTAAATATTTTATTAATTCGCCATTTTGTTCCGCCATCTTGGATTCGTTCCAAAATGATACCAGTTGATTCCAACATAATACTTGATGTTTGTGCAAAATTTGAGATAAATTGGATAATTAGCAGTTTATTAATAATAATTTTTTAAGATTTCACTAAGCTGCCATTTTGTTTTGACGTATTTGATTTTTACTAAAATATTACCAGGTCATCCCCATATTAGCCTTAATGTTTGACCAATATTTGAAGTCAGTCGGGTAAGTAGTTTTTTAGCTATGCCGCGAACAGACAGACAGACCGACGGAATTGGAAATACATGTTTTTCGGCATCTAGGGACCCTGGAACGTGAAAATCTCAAAAAATCTCGATTACAACCCTTTCCCTTTACGAAGGAAGTAAAAAGGTAAAATCGCCAGTCAGACACCAATTTCTTGATATAAAATTAGGTTTTAATTTTCCAAATAGCAACATAATAAAGTGCTATATCTTTTAAAAGATTTTTGTAACTTTCATTCATATCAAAGCTTTGTGTGGGGAGTCCTCAGGCGATCCAAAATTAAAGTATAAGTGTATGTGAACTAATTATTGTATTTCAAGATACTGGGCATTTTGTAAGTGAACATTTTTAGCGTTTAATTTATCGTTATATAACTTTGTAGACAGAAAACTAAAATACGTAGCCCATAACTTCGTTTGAACATTTTAGTTAAGAATCAGGCGAGCAATAAAATACTTCAATTTATTAGAGTTTATAAGAATGTTGACTCTACAGATATGTGGTTTCTAAAACACCTAAGCTTCATAAACTCAAAATTTTAATAGTGGATGAAAGTTGAAAACAACTCAAAAACTAGTATTTAATTGGCTTAATATACGTTTTTAATAAATATAGTGAGAGGTTAATTTTTTCACCAATGATATCGATCCAAAATCATGAAGAAAAAAATCTTTTTAGACTACGTTCTAGACAAAAAAAATATTTTAGATTTTCAATTTTCAAGTTTTGTATGCTTTTAAAAGCTTTTCTTTCTACATATTTAGGTTCTGATTGACGGTGTTTTTTATATACTATACTAATATAGTATATTTAAGGCACATTTAAGTCGCACTTTTAAAACTGTTTCTTTAAAATCATTATTTAATTATTAATTTACTATTACTACTGTTGGTTTTCTGTCGTTTAAAAGGAAAGATGAGCTATAAGCGAGTCACATATTTTTCAGTATTATTGATATTGTTCAATTTATCTTAATAAACTGAATAATTTATAATGTTCAGATAACAATAATTAAAATGCAGATATTGTTTTATTTTAGACAAAGAGATTTAAGGAAAGTTGGGTTTGCTCGTCGCAAACATAACGAAGACATTTCCGAAGATGATGAAAGAGAAGAAGAGGAAGAACAGGAGGAAGCGTAAGTCATTATTTATTATATATATATATATATATATATGTAAGTTGGTATCATTAAATTTGGATACACGTGTCACATGCAATATAGTCGCCAAATAACAATATTAAACTATGCAATCATGAATGCGGTTTATAAATAATTGATGATTTTTTTTATTAGCGACTTCATAGCAAAATCAATGTCAAGTGTCTCCAAACACGTCATCAATACTGTGAAACTGAATTATCGTTAGACATACTGTTAACAATACGTGACAGTTGTTATAGCGATAAATTAATATACCGGGGTTTCACATTTCGAAATTTGGAAAGCACCGAAGAAATTTGGAGTAATTATAGCAACCACTCTATAATGTCAATATATATTACAATTAGGCCATAAACTTTTGTCGTGTGCTCAGACATAAAATAGAGCTAAGCTATTTTTAGGGCGATCTTGATAAATTGGAATTCTTCAAGGTGTTATATGCTTTGATAACTGATTTATTTTACAGAACGAGCTAAATAGTTGCATTTTTAAGGAACTATTATAAGGTTTTAAAAATTAAGAGAAATAAGAAATTCTCAAAGGTTTGCAAGACAGTTAAGTTGGAAAATTATTGTGGCCTGTTTAAAACTCCAGCGGCACAAATCCTCTACTTTAGAGAAAGTTCTAAAGGAACGTCTAAGATAAACGCGGATATACCCCAAAGTTCATTGGTTGACCGTTACAGGTGACCAAAAAGTGCCCTTGCTAAAATGTAAGCTCTGTGCCCTTCCCCTCGGTAGAGCTAAGAGTCTAGGAAGCTTTCTTATTAGTTAAATCCTCCTAGCTGTTGCTATTAACAAGTCGAATAGAACAACTCAAGGATAGAGAGAAGATATCAACATAATATCCAGGCCAACTTAATTACTTATGTCTATAAAACCAGAAAAGCAGAAAATATGATAAAACTCTTATCTGAGACCAGCATTATTGTGAATATCAAAAACTGATGGAATAATCTATTCGACCAAAAGACCAACACTCTGGTTTGGTAAGTCATGATTAAGACGATATTTTCCAGCTGCAAAGTATAATATAAAAATACATGATATATTGCAATTAGATAAACATATGCTAATATTCAAAATCTTTTAGGCAAACTAAATGAGAACTGTGAAAATAAGCAACGTCAAGACAATATATAGTTCAACAGAACCCTAAATGATGAATCACTTAATATAAATTTAAAAAATTAAGGGTCATATGGGTATGACCTGGTAATATTTTGGTAAAAATCGAAAATGGCGAAACAACACGGCAGCGTAGTGAAATGTTTAAAAAAATTATTATGAAAAACTGCTTATTCAATTTATTTCAAATATTGCATAAACATCAAGTTTTATGTTGGAATCAACTGGTAAAATTACCCTTTCAGGATTTACATATCGTCACGTTTTAACGTCCCTAGGTGCCAAAAAATGTGTTTTATCAATTCCGTCGGTCCGTCTGTCGGTCTGTGTGTCAGTTCGCGACATAGCTTAAATACTACTTACCCGATTGACTTCAAATTTTGACCAAAAATTCAGGGTCATATGTTAAAAAATGTTTGTTAGAGTGGTGTATTGTTTAATCCTCAAGCCACATATATGGATCTTATGTCTTGCATGAAACCCATATTATCAGTAGTTTTACTCCGTTGTAATGATTTTTCTAACAATCCTTTTTTTTTTGTTATGTTGGTGATTATTTGGGGTTAGGATCCAGTAAAAAAAACAAAAGACTATTTTGCAACAAGGACACATATGTTGATTCTATATCTAGCATGAAATCCATATTATCACTCCTTACATATTCCGGTTATACGCAGATATTTCCCAGATATTCAGTTTCTAAATGGTTTTCGTTAACGATCGTCTTGTTTTTGTGTTAGAGTGTGTATTATTTGGGTTTAGTTTCCAGTAAAAATAAAAGACTTTTTTAGATTGTCGACATTTCAAGACTGTATTGTTGCATCCTCAGGATATATATATATATATATATATATATATATATATATATATATATATATATATATATATATATATATATATATATATATATATATATATATATATATATATATATATATATATATATATATATATATATATATATATATATATATATATATATATATAGATTCTATTTCCTGCATGAAACACATATTTTTAGTCTTTACCTACTACGTTGGACCGCAGATATTTCGCAGGTATTAAGTTTCTAAATGATTTTCTTTAACGATCCTCTTGTCTTTATGTTAGAGTGGTGCATTATTTGAGGTTAGTATTCAGTAAAAAAAAGGTCTTTTTTTTATTGTCCACGATTCGCTACTTTATTGTTGCATAAAACCCTTATTATAGTCTTTATCTACTACGTTGGTCCGCAGATATTAGGTTTCTAAATGGTTTTTGTTAACGATCCTCTTGTTTTTATGTTATAGTGGTGTGTTATTTGAGGTTAGGATCCACTAAAAAAAAGAAAAGTCTATTTTTAAACAGTCGACGTTTCGTAACTTTATTGTCGCACTCTCAGGACACACACACATACACATATATAATACATTTTTTTGTTATATAGGGTGTTTTGAAAGTTTTGGCCTTATTTGACAAATACCTTGTATTTAGTGTTAAGCAGGCTGTAAATTAATTCAAAATTAAAATTTTTAGTAATTTATATCTAAAAAAAGTAAGTTTAAAAGGCATTTAACAGAGGTCTGCAAATTTTTGTTTTCAAAATACAAGGCGTTAAAATATTAATTTGTTTTGGTTTTTATGATACACCTCGTATATTTCGAGATATTTTTAAATAAAATTTAGTACAAGATATACTATGAACAACATCAATTATGCGGCTTAATAAAATTTAGGAAAATGTACAGTCTACAAACTTAATCTCTTTATATATATTTTCTATCTATCAGAGTTGGGCCTAAATTAATCAAATTAAATAAAGAGTTGAAAATTTTCAACTCAAAATTGGCATAGACTTATTGTGCACCTTGAATGAAAAGTTCTTACTTTTAAAATGGAATCTCCAAAAACTGCATTGTGTAGAGGTGTTAATTCTTGGAACAATGTGTACATATTTGGGGGGTAATTTTAGAAAAACATGTCACAATTTTGCGTATTTTGGAACATTATGGGTGAGCTAAGAAAATTATGTATTGGCATTTTTGGCTCCAATAAAATACCTCAATTTTGTATTTATATAGCTTCAGAAAAATAAAAACTACTTTATAAGAAATGTTTTATATTATTAAAACATGCAATAAAAACATAAAAAAAGTAATTGGTTAAAATAGCAAACAAAAACTAAAAATTAGTTTTTACATTTTCAAAAAATTTTTGAAAAAAATTTTAAAATTCTCTTTTAAATAAATATATTTCAAAAAATCAAGTAACTGCGCCAATGACTTGCACAATTCTTTTATGTGAAAACTTAACCCCAACTATTTCTGTTTCCAATTAGCCTATTATCGGTTTATATGTTCTCAAAATGACACCCAAAACTAATTCATGCAAGATACTAATATAGACTATTGTTTGTTGAAATTTGAAACGAAATATTTTTTTCGTGATCTTGGGACTTTAAATCGTCGAAAAAACTCTACATATATTTTTCCAAAAATTTTGCGACAAATATTTTTTATACAAGGTGCTCCAAATTCTAAGGATCTGTAATAGATGCGAGAAGAAATTTGAAAAAGTCTTACTAATTCCGAAGATATCGGGAAAAACCGAAATTTTGGTAAATCATTTTTTATTTTTTCCTGAGTTTATTCAAAGAGATATTTTAAAACAAATAACACTTTATAATTACAATGTTTCGAAAAATGATATCTTAAGAATTCCAAAAACACAAATAAACCGACTAAACAACCTGAGACAGTTAACAACTCGAAAAACGAAACTTTGTTTTCAAATTTTTTTTATTTTACTACATGAATGTACAGAGAATTGGCGACAAAACGCATTTTAGATATATTTATAAGTTTTGAAATGTTTACGCTGCATGAGAACGAAACGATAAAAGTCCGAGAATAATAATCTTAGATTGTGTAGAAATGCATTATTTTATTTCTCACCGAAACGTAACTGGACTGATTTTCTTGTTGCAGACATTACAAAATTCTTAGTCATATCAATATTACAGTTTTGATAAAAGGGTGGCTTTAGGGGCCAAACAATTTTATATTTATTTTAATTATATTTTAACAATGAAATATCGGAAATCTCTATTGGAAAACCCTGTATATTATTATAATTTTGGATCCCTCATGATATTTTAATCTTACTTTACATAACACTAAATATACCTAGTTTTTCAGAAATCCTAATGCATAAACAAAAATATAAATACGAAATGTTATCGCTATCTTAGATATAATTTTGTTTTTAGATCTAAAATATTTTAATTTTATTTATACATTTAGCGAACGTTTACAAGAATATTAAAAAATTGAAAAACCTTAAAATCATTTTCACATTAGCATGTAATAAACATTAATTATTTCTATATTAAATAGTTTAGACCACTTCCCTCTTGCAAACTTCATAAACTTCAGAGTAAGATTGATATAAAGGCTCTAGATATAATTTACTAGATGAGGCTAGACAGTAATGAGAGGGAAGTTTAAACAATTTTTCAAAAAAATCCCTAATTTTCTATCGTTTATTTTCATTTACTTCTTTTGCTTTAGGGTACTGTTTGATGATATCAGGTATACTCCTTTTAACTCAGTCAATTACGGAATATTCACCCAAACCAAGAGTAGAAAGGAAGAATTTCTTGTAGTTATGACCAGAATCTCTTAAAACAGAACTACCTTTCTTGTTCACTTATCAAAGGACATTGTCCTTTGCTTGTAGACTAACTACATTTCTTCGAATTACAACTACTCCTTATTTTTCTAGGCTTCTTTCTACTACACTCGCCATTTCATTTTATTTTTTATGTTTTGGTACCCCTGACCTTCCATTTTTTATTTAATTGTCATGTAAGAGGATTGGCGGATCTAGTTTTAACAGGATCTGAAGTACGAGAATCCGTCTTATTTTTTAAAAATATTCTCAATGGTAAGTTGTTTGAAGATGTATCCGAATTTACATCACTATCAGCTTTTGGTTTATAATGGGATTCTGAATCTTGAAAAGGCTCAGTCAAACCTTCTGTTGCAAAAATAGAAGAATGAATAGTATGCTGAATATGAATAGAATATATTATGTTATACAGGGGAAGTAGATAAATTTTTTCTTAAGAAATTCAGAAGCTGATTTTTTTTCTTAATGAAACATTCCAGTATTTGACATCGATTTTTAGAGGTTTGGGTAAAAAATAGCTCAAATTATGTTTTCACAGCAGTGAATTTTTCAATTTATTTTCTTTACTGAAATTCCTATAGTATTCAAAGCATCTATTTGCCGTTTTCGATAATAAGATATTTTATGTAACTTTTAGGGACACAACAACAAAATTTGACAGCTTCAACAAAAAAATTGTTTTTTTCCATGATTTTTGAATCGCTTAAAACTTTTAAATACGGTTTTTACAGTTTCATGTAACTTTTAGTGGCCTAATTTATTTGAAAAAAAAAATGTTTGACAGCTGTCAAAAGTTGTTTTGTCCTCCTAAGTTGAGAGGCATAAAAATTTTAAACACGATTTTTCCAGTTTCGTTAAACTTTTAGTGAATAAATATAATAAAAAAAATCTCTTTCAGGCCAGCATCGCAATAAGAACTGAAACAACATTTTTTAATAATAATGATTGGATGGATTAGGATAAGCTAAGTGGGATATATTATTATAAATTATATCTAGTATTAGTATAAACAATCATTTTCACCAAACAATCATAAAAGTAGTACTTCGGAAAATATGTAATTAATCTCCAATTCATAATTTAGAAACGAATAATATTTAACTGATACTCCTTGCTTTCCCAACCCATTTTATAAGGATTATAAAGATATTATAAAAAGAACTTACTTATTGGACTTGCTGTACTACTAGAGTACCAAGTTTTAAAAAAGCGTTAATACACTTCCAACTGTTTTTAGTTTTATTACTTTATAATTTTTGAGCCCGATCTTTATAATTTTCCGTGGGAAGATATCATGGAAAACATGTGTCTGGAGTGCCCTAAAAAAGCTAATTAATTGCATATAAAAATAACCTTTTTAAAGCCAGTTAAAAACATAAGTAATTCGTTCTGTTACATCAATAATAAAAATTATTTTTCATTACGGCACATCTTTAAAGAAAAAATAATTTGCAATCACAAAAAAACATTCTATCAACAAAACATAAACATTACTTTCTAAGCAAGTGCTTAAAAAGGATTTCCATTACCTCTTATACAACCATTTACGTTCTGTCTAACACGTAAAACTGATCTTTCAACAATTCTTCTGTTTAATGATACAAAAGCATTTAGTATTCGTATTCTTAATTCAACTAAAGTATGAATTTGTGTTTTACAAAATATAAGTACCTCATTTTTTTATTTCAGTTTGCCCCGGATAAGTCCCACTACACAAACACATGAAAGAGAATATTGCTTTCTCCATCCACCCCAGTTGATGATTACCGATACCGAGGCACACCTCGCTAACAACTGTGACTGCAACACACCATACAATGGAGATTCTAGCGCTATGTCGTCTAGAAGACCTAGTGCTATTATAGCAGCTTTGAGAAGGCCTTCCCAGGTTTGTAGCTAGTTTTTAAAATTATAAAAAAATTGTTACATAATTAATATGTTCTAATTTCAATATTTTTTTTAGGCAGTTGCGTTATCTGCTGCCCAGGCTGTGATGAATCAAAGACGATATCTCTTAGGATTATTCAATGATAATTCAGCTCAAAACTTAAGAAAGGAAGAAAACAAATTCGAAAAAGTAAAAATGAGATTTGCAAGTAAGCTAGAAAAGTAAGCCCTTTTTGCGTATTATGCCTAATATAAAAAATAAAATAAGTAATTCCATTACAAAAAACTTTACACTAAACAACTGGGTATATTATTAAAATGAAAATGATTACATACATTATATTCACTAATACCATTTCAGATTTTTAAAACACACCCTGAAGTAATGCTTATGACGTTCCCAGGGTCTGTAGGGGAAGCGTTTAGTGAGTCTGCCTGTATCTGGAACGATCGAACAATAAAGTTCCAGGTATGCTCAGAATGCATTCCTAGTCCCTACATAAAAAAGGTTGTTCAGGTGATGTGGAATAATTTGCATTTACTTTAAACCATTGATGTGCCAGGGTCTCAAAGGAAGTATTATAAATGCCAAATACAAGGACGGGTTTGTCTTTCTTCTTCTTGATTTCAAAAATTAGTCCTTAAGTACAGTCGCGTTTATGTCTATGAATAGGGAGGATTAGTGGAGGCCATACTAGGGGTATGGATGGGTTTGCTGACAAATTTGAAGATAAGGGGGCAGTCTGGTATATCTGGGAGCAAACGAGCGAGCAATATGGAGTTTTTGGTCACTTTTGTCAATCTGTCAGAGAAGGGTCTGATAAATGTTATTTCGCTGTCCATATGATCCACAATTTTGCGATACTCAAATAAGAGAACCTTGCTAGTTATATTTGGAAAATTAAACAGGTAAATAATTATTTCTTATATAGAATCTAGGATGGTAAAGATTAAGGTTAAGGAAAGCAGGTCGCTTATCATTATATGAGAACTACTAATCCCATATATAGTTAGCAAAAGCAAAAGAAGAAACACCGGTGGAAATAAATTATTATTTAGAATAGTGGGTACATTGATGGATAATTTTTCTAATATTAAACATGACTGTTTTAAAGATGATAAACTGGGCAATGTTCTTAGCTCTCAATTCCCGTTTTCAAAAATTATGAAGAGAGGTAAAGTCACTAAACTGTATTTGTCGTTCATTTCAGTTTTGGAGTAGATTGCGCTATCGGTCTGCCTACCTGCAGAAAACATTAATAGGGAAATAAAGCGCAAATCGTTGATGTAATGAAGGAATAGGGTATGTGTCAACACTAAACCTTGTTACAAAATTATCGATTACAACAAAAATACTTTAAAGACCGAGGTGAATAGTTTGATAAGGAGTGCGTATGCATACTATTTATTTGTGTTAAGTTTTTACAGACTTCGTTTAGAAGCTGAAGAAATTAGGTCCCTACGAGGATTTAAAGATACCTATGCCCACGCTACAGATGAATTGTTTTTAAGCACACCCAAATTTATCTTAAGTTCTTAGGTTCTTAACTTTGATTTGATTTTTTTGCAGTAATGGATTTACCATAATATTATCAGCACTTTATGCCAAACTATTGGTGGTTCTCGGTATGGCGTTTCCAATAACAGAAGTTATATCTGAAGTGAATTCGTTCTACTACCAGGGTTTTTACTTGTACCTTTATCTAGGCAGCATAATCTTTATCACCTACGAGTATGGAAGTTTTGTGAAGGAACGAGCTGTAAAGGATATAATTAAACATTTTCGTAAGTAGATTTTTCTCTATTGTGTCTGGTTTTGTTGTTAAGACGTTTCAAGCGCATGTATTCAGGTTTCCTTTGCTGGGCAAGTTAACTTTTCCAGTTTGAATATAGCTGTCTGAAATGCCGTTAATATAGGAGTTTCTTATTTCTGTGAAAAGATACCATTACTTTGCAAATGTTTCAAGGCATAGTAATATATCTGAAATAATGTTTATTTCTAAATAGTATAGTATCGAAATAAATATAGATTAATTTATAAAGTCTAAATCGCATGATAGGCTAAAAATACATATCTACTATATTATCGAGGAGATAGTTTTAACTTCAATCTACTCAGACAAACCTTAAGGGCTTCTGACGCCCATACCATAGAAAATTCCGATAGGTATGTAATAGCTAATTACTACCTCAAGTCCAACCTACATTAGCTCTTTATGCAAAACATCTGCCTAGCGGCGGTCTTTGTAGAGAGCGACTAAGTTACGTTAAAATGGATATACAAAAATTTGATTTTATAGATATACTGTACTGGAAAAGTCAATAAAAAGTTTGAAAATAAAATGTTTGGCTTGATTTGATTAAAAAAATGTTTTTGATTTGTTTATACAAATGATGTTTCTTTTAAATCAACTTGATTATTTGATTTTTTTAAATATTTGATTGTTTCAGGCGTTAATTTAAAGATAAAATATTATTCCTAAATATTTTTTGTCATTCTTTAATAAACATATATCCTAAACAAATATTTATTAAAGAAACCAATCTTGTATTTAAATATCGGCTATAGTCTCCTCCACTTCTAATCTCCACCACTAGAGCGGTCAAGTTTTCACGTTCAAGCTTGAAGCTTCTTTCTGAATGGCGTGAGTTATAGGAAGTGCAAGAGTTGTTGGATAATTACAATCACCGTTATTTATGCTATTTATTTGAAGGTAATAAAGGTTTTTATCGACATTTTGTAACAACTTGCCGTAAACAACTGTTTTAACTAATATATCAGCTAATTCATTTTCGATTTTATGGTAGAAACAATGGGAAAGCCAAAACTATTGATAATCGAATAAACTTTGATAAACGTTACTAGCTGTATTTAAATTATTCTAAAAGTTCTCTAACACTAGCTAAAACGGGCATGTAAAAATCGCGTCACATTGGCTTTCACACAAGCTATACATAAATAAGCAATAAATATTTGCTTTTTTAGACATATTTATAATCAATAGCAGAAGTTATGGTACGAGCGGGGATATAACTTGCACCTTTGGATCACTACTCCATTGCTCTAACCAATTGCGCTATCGTACCACTGATAAGCAATTCGTTAGAACTTGTACATATTCAAACCCACCAACATCATACCCATTGTTGATCCTGCCAAATACTCTAATCTTATGGCGCGGCGTTCCTGACTGGACGTCAAATCTGACATCGCTATTGGGTACCGTCCATATTATTAAATTTAATGATATGTACCATAACTTCTGCTGTTGATTTGATTATAAATATTTCTAAAAACATTTTTCACAGTTTAAAAACAAACTGATAAAATACTTCTATTCAAATATTTGCTTGTCTTGACGGTTATTTAGAAAATGTTGGTGGTTATTTGATGCACATATGTTTTTGTGTAGATATAAATATATTTGCTTTAAACAAATAAAATATTTTAATATTGTTTTTGATTATGTTAAAGATTTTGTTAGTATATTATACACGATATTCTTAATGGTCTATTTACTTATTTTTAACAATAATAATCAATTGAATGAATTAACGAATCTAGATTTTAAGAAAACTCTGAAAAAATATACTTATAATTTTATTATATTTATAGGTTGCGTCGTTTGTGAAAGCTAATATGATGCCATTTTTAAATGCATATTGTAGATAGTGTAAGAGAATGTTTAAATTAATTTTAGTAGAGCTGATCGGTCCTAAAGTGGATCAAAGTTATTTGTAGTCTATATAATTTCACTTTTTCGATTGACAATGATTTGGGTTTGCCATGGTTTCTGCTACAAAACAACAAATAAATAAATTGATAAATGTGATAAAAACTTTTTTACATTCAAATGGGTGCCATAAATGGCTATAACCCACTCTCGAAACTCAACACTCTAAACAATAAAAATTATTGTTTTATTTCTTCCACAAACAAATAATATATTTAAATTTAATAACCATTAGACAGGACGTTTTTACGTTATTGAAATAAACGAAAAAAAATTTTTAATTTAAATATTTTAATATGTATATATATATATATCTATTTGTTTAGTTTTACAAAATATAAATTTGAAATAAAAGAATTATTTGGTTAACAGTACGTTAATTTAATTGATCAAATTTTTGGCTTTTTTTTCGCTTATAAGAAAAAATATCTGATTGAGTAAACTTTTAACATTTTTGTTTAAATCAAATAACTTGTCAGTGTGAGGCATTATTAAACTCTTGCAGCACATAGAAAAACAATTAAAGAACATGGTTTGATCAAAGTTTCAAATAAATTGGCTATATTGACATTTCGAAATAAATAAAAATTAAAGACGATTGGAAGAATAATTTCACCATACATAATGACAAAACGTAAACATAATTTGAAAACCAAAATAGTTTCTATAAAATATAACATTTCTATTCAAAAATCTGGTACTAGAGCAAAAAAGAAGTAAACTAAATTTTAGATGACACTGAGAAAGCGGAGTTTTTGTCGAAAATCAATCCAACTAGACCAGCGAAGAAGTACGGAAGTTTCTTTTTGAGGCTAGGCGCCATTGGTAAGTTAAGTTTTAAATATTTAAAATCTTATATATATATATATATATATATATATATATATATATATATATATATAATACTTTTACTCACTTAGTAATATACTAATTGCTTTAACGTAAAAAATATTCACTTTGGTTTATTTATACAAGAGATATTTAGTTTTAACTATGCAACATTTTAATTATTCTTGGCAGTTAATCAGCAGTTTAATTATAATAATAATGTCATAAGTGAGAAATATTTGCTCTCATTTTCTTGCTATTATGCATAAAATAACAAAAGAGGTTTAAGGCTTGAAATATGTTTAAAAAATAAAAATGTCGGAATTTTTCGAATTTTGTTAAACAAAACTGTAGCTAAATATATATATATATATATATATATATATATATATATATATATATATAAATATATATATATATATATATATATATATATATATATACATTATAGCAAGAAAAAAACAAAAAACTTAATTACAATATTTTTCTATATAATGATAATAATAATATCATATATGCAAAGGTTCCTTTTACATCCATTCTTGTTTTTGTTGAAATTCGATTATTTCATTGCTTTAAATTGAATAATTTGTTCAAATCCAGTTTTTTGTTTTAAATTATAAATTTTGATGTCAGTAACATCTTTTAGCCCTGATAAAGTATTTAAACAATAAAGGCGAAATGTTAGCAAGCGTTTAAAGTCTTATAATTTATGGCCTCCTTCTACTACTATTACTATATAACCAGTCAAATATATTGTCTAGAATACGAAATAATTTCCGGTATATATTATAGAAATATGGAAAACTTTTCAACCCCAAAAGGGAGTTTTGGGGTTGAAGGTCTTTCAATCCTAAAACTCTGTCTGTAATTTATATACCTACGGAACTCTAAAAATATCTTGCAAATAAAAAATGGTACTATAATATTGTTGTAACAGTTTAAACTATAGACAAAAATAAATATTTTGTAACATTTATGTTTTCTGTATATACTAACATACAAATTGGTAAAAACAAGTTAAAAAAAATTTGAATGTATATTTTGAATAAATATACGGTCAGCATAAATGAAAACTTTATCTTTTTACGTCCTATTAGATAACGGAATAAAATTCTATATCACTATGGCGCCAAAGGCATTTTCCTTAACTTCCAACAAAATAAAAATACATTATAGATTGAATATTAAAATAAAAATATATTTTTTAACATAAACCATAACAAAAGTGGAAGTCCCAGTTGTTTAATTTGGTAAGGGGAGTTAAGTGAATGAAATAAATTTATTTTTAAAATATATACGGGCTGTTCACTATCCATATCTCTTTTTCCAATGAGGTTATAAACAATACATTTCAAAAAAGATACAACTTTTATAACCTTCCTATCACTTTTGCTCCAAACTTAAGTTGTTGACTTACAAAAGATATAAATCGCTATATCTTCTGAACTCCTTATTCGAATTAAATGAGCTCGCGCTTATTTAATAGAGAATTTCAAGGTATTTGTTTTTCACAATTTGGTTAGAAACTGTATCCTTAAAGAGTTTTAAAAGGCCGAAGTCCTGGCGAAAACAGCACATTGATATCTTTATAAATTTTTAAGCTATTGCCAAATAAGTGAAATAATAGATATTTTTCGGACGATTCAAATGAAAAAATAATTTTTTTGAAAAAATAAGAGATAAAATTAAATATGAAAAAATTCTGTTCTAACATTTTACATGACCGTTTAAAAGTTATTTAGCAAAATGTCGGAATTTTTCGAATTTTGTTAAACAAAACTGGCTATGCAAGAATGATCATTTTGCCAAATCACTTCTAAACCGTAGAAAGACTAAACAGTTAGGGAGCAGAATAGGGAATTTGAATTTGATATTCCTTGTTCAAAATAAAGGGCAGTTTGTTATAAGCGTTAAGTCAAATGTCAACAATTAGGGACATATTGCGGTACAAAGATGGCGGAAAAATAAAGTTTTTATTTTTTAACTTTAAAACCCAAAGCGATAGAACAATGAAATTTTATGGAAGTATTACTACTATGATAACACACTATCTGCAAATTTTTTCACTTTTTTAAAATGAGTGGAAGGGGTTGGTATAGACTATCCCTATCCTGTTTATTAAATTTAAGGAGAGACTTAAGTTATTTAGAAACTCTTTATCCCTTGTATTTTTTTCATAAACTTACCGATTTGAAATTGAAAAATACAAGAGGTAAAAAAGTTTTTAAATAAACCAAGCTATCCAATTTTTTTCCAAGTCGTTGCGTAATATTTTCTTTAAATTTTGTTAAGAATAATAGGAGTAGTCAATTTCAACCCCTTCCACTAATTTCAAAAAACTGGAAAAATATGCAGATAGCGTGTTTTCATAGTAGCAATACTCTCATAAAATATCATTATTCTATCGCTTTTCGTTTTTAAGATAAAAAATTAAAACGTTATTTTTACACCATCTTTGTACTACCATATCTCCCTAATTAATAACTTTTGATTCAAGGTTTATAACAAACTGCCCTTTATTTTGAACAAGGAATATCAAATTCATATTCCCTATTTTGCTCCTAACTTTTTAGTCTTTCTACGGTTTAGAAGTTATTTTCAAAAGGGTCATTCGTGCATAGCCAATTTTGCTTAACAAAACTCCAAAAATTTCGACATTTTCCTAAATAACTTTTAAACGATACATCTGACAAGAAAAACGATAGAAATAAGTTTTATGTAAAAATGTCTAATCCCGAATATTATAAAAAAAAAGATTTTTTTCTGTAAAGTTTACCACCTCTTTCTTAAAATGAACTCAAGAATCACCCCCTTAAGTTTCTCGCATTTGGTTTGATACACCCTGTATATGTATGGCCCGCCATACTTCGCTTTTCCTAATATAAGGATATATTCATAACGAAAAACGTTCCGCCTATTGTAAATTTACCGATTTTGTTTAAAATGGAGTCGGCTTCTACTTTATTTTTAATCCTTAATCCATAAAGGTTTATCAAAATATATACTTTAACATATGTTCTTAATCTAACTCAAAACGCAATAAATTTTTTTTAAATACTTCGCAGATAATAAGCAGAACTAAATTATTTAAAAAAATTGCAACAAGGATTAAATATATCCATTTAATTTAATTTGGCAAATAAAGTGTGTCACATTTAATTTATTATATTTTTATATTGATATAAGTAGTTCGCGTCTACATCTTTCCTTTCCATAGGAGGACCTACGCAGGTGGTACTCATGCATGAGTATAAAATGGAAAGCAATTCTTCTGATTGATGACAAAACACAACTATTTTAATAGCGATATGTTTTACAGATTGTGCTATTCACTCTACTCTGACTTAAAAGACTGTCTTGATTTGAAAACTTTTATTACTCGACTATAGAGACGAGTTCCGGTTTAGTTTATTCCCAGAATGCCCTAACTTTAGACCTTGTCATTAGAAAAAAATCTTTCTATTGTCCTATATTTTTGTATCTTTTATATATATGTAAGTCTCTTCATTTCAGGCAACTGATGAACAACACAGTATATTACAATTTATAATTTTTCGACATTGCGATTCATTTTAAAATAACGCTTCAACAACTGCATCGCATTTATTGATCATTATTTTGTTAATTTAAAATAGTAAGAGATTCAATGATGCATTTAAATGTTATGACGACAATTGGAATTATTAATAATAAAATGTTAGTCAAAACAAATTACTATACCTCCGAACTTTATTTTGAATTGCTGCTCCAGTGAATAACCTAATTAATTAACATTGCCAATATTAAAATGAACTATGGCATTAAAATATGCTCTCAAATAAATTTAAAGTCAGCCTATCGGAGATTAAAGCTGAAATCGTTTCCTGAATTGCCGCATAAACTCTGAATTAGAAATCAGCATGCTGGATGCATCATTGATAATTTCTTATTTAATTTTCAGAAAATTATTGAAGACTATCACAATTATTAATAGCATTAGAGTATAAGTAATTCAAGTAACGTTTTTGTCTAAATGAAACTGATACAATTTCTTCATTTTGGAAAAAAGGTATAATTTAATTTATGCAGAAGTAATCAGGGTGAAAGGAAGGAATCTAATATCACTATTAAAAGTTAAGGTAAATCAAAATGTATCTATATTTATACTTAATAAATATTTTTGTTGTTGTTGGGTTTCTAAAGCGATCTCGGGCATATTATTCTGCATGTTGAAATAAAAAAAAATAGACCATTCTGCTCATAACTGCTATAGACACACAACATCAACTAAAATATTAGAAAGAAAAAATATAGATAAATTGTGAAATAATTTAACTTTTAAAAGACGCGTAATAGCAATATCAGTGGAATTTGAATATGAAAAAGCAAAATATTCATGTACATTTTATATTATAGTAAAAGTGCCTCCTTTTGAGTAGTTTGAAGTTAAATTGTTATTGAGATGCAAAAAAATGAATGGTGGCTCTGGAGATAGCTTACCTATTCATTTTCACATGGCTTTCGACATTTCTTGTTGGTGGAGAAGGGGGAAAGTAAGACCAATTAGCAGGAAAAAAGAACTGAATGACTCTATCCGACACTAAAAAGGGCTATGTTTCAATTCGATGATAAACCATCTTTTAAATATCTTTAGAATGACACAGAACTAATTTAATCAATCAATATTATTATATATGAACAAAATTGTCTTTACAAAGCTGTTTCAGGGCCCTTAGATACTGAGCCACATTTTCGTCGGTCTGTCTGTCTATCAGTAAAAAACTACTTACCTGATTTTACAAGAAAGACAAGTGTGTTAAGGGATCAATTGATATGATTTTGATGTGAATCCGATGACAAAACAAAATGGCGATTTCTTAAATGGTTTAGGGAATTAGTACTGTAAAAACTGCTAAATCCAATTATTTCATACTTTGTATAAAAATCAAGCTAAAATTTCAGTAAAAATTGAATATGGTATAATAAAATTATGGCTATAGATAACGTATAAAAATCAGTACCAAAAAACTTTCCTAATGACTTCAAATTTTCCCTTAAAATCAAGTGAGATGATCTGATGCATTAAATGTCTAATATAATAACTAAATACTGATATCACTAGTACGCGTCTATCAAATGTTTACAAAGCGAAAATTATACTTCTCTTAGTGTATTCTTAAAAGGGTGATAAAAGGCCGAAGTTTTGGCGAAAACCGGCCATTGATATCTTTATGAGTTTTTAAGCTCTTGCCAAATAAGTGAAATAATATTTTTTGGACGAAATGAGTAATAGCAAGGATATCGGAATGAAATTAAAATCTTAAGGGGCGTCTGTAGACCCACGCTGTCAAGGAAAGGGGCACACAAAAAAACAACTGACAAAAAAATCCTTTTTGTTGTTTTACAGTAATTTCGATATTACATGCCGGTACTGCTTATCGTGTCTCGTAATTTGTCAACTTGCAGGGGGGTGCCCCTTCTTTTAGTGACGCCCTTGAAATTCTCGATTCTGCTGCCGCAGAAAAATCACATAATATCTGCGGAGTGACAGATCGATGTGGGCCTCTGAGAGAAATCTCATCGGTCTAGCAAACGAGCTAAAAGATCAGCCAAATATATGATATGGCGGTTGACCTTAAAAATGCATCGGATTTACAAAGTTTTACTTTCCGACGAAGAAAACATATGTTGTTTTTTCGTTAAGATTATAGCAAAATCTGCAGTTTTTGAAAAAACAAAAACAAACTTTTTAGAAAAAATAAAAAAAAAAAATAAAATATGAAAAAAAAACTAACTTTCCGATAGATACTTTTAATCGGCACATTTTTTTCTTCGTCAAAAAATAAGATCTTGAAATGTCGATGCCTTTTAGAGTTACTCCAATATCCTCTTAAAATGGTATCAATAAAACTATTTAATTTGCACGAGCGGACTATAAAAACAATACTACTTTTGAATATTGGGCATTTTATTATTTACATCTTTATTTAATTGTATTTATTTAACAATAATGAAATATTACTTGTTATTTTTGGCTTTTCTCCCTTCACACTTTATCCAGGCTTAGGACTGCTACAACATCTGCCAGAACGGAAGTTTGGAGCGAATTTAATCAAATAACAAATAACAAAAACAATAGTATGTCGTAAATAAAACTAAAATCTCCAATCTTCAAAATGTTTTCCATCATTTCCCTGGTTTATTTGTATAAATCAAACTTTTGATTCTTCCCCATAATTAAAAGTCTAAACAAGTTAAATCCGGGGTCCTAGCCGGACAAGAAAATAAACTACCCCTACCAATCCAACGATGGGGAAACTGCTGGTCGAGGTAAGTCTGGACATCATTACTAAAGTGGGCAGGACAACTATCAGGGTGATACCACACGTTTATTCTAGTAGCGATGATCACGCCCTCTAGCAGTTCTAGTAAATCGTTTATAAGAAATTGCGTGTATCGTTCACCATTAAGGCTATTACCGAAAATAAAGGGTCCAATAATTTTTCCTTCGATAATTCCGCACCAGACATTGACGCTTCAGCGATGCTGATTTTCAGCTTCATATATCCAAAGTGGATTGACGTTAGACCAGTAATGCATGTTATGAAGATTAACTCTTCCATTGCTTGTAAATATTAGTTCATCGGACCATAATATTTTATATAAAAATGTTCGTCTTCGTTTGACATATTTATAATCCCATGGCAATGATTTAATCGGCCATCAAAATCTCTATCCATTAAGCCTTATGCAAAACAATGTGGTAAGGATGAACCTTATAATTCCTTTATATTTATGAACATATCCAACCGACAAACCCAAATCTCTTGACATTTCTCGAATACTAGTGTGTGGGTAAGAGTAAATGTAAGCCAAAACATTATTAATATTCGCTTCAGTTCTTACTCTACGGTGTCTTATTGGAACTGGAACGTTCTTACTCTACGGTGCCTTATTGGAACTGGAACGGGCTGTACGCTGCCAGTTTTTCAACTCATTCTCTCACTCTCTCCCTCTTATCATATAAACGTCTAACTAGGCGCCTAAATACATTTCTTGCATGAAGCGTTCCAACAGGATAACGCAAAGCGTAACTCTTAAAGCCCTAGTTGCATTTTGAAAATTTTCAAGATAGACAGCTAGCATATTGAAAGCTTCTTCGTGTGTGTAAGGCTTAGCTAATAAACAAACTTTTGCTCACAAAACAGACTTGATTAAATTTAATAAGGCGCGTAATATAAGTAATTGAACTTGGTAAAGCGGCGTGTTTGTATGTGAAGGTAATATTTCTAGTATTGATAAGTAAGTAATATTGTTCGGAATAAAAATAAGCAATTTCATGGCCCTTTCCACCATCTCTAATAATGGTTTATTACCATTTTTAAAATCTTTTATTTCACCTACTGGTTGCGTAAAAAATTGAAATGTCGAAAAACATTTTTATTATTGTTTTAAGCAGAAAAAGTTAACCTTCATAAAAAAAAAATTCTTACAAAACTAAGATTGGCGTAAAAAAATTGTGAATATCTTATACAGGGTGCGTAAAAAACGGTGGTAAAAAGTACGAAATAAAATAAAATTAAAATATCTTTTTAAAAGCAAGCTTTTATTTATAAAGTATTGATACAAAAAGTAAAAAATAATGTTTTAAGTAAAGAGAGAAGTTTTGAAAATTTAAATATTTTTTAAAAGCCTATTTTTTTTTAAATTGTTAAATTCTTTTATTCCTTTATAAAATATCGATTTATATAACAAATTGTTGGAGGGTAGAATTAATGAAAATGGTCTTTTCGCTTTGTATTATATTGATGAAACTCTAAATTTCCTTTAAATGATTTGGAAGTAAAATATTTTCAATTTTATAAATGAATATACAAATATAAAATATAAAGCTTTCCAATGAGATTATACAAAATATATCTAGTTCTGGGAGTTTTTATAGAATTTTTAAAATTTATTGTTTATCCTAGTAACTGGGTACTCTTGCGGTCAATTTAGAAACTTGAAAATATTTTTAGTGAATTGCTCTTGGCCACTTTTGTTATATTTTTTTTCGAGACGCAAACATGAAGGACTTCAGAGATATGGATAGTGAACGCCCTTAAGTGAAGTAAGGTAAAAAAAAGTCACTTAAAACAAATAATATTAATATTCTTTCATAGCGAATTCTAGCTTGCACAGTTTATATATGCATATAGTTATTTGGTAATAACTTTACCCACCCTATACCAATTGTAGTATATTTCAATTTAATTATTAAAAGGAATGAGAGAAATTCTGCGTACCTTGTGAATAAAATATCAAGTTTTTTTACCAAAACCTTTCTTGTAAATAGGATTTTCTTTTATCTTTATAGAAAGTGATAGCAGACTTGCGACAGTGGCATCGCTAAGGTAAACGTCACGCGAAGTGGATATAAATCTTGTCGCCCCCTTCAAGTTCGCGAAATTAGTACTGTCTAATTTATTTTCATATATTTTAAATACGTTAACAAGTAAAGAATAAAATATTGCCTCACATTTTTTTTATAATTTTACTTGCTCTAAAATACATTGCTCGTTAATACGAACGATACCACTTAAAAGGATTTTTTTCTATTTTTTAATCATAAAGACGTTTTTCCGAAGGCAAATTGGTGTCCTACTGTTTTTTTTTCTACAAAGTTGGCAATGCTAAGTTCCAGCCACCTCGACTTTAAAACTGTTCATTATTGGTATGCATTGTCACTAACTTGGAAATGTTCAACAATAAATATGTTTTTAAAGATAAGGCTTTTTTAAATATAGTACAGGCAATAGAAAAAATAGTATCATAAGACATTTAATCTCACTCGCCCTTTACAAGCAGCAGGCGAATTCTCTAACCTAGGGCCCGTGCTCCACTTATGAAACTAATGTTTTAATATACTATATCCAAAGCGACTTGATCTATTGCAATGATTTTACTTTCAATTATGTTGTATCTTTGCCCATTATTCCGAGTATTGAAAAATTAAAAAAGTAAAAATAAAATAAAGTAAATTAGGTACTTAAATACTTTACTATTTGTAAATACTAAACTAGTACTTAAGTATCAAAACCACATAGGAACTTTTACAAATTACTTTAAGTAGAATAAGATTTTGTAGTACATTTTTAAAGTAATAAATAACACCTGAACAAAAATTGAAATTTTAAGTATCAGTAAAAGTTGTTTCTAAAACTACTGAATACTTTCTGCTAGACAATGCTAATTGAAAACCATCAATGTAAAATACTCAAAATATCAGTCGGTACTGTTAAGTAATAAAGTTCATGATATGACAGGAACGTTTTTCATGCAGCTAAACCTATAATAAAAATGTTATCTTTTCAATGTTGAAACACTAACAGAAAAATATCACCATAATGAATACTGGTATTATTTTGTATTAATTGTTGCTTCTGTGAAGTGGAATTATCATTGCCAATAATAAACCGAACTCGATACAACCCTTGGTGGCTACTAAATCTTAGAATATGAGTTTTAAACCTCGGCTATAAACGCTTTCAGTTAAATGTAAAGTGAATCGATGGTAGATTAGAGCTGAAATCGGTTTCCTAAATTGGTGCTCAACCTCTGGATTTACAATCAAAATGCTCAATACAGCTACACTAATAATTTCGTGTCTAGTTTTCGGGAAATTATTGTTATAGGACTGCATTTTATGTTTATAAAAGGTACTAAAAATTATGTAGCAATTAAGAAATTTTCACATAAATTAAACATTTGAGTGGATGTAATGTGATTATTCAATATTTATTTGTTTTAATATTGTTTTGCTAAGTTGAACTGCTTGCAACTTAGACAATATCTATTAAGGAAATTAACCGTTGCAGCATATTCAAAGGAAAATTATTGTTATGATTAAAAACCTTCCTTGTATCTCACTCGTTTTTAAAATAAATTGCCCTATTGGGAGTGCCAACTGAACAGTGTACGTTTCTGGTTAAAAGGTGACCTAGTTTTTAACTAAATTTAAGGCTATTTCATTATGGAGCAACATTTGTATGTTATATTTTATGAAAGAAAAATGTAATACAAAAATATATTTTACTGAAAACTATCCAGCGCGTTTCAGCATACCGGTCATTGCCAAGGTTAGAGATTTAGTACTTGTAAGAGAGAGAATCACGTGAATATACTTACAAATAGCATCTTCTCTTAGAATTTGGTCATCGCATGGAGAACTAAGTTACTTAGGATTAAAAATCATATATATATATATATATATATATATATATATATATATATATATATATATATATATATATATATATATATATATATATATGTATATGATGCAGCTAAAGTTGTGGAATGGTCATCTACCCATAAATTAATATTTAAATTTAATAGGAAGTTTAACGGCCATTCGGACAAATTGTTGTATTTGTCCGAATGGCCGTTAAACTTCCTATTAATTTATCTACGGACGTTATTTACTTTTTTGTTCTTATTTAAATTTAATATTACATTAAAATCGGGGAAGATTGACAAAAGTAAACGTATAGGTTAGCGGAGTATTGCGCATAACCGTAAAATGGCCGGTATTCATCCATGACTTTATAAAATGCGAATGTATACGATCACTTATACAGGACACCCATTGCATTAATTCTAATTTTGCTATTTCAGTATTTTTCAAAGGTTAGAGCTATTTACCACCTTTGGAAATATTGTGCATCATATTAACCTCACCATTTATGTCAAAAGAATGTAGTTTAAGTGTACCTCAGAAGCCAAACGCTTGTCATTTGGTGATTTAAATAATACTGGTTTGTCCAACTTACATTATGTTACAAGAGTCGCAAAAGTCAATTTGTTGACTCGGCTGCATTACACAAGGAAGTTTTTTGTTCTTAGAAATATCGATGTCAAATTCAAAAAAAGTCAAAGATAGGACTAAGGAAAGGAAAAGCATTTTCATCAAGTTAAGGCGTTGTCCAAGGGCAAAAATGTTTCTGAACATGCAAGGTGTTTGAATTGGTTTATTCTTTTTAATAAGTAACTTCTGAATTATTTATTATTAACTTCAAATTGGAAGAATATGTTTTATCTTTTTCAAAATCTAAAGAGAATAAGGGAATATCGAAAACAGTCCATTAAACACTGATAGTTTGTGACATAGGTATAAGATGAATTAAATGTATTGGACTAGAATGATCTGTTTGCGTTTCTTCTCCGTAAATCATATACATTCATTTATTATGGTCGTTAGAAATAGCGGAATCTAATTAACCCTGTTATTTTTTTCTATATTAGTGGCAAATTTAATTATTACTTAGGGTGGATACTATTAAAGTAGCTTAAACAATCGTAACTCTTCTTTTGTTCCTTTTCAAATGACAAACGCGTAAAATTAATATCATGATTAAACTTCTTGAGAGAAGTGCGTTTTTTTGTTGGACTGTTTGTGTTAAAAAAAAGACGATTATGTGTAAAATGTCACATCAGGCAAGGTTGGAGGAAGACTCGGTTCCATAGAGACGCCTTCAGTTATTCTGTAATTTTTATTATTTTGTCTGTGTTTTATTATGGAAGTTAAAACAGTCCAGATCTAAACATTATTTTTGGTTTCCTTATCCCTTCTATTTCCGCAGCTGACAAATAAAAACATGAAAACAAGGGGCATGAGATATACACACGAAATAGGTATGAAAAGTTTTTTTTTAGGTAGAGAAACAAAATGGTTCTAATCAAAATTGCTGTTACCTGTAACGAGTCTGAATATATGATATTTACCCATCAGGTAGGACGACATAGGTCATAAGATACACAAAAAAAATTATACAATTATAAATTATAAAAACCAAGGTAGAACAGTAGTTTTTTCTAACTAAAAAGCAATTGAAGTAGTACTCCATCTAAATAAATATAAATATTTTGTGAGTGTATCTTTTGAACTAAGTCCTACCACAAGTAAATAACATATATTTTGACGTATAGATAATAGCAATTTTGATTAGAGTCATTTTGGTTTTTACCGAAAAACAAACTTTTGACACTTATTTCCTCTGTGTATTTTATAATCCACGTTATTCTGTCGCCGTCGGTCAGACTATATTAAGCATATCTCATGTCTTGATATAGAAAAAAACTGTTAATAATATTAAAGGTGTTTTTTTTTATATTATAGCTATTTAAGAAGATTAATGAATCGCAGAACAAGTTATTAACAACAGGTTTAATTGGCAGATGGGTTTTGTTGTGAATTTTAATTAAGTTGTATAAACCGGATGTTTGAAAATTTATATGAATTAGTGATTTATTATATTTTGGAGAATTAAAAAATAGGTTTTAACCTATTTGCAAGATTTTTGGGGTCATATGCATAAGAGAGGTTCTTTATAATTTCAATACATATGTTGTTACCCATGAAGTTCTTGTCTTTTTGAATGTATCTTCCTTATTTAAGACCACTTCGTGTTCCTTAATATATTATGTTTTTGCCAATTTAAGGGCTTTTTGTTGTCTACAGTTGCATCTAAAACCATCTTGTTTTCTGATGAAATTGCTTCAACGTTTTTATTTTGATTCAACTCTGATTTAATAAACATTGAGCTGGATAAGTTTACAACTATTAGGTGAGAAAACATAATCTGAAAATTTCTCCTCAGCTACATCAATTTTTTTTTCTCTTCTATCTGGTTTTTATTTCTTTCTTTAGCATTTGAAAATTTAAGCTCCTTTTGATAGATTTCTTATAAAACTTTCTAACTCGTTCGTGAACTAAATGTGTAAATTGGATTGATATAATTATATTATGCTTATCTGACTTTCCCTCAGAGTTTTTTCATCAGTAGGTCGTACAATCGTTGGTAAAAAATAAACTCGTCCTTTCAATTAGAACTTTATATCTAATTTTCGGACCCTCGTATCAGTTTAACTTTGCATTAAATCATATATTTTCCTTTCAAAGTCCTATACTCGGCCTTAAATAAATACTTGGAATACATACGCTGTAGAGGATCGGGTTTTTAGCTTAATTGACTTAATGTACATAATTCGTTTGATTGTTTAGTGAAATGTTTTTTTTCAGTTCATACTTGAAAAAACGGAATGTTTTTTTTGTAAGATAGCGAAATAAATTATCTTTTTAAAACTGTTCTATTAAAGCCCGTAATGAATGTTGTAAAAAAATTATAATTTTACTTCTATAAACCTTACTAAAAACTAATTACCATGATAATTTTTAAGATAACTATACCTTTTCATTAAAGGGAGAAATATAAATGAAGGGTACAAGAAAAGGACTGGCTCTGTCACATTTCTAAAAATTTGGAAAAACTTCTTGAATATAGATTTTAAACCGGAAAATACGCAATATGGAAAACGTCCATTAAAATAATAAAACACTTAATTCGCATAATACCTCAATTAACTGTTAAAAAAACGAAAAAAAATTTCATTATTTTATTCTTTGATTGCGGTTATTAATTAATTGCGCGCGGACTGATCTAATTATTTCCATGTATGCCAAAGGATTACTACTCCAAAAAATCTTAAAGGCTTACTCATATTAGTCTGGGTCTAGCGCCTAATTTGCTTTTATTTACAAAAAAACGGCTAAATGTTCTAGAGGATACCGCCAATTGGTCGAATACGTCAACCGTGGAAACATATTAATTTGTTATCTTGATCAGTTCACCAAGACTCTGAAATGAGCACCATAGTTAGAAGTAAGTTATTCCCTTTGTTTGGTTGTAAATTTGAACACCAAGTCCGGAAAATTTCTTACGAGCTCAAAAATAATGATATTTTTTAAAAGTATGTTCGTAAGTTTACCAATTAAACAAGGTGACAGGCAAGAATAGGAAACTACATGTGCATTTTTTGCTTAAAGATCATGTTGGGAGAATTTCGTTCAATAGCGCAATCAGGTTTTCAGCTTAGGGGGGGGGGCATAATTTTTCTGATTACAAAGAGAAGCCCTGACTCTCATATATGAATAATAAAGTAATACCCTTAATATACAAAAGAGGGGGTCTAGAGTCCCGCAACAATTAAATTTTTATTGCTTAACCTTAATACGCGTGGACATATGTCATTGCGCCATTGTTTTTTATTAATTAGATAAACTAGAATGTATTACATGAACCATAATTTATTATGACACCTAAAACATTCAAATTCTTTTTATTTTATTGGGAGACAATTTATCTCAAAAATTAATATTTTGTATGAATTTTAACTAAACCATGCTGGTTGATGCAAATTGTCAACGACTACTTCAAAACCAATTGCCAAAAAAATACTAAATTAAAGAAATATGTACAAGTTATATTTTTTCATCAAGTCAAGACACATTTTATCTAAAGTTGACCAGCGAAATTAATTAACCCATGCAGTATCGCAATCATATTGACAATTTGCGATATAAGGAATAAAAGGTGATCAGGGACAGGAAAATAATAATAATAAAATTTTAAATACTAATTATTTAAAGTTCATTGACATGAAAAAACGAAAAACCTGTTTGCCTAAAATGAGATATCCAATCAACATAAACAAACTAGCCGATGAGAAATTGCACAATTGGGAAACTTTGTTAATAAAGGAACGAATGAAATGAAAACTCCCCGAGCTTTATCATTAAACTATGAAGAGATGCATGTGAGCCGAAACTTGTATTTGCGGAGCAAGGTTCATGGTAGTCCCGTAGTAGAAAAAAACTAGTAGGTCCACTCATCGACAAACTCCTTGATCTATTTCTGCTACATTGTTTTCGCGTCGTCCGATTACTCCTGCCTACGGATATGCCGAAACTAGCAAGAGATGTATTTAGAAAAATATGGGCACAGAATAAAATAAAAAATATCGTTTGATCATCGGGGAAAAACTATGTGAAAACGGAATGTTGTAAAAACTTTTCATGTAAGCAATAGTACTTCTGCCTCTGCAAGATGAGAACAAATATTGCAAAAATATTATTTTTTTTACCTAAATCATCTTAAATCTCTCAAGTTTCTCGCAACGTGCAAAAACCAATTTTTATCAAAGAATATCTCGGTATGTCTATTAGCTCACGAGTTAACCGGACTGATTTTGGGCATAATCAACTTAGATGAAGAATTTAAATGGGGCATGAAATGACAAAAAATTATTTTTAGGGTGAAATCAGGTAGTATTTTCTTATTAGGGATTTTTGGGTATACACAAGTTAGTGTTCTTATTTATGGAAACAATTTGGCGTATAACGTTTTTAAATGCTTCCTGCATGCTACATACAATTATATTTTCAGTTATTTTAGAGTTACAAATTTTACGTTAATTCTGACATAAATAAGCATATAAAATTAATTAAATTACGAATTTTGGGCACCCAAAGAGATTTAAAATTTGACATGTTAAAATTTAAGTTGTACAGTTTCTTTAACATATCAATTTAGAAACTGGTAAGAGTTTAAAAAGGGGAGGGATAAAACTTTAGAAATCAAGCATTAATATGTTATTATTGCAGCTATTTTCTAGTACCTATATCAATTTTAATTTTAACATTCACTTAATATTTTATTTAATGTTTTTTTAGTAATAAATCAGTTTCATAAAAGTATCTTCGACTTGTTGACACAACCAACAACAGCACACAGTAACGTACTCATTTTCGCCAATTCGACTCTGTTCTGGGACGTAACTCTCGAATCTCGCAGCTCGAACGACGGATCTTAACCGAAGCGCTTTGCATGCTGCCAACAATCTGCCTAATTATGTCGGCAGGCAGAAAATATTTGGGAGAGTGGCGCTACTAGATTTTTTTCTACTATGGTAGTACCATCAGAAGATATCTTTAAAAGTCTGATGACGAATTTGCGATATTGTGGTTGAGGAGGAAGCTCCCTCTATATGCTTAAATAATAATTTTGAATTTATGTTATAGACAATCCTATTTTACAGTTCTCTTTTGATAGTAACACTTAAGCAATGTAAATAAAACTATGTAATGACGTTATGAGAATTTGTTTAACTTTTATAGCAAAGAGCAGCATAAGTCATAAAAATAAAATAATTTAAATATTTGTTTATAAATATAGAGTTTTATATTAGATATATTTTTACATTAAATAATTTTGGAATGTTTTTGACATGCAATTAATTAAGTTTTATTGTTCAAATAATTAAATAAAGGAAGAATATTTAAGAGATCATATTTTCTTCAATTTCAATTTTTTTGCTTCAGCTTTTGCAATTGGCAGCATGGTATATTCTGGCCTCGAATTTGGAAGATATTTTGAACTAAAAAACGTGCCCAATTGTCATTACACTAGTCTTCAAGCAGTTACACCAGCAATGAGAATGATATTAACTTTACTACAAGTGCAATTCTTATTTCTAAATCAGAAGGTAAGTCTAACAAAATGTGTGAAAATTTGGTATTTAACCTGCGCAGTTTAAGTAAAAATTAATGATTATTCATATTTACATATTTGCATAGGATACACGTCGTGTTTTCTGTTTCATGATTTTTTGAACACATTTTATATTTAGACGTTATTTTGTTAACATATTGGTAAAAACAAAACCTCAAAAACAGTCTAAATAACCTAATGTGCTAGAATATTAATAAGAACTACAAGAAATCCGCTAGAACTATTTTTGAATTGACGTAATTGTATTAAATAAACAATTTTTGACAGTATATTTAAAACTTGCTTAAGAATAATAAAAAAATCAGGCAACAGAACATTTTTCTAATTTACAAATAATTTCAGGATGTTGAGTTAAACAGACACAAAATTATAGCGAGATTTGGCTTAATGCATATGTTAGCAACAAATCTTTGTGAATGGTTATATGTCCTTGTCGAGGAAACAAAACATGAAATAATACATTTATCAGGTAAGCTAAAAAAAGTTGCCGTACAAAAGTAACATTTTCGGCTCAGTTTGTATTTATTTCTACCAATTAATTATTCACATATCTATAAAAAAAATTCAAACTAGTATTAGTGGAGAAGTGGTGAAAGGAAACTTTAACCCTTTGCTTAAGTATAATGTGAGCTTTCAAGTACGACGACGAAATAGTTTATATCATCTGCTAATGATGCTAACTTGGTTAGCGAAACACGCGTCCAGAACGTAACAAGTTGTGGTGTAGTGTGATTAGAACTCTTGTATTTTGATATATAACATTTGTTGAAACAAAAGATTTTTATTTAGACCGAAAAATTAATTGATTTTGTTTAAACATAGAAAGGACACTTACAGTTTTAGACTGTGTCAAACTTAAGTTTCTTCCTTCTACGTGAATACTTTTTAGGAAACTATTCATAATTTTTGAAACATCATGTATAGTTTTCTTAATTTCTTCTTAGTTAATTAAAGGTAGATATGCGTGCAAATCTTATTAGTTAATGATTTGTATTTTATAAATTTTGTAATGATTATTTCATGTATTTCTTTACATTCATATCTATTTTTTCGTACTTTTAGAGCATCAGCATGGTAATTTTACTAATGAAACTTCATTCAGCAGCAAATATTGCGAAGGTAGATTAATGGTATCTCTTGTGAACAATGCAAGTCCATTCCTATTTCCTTGTACCATTGAATACAGGTAATTAAATTTAATTCTAGAAGCCAATAGTGTTCATTTTAATATAATCAAAGACTGAATTTACGATTTAAGAATTATTGTAAAATAAATAACCTCCTAAATCTATGCCTACTATGCTGCCTTACAGTAGGGTTGGGATCCATCGAAAGTTTTACGCTCAATTAAACAACTAGACCTAAATTGCGCTGCTGACACCAACAACGATAAGGTCATACGAGTGATAGATTCGTTGAATTTATGAATGTTAAATGTGATATAACATTTCATATTTCTGCAAAATTTTGTTTCGCTATTTTGAATTTGAACCACATTTTTACTAATTTTTCACTATATTTACACTTAATGTTTGCACAAAATTTGAAATTAATCTAATAAGTAGTTTTTCAGGCTTCTAAATTTTCTATTAGGCGGACATTTTGTTTTGAATCTCGGATTCATACTAAAATGTTACCAGTTCATTCCTACACAACAGGCAGAATGCCGAAATTTATACAACATTTTTTTTTGCCATTTAGGGGCTCTAAAACATGTGGATATGTAAAACCCCAGTTAGTTATGGCACACAATTTGAAATTAATCCACTAAGTAGTTTTTCAGGCTGAATTTTTGAAAATTTTATTAAGCCGCTATTTTGTTCCGCCATCTTGGATTCGCACTAAAATTTTACCAATTGTTTTCTACATAGTACTTAATTTGAGATAAATTGGACCAACAGCTTTTTAGCATTAATTTTTTTAACATTTCACTAGACCGCCATTTTGTTTTGCTATATTGGCTTTTTACCAAAATGTTTCCAGCCTCATATGACCTATAATTGACCATATGATTTAATTTGACTAAAATTTGAAGTCAATTTGATAAGTAGTTTTTAAGCTATGCCGCGAACTGTCAGACAGAGAGAAGGACAGGCAAACCCACGCAATTGATAAAATATATTTTTTGGCAATAAATGAAGATATGTAAAAGCTGAGGGGTGATATTTTCAATTACAAACATTTTATTTGGTCGCCATCTTGAATTAATACCCCAATATTACTAGTTCATTTATATTAGTTCTAAGTAGTTTTTTAGGCTGAAATTTTATTAATTTTATTACATCGACATTTTGTTCCTCCATCTCGGATTCGTAAAAAAATTACCAGTTGTTTGCTACATAATACTTGATTTTTGTGCAAAAATTGAAATAAATTGGTTAAGTAGTTTTTTAGAAATAGTTTTTCTAACAGTTCACTAAACCGCCATTTTGTTTCGTCATTCTGGATTTTACCAAAAAGTTACCAGGTCATCCCTGACCCTTCATTTTTGACCAAAAGTCAAAGAAGTCAATCGAGTAATTAATTTTTTAGCGATGCCGCAAACCGACAGACAGATGACAGACCGACGGAATTGAGAAAACATGTTTTTCGGTGTCTAGGGACCCTAAAACGTAAAGAAAACATTTAGCAGGTTGATTTTTTTGCGATTAAAATATGTAAAAAAGCATATGTGCGCCAGCTTTTTTTAAGGGTTTTTGATATTCAGCTGTTCTTGGGTCTCTTGGGTCAGTTGTAAAATTATAAGAACCAGTAAGCTAATATGAAGGATTCTTTTAAGATAAGCATTGTCAGAATTCGCTTCATATATTTTATGCCCATAAGGTCGATATTGATCGAAGAAAAAATTGACGAGAGACGTTAGGTTGAAATTCATAAAAATTTTTTTGTAAGATATCTAAACCTAAAACTTTAGTGATAGAAATGTTTTACTACGACCAAATGTGCAAAGGAACTTTTGCACAAGTCTGGATAATTTGTTATTGCATGATTCTTATGCCTTTAATTATTTTCCTTCCGAGTATCGAGATTAAAATGAGTGCAAATTTTCTCTAGCATAGTTGTTTTGTAGATTTCTAAAAGCCGAGGAATAGTGCTTTAAGATTTCAGAGTCTAAAGTACATGTTAGAATAATATTTTTTGGAATTAGTACTATGTATTGAGTATCAAAGAAAATGTATTCGATTATCGTTTTATGCATTTCTGAGATGTATACTATGCAGATATTTTTAACCTTTCAGCAGGTTTAAATCCCACTGTAACAATGCTAGGGACGCGTAGTAAATTTTTTAGTATTTTGTTTAAATTAACGTACAGTAAATTAAAATATCAAGAAATAAATTGACGTTAAAAAAATCAGTGTCAAATCATTTTTCTTGCAAACATTATTTTCGTAATAAATTAAATATTTATACATTTCTAATAAAAAAATTTAAATGATAGACATTAATTAATACGGTGGTTATATAGTTACGCCTAAATAGATAACTTATTTTCAGTTTGATATGCGCTGTCATTCTTTTTGAAATGTGGAAACATATTCGTACTGAAAAAGTACCGAAAGAAAACGAACAGAAGAAGCACAAACATAAAACTGGTAGGTTAAAATATGAACACAAATTAAGACTTTAATTAAAAAACTATAATAATTAATAAAGTTATATTTACATTTTTTCTATTTGCAGAAGACTTTGCTTCATCTAATACAGGATACCACTTTACTATTGATTGTTCGAATTCACATAAAGGACTATTTGCAGGCGAGTATCATTAATATTTAAAGTTCTAAATGTTCTGTGTTATTTTTATTATTGATTTCATATTAAAAATATCGTACTTATATTTTAAAAGTAGCGACAAAATGCAATTTTGTCAGCAATTAGTATAATTTTATCTTTTTCAGGGATTCTGGTAATTGTTTTGACTATTATTTCCCTAGTTATGTTCTTTGTTTTAAAAGAAAGGGAAACTGAAACCGGAACAAAAAACAACTATGCAGAATTTGAAGTAAATATAGTAGAGCTATCTTTGTACATAGCAACAACTTTTGCTGTTGTTGTAGCTATGTTTCAGCTTAGGAACTTAAAATACGAAAGAAAGATTGGTAAGTAAATTTATTTTCGTAAACCTATTTACTTTCATAAATTGCTCTTAAAAAATAATACAGCTTGGGACATTATACAAACAGTACCAGATTCAGAAAATTTGATATTTGATAACATGAAATGCTATTAAGTTAAGACAACGGATATACACAAAACTTTAACAAAGTCTTAGTTTAAATAATAAGATATTATCACTTATTCATTTGATTAATTTATTAGTCAATTTTAGGTCATGGTGGAATGGGATTAGACAATATGCTGTTAGCAGTTGCACAAACTGGCATGTTTATATACTCCATGTTCTCCATTATTGGGTGGTACTTTACCATGGAAGAAGAAACTCCAGTTGGATTAATAGCAGACATATTTGCGTTCATTCAGACATGCTTACAGGTAACTATAATTAAAGTATTACAAGTTAAAACTTTATATTTATAAGAAATGTAATAGAAATTAGTTACATTTAGAAAAAATAAAACACAAACAAACAAGTTATATATTAAAAAAAAAAAACGAAAAACCGACTAATTAGAACCGAGTGTAAAAGATGTCTAAAAAGAAAGAATACAGTTTAGAGTATTTAGTATTTTCAGTATATTTATTGATTTTGTTGTAAATATGTTTTCATAAGTGCCGATCTGTTCTTATAAAATCTTGTTTCGCCCACACTAAACGCCTTTTGAAACGTCCCACGTAAAATTTAATAGAATTTCGAAGTCATTTTTCTTTTCGAAAGATATTTACATGTTTTATTATTATTTCGCATATTAATTATTGCTCCAAGAAATTTTCCTGAAATTGTATGTTCATTGAAATCCTATACTTATAGAATAAAATAAGAAGTTTCAGGAGACTCCTAAAGTGAGCAATTATTCAGTATACCTGCTCTTGTAGTCCGAAGTCTTTTTTAAAAATTGTTTTTTGGTTCATAGTTGATTATTGTGCCTTTTGCAATGATATTAGTTTTCACTCCCAGATAAACAATAAAGCAAACGTAGATTTAGAATTGTATTTTGTGCTGGTTTAAATTCAGAATATTCCATAAATTATTGTTGGGCCACCAATTGACCGTATTAATTAATAGAAAAAACGTGACATTCTTGCTGTGTAGTTGTCAATTTTTTGTTGCTCAATCTGTGGTCAGTCTCTAGAATCCCTTATATCGCTAATATATCTCAACAATGTTCTATTAGATTCATATCCGGTTACTTTGCGGGTCCTACCATTCACGTAATTTGATCATCTTCAAGAAACTGATTTACAATACGTGCTCGCTGTTGCCGTCGTCCATAGAATATATAAAACCCACATGACAAATGTACATCGTCATTATTAGTTCCTTTAAAAAGTGAACGAACAAGTATATTCAGAGTATATTTTTTTAGTTTAAGTACGCCTCTGTTTTTAATAATTTTTAATTTGTCTAATAAAAATCCTTAATTTGAAAAAATGATCCACCGAATCCAATTTAAGAATAGTTTATTGTTTATCCGCAGCCCTAAAATACCCACAATGAAAAATATCCGAATGTCTTTAACAAAAAAACAGATTTTTTTTCATATCTTGTAACTTCCATTATTGAAATATAACTATGAATCAAACAGCATTTATAGGGGGGACTTTAACGTATAAAAGCAGGTATGACCAATCCTCATTTATTTGCTGAGAAGTCCCATATAACCTGTCAAACTTTGCAGAAAAATTATAAAGTCGTGTTTTATAATAAATTAATTAAATACAGACGAACATAAAACTGCTTTTTAACGAAATAGGTACAAAAGTGCGGTCGGGCAAAAAATCAGCGAAACACATCGTCAAACAATGATTAGAATTGAACTTCGTGCTGTTGAAACCCCCATATAAAACATGATATCTTTATAATCAGTGGCTTGCCGAGTTTTTAGAGGGGTCTCCCTGCAAGACTTTTCTTGGGGACAAAACAAAAATTAAATAAAAAATAATAAATAACAAAGACTACAAGAATCGTTTTCTTTGGCGGTAGACTAGGCGTTTCTATCGACTAGATACATACTTATGAACTAGTTCGTTAATATTTATTTCTCTAGCCCTTTCATGCTCTATTCAGCTATATGCTAGAAGACGACTTTGAGTCATGGTCGACCTAAAGACATTTTTTAATTAATTTCAACTTTGAAAATGATCTTTCCGATTAAACTGAGGTTACAGGAAGGACAAGAAATAGTTCGAATGCAGAACACAGTTCTGGTATACTACTTAACAAAGTTAATTTTTTTCGAAAATATAGTTTGCGAATTAACGAGTTGTATTAAGGTTTTTATGTTATTACACATTAATGATTTTATCTCAATTAGCTCAGTTGCTAGTTGAGAAGTTAAATCATTTTGAATATTTCTCATTTAATAACTACGCTTTTTTCAAAAATTCTGAGTCATTTAATTTAACCAATATCTCAAGATTTAGAATTGAAAATGTTAAATAAACTGTTTTAAACGCGGTAGATCTTTTTGCTGACTTACTATTATATCTAAATACGCAATAAGTACTGTCACTTCCAAATGTTCCATAGGGTTTCTATATTACGTTATCTTATCATTATCATTTCCAATTTATCCAATGATTGCAAAAATTGCAAAATCCGTGATTTTTTTTAACTACGCAAAAAATATTTTTATGAATGCCCTATTCAATTTGGGGCCCCCCAGCGCCGTGATATAGTGCGGCGATTTAATTTTTAATTAACTACACTTCATATACCAAAATTCAAGATCCAGGAAATTCTTAGCCTGGAGAGAAAGAACTAAAATGGCGTAATATGCCTGCTATAGGACCAATCCGTCACTATACTGAACACTTTCTGAAAATTTCATCCATATTGGTAAAAGCAAGGTTCTCGAGACCTAAACCGAGGTTAAAATTTTAAACGCCCCTAATTAAAGAAAGAAGTAGCTACTTATTCATTGCGTATAAAATTTTGCTAAATTCGCATTATACGTTACAAACGCACAAAAGTTAAAATAATTAGTACATTGGGCTTAGTTCTGTTGAAATCCCCGAAAAGCATAGAAAACACGATGTTTTTATGATACCCTCCTTTCTCCATTTAGTCCCGCCCTACTACTCTATAAACTTCACTCATTGACAGAGAATTTTCTGTGAAGAATAAATATATTTATAATTTTTAACATTCATTAAGATTTATAATAACCGAAATAACCCCCCTGAGTATGTACCTTAGGGTGCGGGGAAATTATTTTTTGATTAATTACACTTCATATACCAAATTCAAGATAATTTATACAGGAAACTCTTAAAGTAGGTTAAGAAGCACAAAAATAAATTACAAGTTTTATCCTTAAAGGAGTTTGCCCGCTGGGCTTTTAACAGTCTTTACGCATTTGACTTTTAAATTTCACCAGGAAATTGTACCAGAAACAAGTTTGTTATATGTCCGTTATATTAAACCATATATTTAATTTAATTAAATATTTACCATTTTTAGTTTTCGAGTTATCGAAAGCGATCTTTATATTATCGTCGCGCCACGGCTTAAGAGCCTTAAAAATGAGCTTTGAGCAGAGCCATGATTACATTTTAAAGTTATGTCACACAGCGTGGCCAGTGTGAAATTCTTGAGTAGCATTTAGACTTCTTAGTCTTTATATTTGACAATAATTATGAGTAGTCTAGGAAACTGTGAGTAATCTTCGATTTTTGTAATGAGTAATTCCTCCGTGATCATCTTTATCTGACTAATCTCATTCAGGTTGCTGCAGTAGCGTCCTAATCAAATTTAACGATTTCTTTTGTTATCTTTAACGATTTCTTTGTTCTCTGCTTAAGATCAGCAGCAACTTCTTTAGATCAACGCTCGAACAGATATTTTAGATATTATTCTATTGCTTGTCTTATTTAAAAGTAAACCATTTAAAAACATTTTTTGATTACTTTTTTATTTACAATTTCATTTGTAATATATTTAAGTTTTTTATTTGAAAGCATTATATTAGTTAGAATATGAGACGCTTAAGAAAAACAAAGCTATTTAGTTACCCACACGAACTTATTAGCTAATGTTAAATTAGTTCTTTTTGCTTTCGAAGTCAGGTACCAATCTTGGACACAATTTATAAATACTATTGTTTAATTTTAGACAATGTTTGTGTTTGATGCTTGGTGGAGAAGATGCAAAACTTTATCGCAAGCCCAATCAAAACCCGGAAGGGAATTAATAATATTCCTAATGGTTTCTAACATGGCGATGTGGAGCATAAATACCCTTGAGAAAAACAGGGCAGAATTTAGACCCACGCATTTAAAATTTTTTGGTAAGTTTAATTATTTTATGACTTAACGTTTAAAACTATTAAAATAAATAGTTACTAATTTTTTTTAATAATGTGTTGTAGGAGACTGGGCTTGGACAATAATCACACACATATCGATGCCTTTAGCTATTTTCTACAGATTTCACTCAACAATTTGTCTCTTTGAAGTATGGAAGACTGCTTACAAAATTAAGTCAAGCTTTAAAAACCCATTATTTCCTGTTATACAATAAATCTATAGTATGTCATTTTTGTTGTTATTATTATATTTATGGAAAAAATCATGCTAAAACATTTGAGGATTACATTTAATTTGTTTCGTTATGCATTTAGTTCACTATAAATAACAAATATATATATATATATATATATATATATATATATATATATATATATATATATATATATGTATATATAAATATATATTGACTGATTTCAAATTGTGTGTCATAACTAATTGTGGTATAGGGATCAACTAGTAAAGTTATGCTACTAATTTAAGATGACCGAACAAAATGGTGGCCAAACAAAATGTTTTTAATCTTTTTTTTGACTGTCTGTCTGGCAGTTTGCGGCGTAGCTTAAAAATTCCGTTTTTTTTCAGTCGGGTTATTTGTGTTTGTTTTAATCAATTTTTGTTTGTTTTTTTGATGCATGTACCAAAATTTTCCAAAGTTTCTTAAAGTCTAGTACCAAAATGTTCCAAAGTTTCAAAAGCTGAAAAAAGTGCCTATATAAATATTTTGAAGCATTATATTCAAAATAAAATTACAGGGGTGCAGATAAGTTAATGTTCAAAAAAATAATTTGTAAAAATGTTCTCTCATAAACAAAAATGTAACAATGTTTGGTAAGTTCCTTTACCCTTTTTTCCAATGTTGCTTGAATTAAATTGAATTACATTTACAAGAAAAGTTATTGAAAAATCATGAGTTATATAGCCAGAGGCACTCGCGAAAAAATTACGAATCATTTGAAATATTGCTATATCGTTGCGATATTTTTAAAAATATTCCCTTATATTTATATCGATAATGTTGATTTATTTTTACGAAAGTATAGTTAAGATATAGAACAAATCAAAATGATTATTGTCGTTGACCCCTTTCCCCTCTCTAATTTTATTAGACTTAATATATATATATATATATATATATATATATATATATATATGTGTGTTGGTTTTTACTCCTTCACGGATGGAAAAATACAATGTGTTTTCATTCCGGGTGTACATCCGTTTACGACTGTCGTTCTGAAAAGAACAGTTTTGCTGATGTTTCGCCAAAATCACATTTGGCATTTTCGAAGCTTTCTTTCTCGCGTCCGAATAGAGACTGAAGTGTTGGTGACTGCGACGCTTCCTTTTATACCCCCACTCGGGGCCGAAGGTTATATCTGCGCAGGCGTTGGTCGTTATTTATGTTTTCCGGATGGTGCTGTTGTTGCGCTAATTGCGCTTGAGTTTTTGAGATTTTAGATTTGTCGATTATTGTCTTCCATACTGTTGGTAGTTTTAATGATTCGTCCCTTTTATTCAAATCACCTTGTTTTTCAATTTCTATGGCTTCTCGGATTATTCTGGTCTTATAATGTTCTATATTGGCAATCTCCCTACACCCATCGAAATTTATTTTATGGCCGGTTTCCTGATGATGTAGGAATAAAGCTGAGGTTGTTTGTTTATTTCTGATGCTGAGTTATGCTCTTCCACTCTTGCTGATATTCGCCTGTTAGTTTGCCCTACGTACAACAACGTAAAGAACAAGCAAAACACCAAAACAAAACCTAAATGCCACTGAACAAAGGGCCCTAATAAACCTTCGAAAAAATAAAGACATCACAATCCTTCCAGCAGATAAAGGAAACGCAACTGTGGTTATGAATACTCAAGATTACGTACAAAAAATGCAGGATATCCTACAAGACAATTGTTATAGGCCTGTTCCAAGGGACCCGACAACGTACCTAGAAAAAACAACTAAAAATAAAATAAAAAGTTCACCAATAAACCCCGAAATTCAACAAAAAATCATACCACGGGAAAAGTCGAGCAGATGTCCTAAACTCCATGGTTTACCAAAAATACACAAACCAGGGGCGCCTATCAGACCAATTGTTAGTGCTGTTAATTCGCCGCTACAAAAACTGGAGAAATACCTTGCTGAAATTATGCAACCAACTGTAGAAAAAGCTGATTCATTTGTAAAAAACTCGGAGCATTTCACTCGAATTATACGAGATATCGTCCTTGAAAAAAACGATATCATAGCAAGCCTAGATGTCAAATCGTTATATCCCAGTATTCCAATCGACGAAGCATTGGACAAGATTGCTATGAACGAGGATTTCCAGGCACATATAATAGAACTTTCGGAGCATTGCCTCAAAAATACTTATTTTTCTTCCAACGGGCAAATGTATAAACAAATGGTTGGTGCTCCAATGGGGTCCTCCCTATCACCAGTAGTCGCGAATTTATTTATGATATACTTCGAGAAAGAAGCTCTTGAGAAAGCAAGTTTAAAACCCAAATTTTGGATTCGTTATGTGGATGACATATTTATTATATGGCAACATGGTCATGCAGAGCTCGAAAAATTTCTGACTCACGTAAATTCAATCCACCCCAGAATACAATTTACTCTAGAGCTAGAGGAAAACAACAAACTACCATTTTTAGATGTTTTGGTCACAAAACTACATAACGGACATTTCGAATACACCGTGTATACAAAACCAACACATACAGACAGATATTTAAATGCAAAATCACATCATCACCCAGCACAAATTCAAGCTGTGGCAAATACTCTAATATCTAGATCCGTGCGACTAACTGAAACACAGACAAGACAAAACGAACTTAAGGTAGTATCTAGTGCTTTAAAGAAAAATGGCTACACAAATCGCACCATAGAGAAAGCTATTAATGCACAGGTTTCCCGAACAACGAACAACAAAAAATATGAGCCGGGAAAGCAACGAGTAGTCTTACCATATGTAAAAGGCACAACAGACAGAATCGGAAGAATTCTGAGGAAACACAACATACAAACAATACAAGCCACAAACAACTATAGGTAAACTACTCGGAAACCCAAAAGATAAAATCAAACTGGAAAACCACGGAGTGTACAGCATTCCGTGCCAGGACTGTGAGAAGTTGTACGTAGGGCAAACTACCAGGCGAATATCAGCAAGAGTGGAAGAGCATAAACTCAGCATCAGAAATAAACAAACAACCTCAGCTTTATTCCTACATCATCAGGAAACCGGCCATAAAATAAATTTCGATGGGTGTAGGGAGATTGCCAATATAGAACATTATAAGACCAGAATAATCCGAGAAGCCATAGAAATTGAAAAACAAGGTGATTTGAATAAAAGGGACGAATCATTAAAACTACCAACAGTATGGAAGACAATAATCGACAAATCTAAAATCGCAAAAACTCAAGCGCAATTAGCGCAACAACAACAGCACCATCCGGAAAACATAAATAACGACCAACGCCTGCGCAGATATAACCTTCGGCCCCGAGTGGGGGTATAAAAGGAAGCGTCGCAGTCACCAACACTTCAGTCTCTATTCGGACGCGAGAAAGAAAGCTTCGAAAATGCCAAATGTGATTTTGGCGAAACGTCAGCAAAACTGTTCTTTTCAGAACGACAGTAGTAAACGGATGTACACCCGGAATGAAAACACATATATATATATATATATATATATATATATATATATATATATATATATATATATAGGTCGTTTTGCATTACACCATAAGGATCTAGTTTGCTAGTTAATATCAATTAAAAACTTATGTGGACTCGTTTTACTTTAACGAAATTAGCTGACCCATAAATTGTTGCTAATATTGGATTCAGTTTTAGAAGACCTTCTCATAGAGGCCCTACAAACAAAGATTGCCATTTAAAAAGAACCGTTAGGGTGCCTACAAATTAAGGGTTTCCAGCAAAGGGGTTGAAAATATTAAAATAGGCGAACAACCATTTAAACCACTTCACGTGTTCCAGCATTTTTGTGAAAAGTGTTCTCATACAGAAGATAAGAATTTTGTGCGGTTCTTTTGAACCACTCTGTATACTCCCATTAATAAATTCTAAGAGAGTCCTCTTGGACAATAATAAAATATACTTTGATGCCTTTAGATATTCCCCAGAGGTTTCACTCAACAATTTATCTTTTAAGTTCATTAGGGCAAGCTTAAAACATAAATGCGGCTATCATGTTGTTCGGGGATAATAATCGATTTAAGTTGAAAAGGCAATCTGTTATACACAGACTTCTTTTTTTTTTCTAATAAAGATTATAGTTACTTATTTTATATGATTTGTCATTTTCAAAACTGATGGAATTATCAAACCCTTTCCTGACATATCTATATTAATTCTAATAAAATTAGAGAGGGGGAACGGGGTCAACGATAATAATCAATTTGATTTGGTCTATATCTTAACTATACTTTCGTAAAAATAAATCAACATTATCCATTGTCCAACAAGAAGAAATAAGTATTTTTTAAACCGAATTTGAGTGCTACAAATATATGCACATATGCAATTTCTAAAATACAGGTTGTCCTAAATATAAGGGAATATTCTTAAAAATATCGCAACGATATAGCAATATTTCAAACGATTCGTAATGTTTTCGCGAGTGTCACTGGCTAAATAACTGATGATTTTTCAATAACTTTTCTTGTAAATGTAATTCAATTTTATTCAAGCAACATTGGAAAAAAGGGTATAGGAACTTACCAAAAATTGTAACATTTTTGTTTATTCCTTTTGTTTAAATCAATAATACAACACTGAGAGAACATTTTTACAAATTATTTTTTTAAACATTAACTTATCTGCACCCCTGTAAGTTTATTTTGAATATAATGCTTTAAAATATTTATATAGGCACTTTTTTCAGCTTTTGAAACTTTGGAAAATTTTGGTACATGTATAAAAAAAAAACAAATAAAAAATTGATTAAAACAAACACAAAAATTTTTAAGCTACGCCGCGAACTGACAGATAGACAGATAAAAGAAAGAGTATTGTTTGGCCATCTTAAATTAGTAGCATAACTTTATTAGTTGATCCCTATACCACAATTAGTTATGGCACACAATTTGAAATCAATCCATTAAGTAGTTTTTTCAGGCTGAATTTTTAAATGTTTCATTAAGCCGCCATTTTGTTCGGCCATCTTGGATTCGTACTAAAATGTTACCACTATAATACTTGATGTTGTGTAAATTTTGAGGTAAACTGGGTAAGTAGTTTTTTAGTTATGCCACGAACAGACAGACAGACCAATGGAATTGAGAAAACGTGTTTTGGTATCTAGGGACTAGAGTGATTTTTCACGGTTACAATATTTCCCTTTTACGAGGGAAGTAAAAATAAAACTAGAAATTGCGAACATTTTCAAAACATCTCATATTGGATTTAAAAAAGTGTGCCCATAAGAAGGATTGATGAGAACATCGAGAATAACAACATAAAAAAATCGGTAAATTTCTTTACCCGGAACTTCCCTAGTTATAATTTTTCTCCATTTGTTAGGAATAGTAAAGTGTGACGCAATTTAGTTTAGTACATGGTCACAGTATATAAGTGTTAAATATACTTTTCAAACATTTTTATTGGGCGCCATTTTGTTCTATCATATTGGATTCCTACCAATATTTTACCATTTTCTTTCTGCTTATGCCACACTTGACTTTTGGGCATAATAAAGTAAGTAAGTAGTTTTTATATTGACACATACCGCCATTTTGCTACGGCATATTTAATTTCATACCAGCTTCTGCCATTTTCACGTATAATATTTCTGCAAAATCATTTGAAAAAGATTTTTTTACATTGATTTTTTAAACATTTTATTTGGGCGCCGTTTTGTTTTGCCCTCTTAAATTGAAACCCATATAATCAATCTTTACCTACTTCCCAGATATTAAGTTTCTAACTGGATTTCTTTAACGATCCTCTTGTTAGAAACAAACAGTAAAAGTTATGGTACGAGCGGGGATCGAACTTGCACCTCTGAATCACTAGTTCATCGCTCTAACTACATAATTGCACTATCGTACCACTGATAAAGGCCGTTTTACATGCTGTAATTCTTTCTTGCAAGTTGCAATAGTCTTGAACAAAAGCATGCACAGTGACAAGACATTTGTACCTTTAGTCAAACTGCGCATGCCTTTGTTCAAGACTATTGCATATTGGAAAGAAGAATTGCAGCATGTAAAACGGCCTTAAGAAATTCGTTAGAACTTGTACATATTCAAATCCACCAGTATCATAACCATTGTTGATCCTGCCAAATATTCTAACCTTATGGCGCGGCGTTTCTGACTGGACGTCAAATCTGACATCGCTATTAGGTACCGTCCATATTAGTAAATTTATAATTTTACGTTATGCCCGTATAAGCCAAATTTTGAATAGAAGTATTTTTTCAGTTTTTATTTTTAAACTGTGAAATATATTTTTAGAAATATTTATAATCAACAGCAAAAGTTATGGTACGAGTGAGGATCCTCTTGTTGCTATGTTACATACACCACTCTAACAACAATAAGATCGTTAGCGAAAACCATTTAGAAAATTAATATGTGGGAAACTTGCGAACCAACGGAGTAGGTAAAGACTGATAATATGGGTTTCATGCAGGTTATAAAATCTGTATATGTGTCAGGAGAATGCAGCAATAAAGCTGTGAAAAGGTGACAACTTAAAAAAAAGACTTTTTTTTATTGGATCATAACCCCAAATAATATGGGGTTTTACTGGACCCTAACGCCAAATAATACACAACTGTAACATAACAACAAGAGATTTGTTAACGAAAACCATTTAGAAACGTAATATCTAGGAAATATTTGCGGACCAACGGAATAGGTAAAGACTGATAATATGGGTTTCCTGCAGGATATAGGATCTATATATGTGTCCTAAGAACGCACAAATTAGGTTCCAAAAAGTTGACAATTTAAAAAGAAAAATACTTTTTTTTTACAGGATCTTAACCCCAAATAATACACCACTCTAACAAAATTTGTTTAACATTGTTCAGCCATATTGGATTTTTACCAAAATATTACCAAGTCATCCTCCTATGACGATTAATTTTTGGTCAAAATTTGAAGTCAATCGGGTAAGTAGTATTTAAGTTATGTCGCGAACTGACAGACGAATGACATTACGGACCGACGGAATCGAGAAAACATGTTTTTTGGCATCTAAGGACGCTCAAACATGAAGATATGTAAAATCTAGAGAGCGAATCTTTCACGGTTACAAAATTTTTATTTGGCCGCAATTTTGTTCCGCCATCTTGAATTAGTAACTAGTTTTACTATTTGAGCCCTATACAATTTGTTATGGCACACAATTTGAAATCATTAAGTAGTTTCTTGTTTTTTGTTTTGTGTGGCCATCTTGGATTCGTACCAAAATTTTACCAGTTGATTCCAGCATAATACTTGATGTTTATGCAAAATTTGTAATAAATTCGACAAGTAGCTTTTTCGTAATATTTTTTATTAACATTTCAATAGACCGCCATTTTGTTTTTGCCATACTCGATTTTTACCAAAATATTACCAGATCATTTACATACGACCCTCAATTTTGTATCAAAATTTGAAGTCAATCGAGTTAGTCCTATGCAGCGAGCTAACAGACAGACAGACAGAGAGAACGACAATACTTTTTCGCAGTTATTTAGCGACGTTAAAACGTAAAGATTTGAAAAATTGAGAGGGTAACTTTTTCACGATTACAAACATTTTTTTATTTGGCCGCCATTTTGTTCGGCTATCTTGAATTAGTACCACTATTTTACTAATTGGTTCCTATGCCACAATTAGTTATTAGTTTCATTAAGCCGCCATATTAGATTTTTACCAAAATGTTACTAGGTCATTCTCGTATAATCCTTAGTTTTCGACCAGAATTTCAAGTCAATCGGGTAAGTAGTTTTTTAGCTACGCCGCGCCGCGAACAGACAGACAGACAGACAAATCTCGGAGAGGGATTTTTTCACGATTACAATACTTCCCTTTTACGAGGGAAGTAAAAAATTGAAAAATTAAATGGAAAGTCATTTTCCAGAAGAAGAAAAATGCGGGGTTCTTTATAAAATCACCTGTTGGATTCCCTATTCGAAGTATAAATCGGTCTTTGGTAGTCATCAAATTATGTACTTCTCCGCCTATTTGCAATTTAAATAAACGATTCTAGTCTAAATATATCAGTAGACGTTTCTCAAAACAATGTCATATGCCCTGTCAAGTAAAAAAGATTCGCGTTTACCTTAATCAAAATTTTTATGTTAAGTGTATTAGAAAAGAATCTAAATAAATATTTCTTAATTACGTTGAAATGTTTATTTCCATTATTTCTACCTCGCATGTATTTAATAACATCAGTAAAATTATAAGATAGTTGTTAACTACAATCTATGTTGTGGACCTAGAACACGTGTCACTTGATGTCAGTTTTGCCTACAATATCCTAATATAGAGAAGTGTTTGTTTTGGTAATTAGAGGATATTTAGATTAAAAATGTATACCGTGTGTATTTAAAATTAAAATAAAAAAATATTGAAAAAAAGTTCTAGTGATGCCGCAAAACGAAATTAAGGCTTCATCTCGTTCGTCTTGACTTTGGCTAGTCTTCTTGAAATTTGGATCGAGACGAGACGAGAAGATGGCATTGTCTCGTCTTGTCTCGACTTTGAGTATATTAACCTATCCGATTAAGGTTAAATAAATATGTTTACTGAAGTTGAAATTTTAGCTATAAACACTGACATTGTATCAGTGAACCGCGCGCGTTTACAAATTGCTACTCTAACACACCTGCCTGGAAACTAGTCCCTTGAAAATGCCTCCTAACCTTTTATTTGAAAAGTCTTCTAGTCCTTTGTCTAATAAGTTTGAATAGTCACAATATGTAGTCACGTAGACACTACATACAATTTCAGCTTTATAAAATAATAGTAATTTTTTATGACATTGTAACAGTGTTGTCTGTAGACTTTCTATCAGACACCTTGCTGAGTGTGTACATCACCATGTTATTAAATACATTGCTAATGAATTGATTTATAAAAGTTTGAACTTTCCTGGAGTTACCTGTTGTAACAGTGTGATGTTTTCTGTAGGAGCTGAATTTTTTTTCCTAAAAAATAAATATTTCAATATTTAAAAAAATGGCATTTATAACATGAGCCCAACTTTTCTCTCGGGGTATAGGTAATCTTGACCAAAATAAGCTAATACCAAAGGGTACGTATGTACTGATACCAAAACAATATTTTATCTATTTTTTGTGCCGATACCTCCAATTGCGTGACAAATATAATTACGGATTAAATGGTTTTTTTGCTGAGAAGAGCTTAAACGATTATTGGTTTGTTTTTGTTTCATGTTATTAAGTTTTTCTGTATTCTCGAAAATTGTGAAAAACAGTCAGTTGAATATAGATTTTTATTTTGAAAGGTTCTGCGATTAAATTGTAGTTGTCCCCCCAGGTTGTTTGACCAGTAAAGCACATAGTATATTTTTCTTTTTAAATCCTTATATACAGTACATAAGATTTCATTAATTGCCATGCATAAAATATCTTTTTATGAAAAGTCTGAAAGAATAAAATCAAACAAACAAACAAACAAAAGTATGCTTTATTGCCGCAGAAAAATTCTACAATTTTATGGACAAAGCAAAATATACCTAAAAATAAGACATATCAAAACATTAATCGAAAATAATTTCGACAAGTCAGTGCTTTTTTTTTTTTTTTTTTTAAAATGTAAATTATCAATTTACCAAATCGTAAAACACACGTTAGAATATAGCATAACATTGCAAACAGTAAATGAATCATGATAACCTTATAAAAGTAAACAAACACACATGTACGAGGTGAATAATTTCGATGACATTGAAATCAAAATTGCAACTATGCGACCTTAAACTCTATGTTATTATAGTTATACAAATAATTGTGATGTTAAACAGAAGGTATATTGAACTAGTGCAGAATGTAGTATACAAAAAGAATTAAATTGTTTTTAATCCAATACCAAACAAAAATAATTAAGTTTTAAGTGAATGTTCGACAGTTCTTTTCCCTATATAATGATTTACAAAATTCTATGCTATGAGTTAGGACATGACTCACAAAAGATTTAAGTAAACAAGCGAGTTTAGTGACAATTTAAAGAGACTTACTCACTGAAAAAAAAATCATTAACGCTGTAAAGTGGTCTCTCAATGAGGTATGCTTTGGTGTTTTTTCGAAATTGTGCAAGCATAGGGATAGATTTTAAATGTACTGGCAGATTGTTGTAAAGTTTTATGGCGTTGTAAATAATTGATTTTTTTATTAATTCTGTGGAAGGAATGGGAAGATAAATATCATGCCTAGAGTTTCTGGTAGGGTATACATGTTGTGGCCTTTCTGGGAGGGTGTTTATATGTTTTCTCAGCAAACATACCGTTTCCAAAATAAATAATGCAGGAAGTGTTAATATTTCATGTTTTTTGAAATAGTATTGGCAGTGAGCTCTATTATTTAGACCAAACAAATAACGAATGGCTCTCTTTTGAAGCATAAAAATACTACGAAATTGCTCGGTGGTACAGCAGCCAGCAGGGAAGGCCATAGCGGAGGTGGGATTCAAATAAAGAGAAATAAGTGAGTCTGGCAGAAGGAACGTCTAGTTCTTTTGAAACTGATCGAATGGCGAAGCAGGCGGTAGAAAGTTTTTTAGTTAAGGTGTCAATATGATTAGACCATTTTAGGTTGCTATTTATATTTAAACCCAGGAATTTAACCGACTCTACGTATTCAATATTGCTGTTATGTACCTGAAGTGGTTGTAAAGTTCCCTTATAAGATAACGCCACCGTTTTATCGACGTTAAAACAAAGCATATTGGAATCGGACCAAGCCTTAATTATAACCAAGTCTTTGGAGATACTAGAGTGTAAAGACGTTGTATCAAAATCACTCCATGTTATGCTTGTGTCATCAGCAAAAAGGGAGATTCTTCCATTAATTTTAAGGTTCGTGATATCATTAATGTATAACAAAAAAAGAATAGGTCCCAAGACTGAACCTTGAGGAACTCCACTTGTAATCAACTTACAATCAGAATCGGAACCATTAGCCCTTACAAGTTGTTGCCTTTTTCCAAGATAAGATTTGAACCAATTTAAAGAAGTACCACGAATTCCATAAAAATGTAGTTTGTTTATCAGAATTTCATGACTAACACAATCAAAGGCTTTCGCATAGTCACAAAAAACTGAGGCAGTTGGGTGGTTGTTATTGAGAGATGAGTAGACGCCTCTAAGCAACGTGAACATGGCGTCACTGGTGCACTTGTTGGGTAGAAATCCGAACTGCTCCGGGGATATTATCTGATGTTTCAGGAGAAATGGCATAAGACGGTTCTTCAGTAGCCTTTCGATGATTTTTGATAGCACTGGTAGTAGTGCAATTGGGCGATAATTGCAAGAGTTAGTTTTTTCGCCGCCTTTATGAAGTGGAATAATTATAGCTGTTTTAAGGCAATCAGGGAATACACCTTTTATAAAGGACTCATTTATTAATGTTGTAAGGGCCTCTATGACTGGGAGTGGCAAGTTCAGGAATATTCTAATTGATAGGCCATCAGTGCTACACGAAGATTTACTTTTAATATTATGTATTACCTTCAATAGTTCAGTGTTGCTAACGGGACTTAAGAAAAAGCTATCAGCTAAATTTTTTGAAGGAGGGAGAAACGAAAGAGGGTCCAAACTTGGCGAGATACTAGAGGTAACATTTTTGCTTACATTAATAAAATAATCATTTAGATCATTAGCCCCTGGCAAGATCTGAGTCACAGGGTTTGATTTGTTTCTGAGGTTATTGATGATGGACCAGGTTTCTTTTGAAACGTTATTAGAGTTTGTTAGACGTTTTCGGTAGTGTAATTTTTTTGCTGACTTAATAAGAGTAGTGTCAGCAAATAAAATTGCATAAAAGGGTCACAATGAACTAAAAATACTATTTATTTAGTTCATTGGCGTATTATTATTTACGGTTTGCCGTTATTAAAAGGCTTTAGATTTGTATATTTTTTTAATCAAATACTTTAAAGCATCTAAACCTCAAATTCGATATGTATACTTTCACCTATTGTGGATAACTAGCGGTTTTTAGGTTTTATTTTACCGAGTTAACATTATTTATATGAAAATTAATTAAAATTATTAGATAGCTAAAATAAAAAATAAAAAACCACTATCCAGTAATGTAAATATCATGACCCTGGGCATGTAAGTAGATTGTATCAAATTATTATTGTACTATATAATACACTTTAACATATAGAATAATAAAATTTAATAAGTTTTGCGGAAGTATATTAAATTGAATATTTATTTATAAATTGACACCAACTTTTCTCCCGGGGTATAGGTAATCTTGACCAAAATAGGCTGATACCAAAGAGCAGCTATGTATTGATACCAAAAGAATAATTTATCTATTTTTGTGCCGATACCTTCAATTGCGTGAGGAATATAATAACGGAATACATGGCTTTTTGCAGGGAAAAGATTAAGCGGTTGTTAGTTTGTTTTTGTTTCATGTTATTAGGTTTTTGTATATTCTCGAAAACTGTAAGAAGAATAAATAGTCAGTGGAATTTAGACTTTTGTTTTGAAAGGTTCTGCGATTAAATTATGATTGGCCTCCCCCTCCGGTTATTTGACCCGTAAAGCAAAAATTATATATTTCTTTTTAAATCGTTATATAAAGTATACAAGATTTTATACATTTCTTTGCATACAATACCTTTATAGGAAAAGTGTAAAAAAATCAATTAATAAAATGACGTAAGGGGTCCCAATGAACTAAAAATACTATTGGATTATTATTTACAGTTTGCCGCTATTGAAAGGTAGGCTTTAGATTTGTATATTTTTTTAAATCAAGTACCAGCATCCAAACCTCAAATTCGATATGTTTACTTTTACCTATTGCGGCTAGCTAGAGGTTTTTGCGTTTTATTTTAGCGAGTTAACACTATTTATATGAAAATGAATTAAAATTATTAGATAGCTAAAATTAAAAGTTTAAAAAACTACTATCCAGTAATGTAAATATGATGACTCTGGACATGTAAGTAGATTGTATCAAATTAATATTATACTACATAATACACTTTAACCCATACAATAATAATATGTAATAGGTTTTGCGGAAGTGTGTTAAATTGAATACAAACTTAAAATATAAATTTCAAATTGGTACTACAAACTTGTTACAAGAAAAATGAGTTCGTAGACAACCCTATTTGAAAACTAAGAAGTATTTAGTTTTTATACTTTTTGATTTATTGCCATGTCTCCATATAAAATTAACTACTGTGCAGCGCTGGCGGCGGCATGGCATCAGCCTGGATAAAAATTATTGTAAAATAACATGGTCGTAGACAAAATATTACAGGTGACTCATGCATTTAGGTATTTTTTTTACTCTGTCATTGCGGTTCAAAATTTGCAAAATTGTGTATAAATTAGTATTATCGGGCTAGTTAATAAAAATAAAAAGAATATTACTATTGTCAAATATCTAAAATTGGTTTGGATTTTTTATTGTAATTTTTCAGAAGTATTTTTAATATTTTAAATAGGTAAATACCTAAATTTCTTAAAATTGTTTAATTTTTTTAATTTTTAATTACAAAATGTATCCCATTTAGACAAAAGAGTTATGGTAATTTTTAAACGCAACTCCATTTTAAGGAGCTACAAGTTTTTGAATTTCTGCTTCAAACTTCAAAAAACAATTCTAGGATTTTATCAAGGGAATTTTATATCATTAAGTGTACATAAGGGGTATCAAAAAGGGCTGTGAAAAAGTATTAATATTTGATGGAGTATTGTTTGATTTTTAAAAACCCAGCTCTAAATTTAAAAATAATTAAAAAATATTCAAGGAATTCTATTTATATAATTATTTTGCTTCTTTATGTTTTTTTTGTGACACCCTACACACAGAAACATTACTGAGCCAAAAATTAAGTGATAATTATTTCTTTGAAGTAAAAAATTGGTATTAATATCCTTATTATTAAAATTAAAATATATTTAAAGGCACAAAACCAAAATCTAAATTTAAAATCAATAAAAAAATATAAGAAAGTCATTTCATTTTCTACAAAGACCGGTGTTTTAGAAACAATTCAAAATTTGGTAAACTTTTGAAATGCAATGTTTTCGTAAAATAAATCCGAAAAAATGTATTGATGCAATAATATCCTTTGACAGATATGGAAATATGTACGTATTTATAACTATAAGGTGAGAATTTCTTTTACTATAAGTCGAGAGGAGTTGATAATCTAGTCCGTTTCAACCCCTTCATTATCGTGTCTCGTCTCATCTCGAGTGTCGAGATTAAATGGTGTCGTGTGTTGTCGTGTGTCGTGTGAGAGAGAGACGTTGTGAGAGACGAGACGAGAAAACAAATTTTGTCTCATCTCGCAGTATCACTAAAAATATCTACATTGCGGCAACTCGTAGATATTGCTTTTTTGCCTTTGGTTAAATTTCGAAAAGATATTTAATGAACTACTTAGGGATTTCTTTGTTAATAATAACAGTCTTTCAAAAAATCAGTTGAAATTTCGCCTTACTTACCGTAGAACAAGTGCTTTATTAGAGGTGTCTGATGATACATCAATCATTCCGCGAAAGCCCAGGAAAATTGTAAGAATTTTTGTTTATTGTTTTTGGACTTCAGCAGGGCATCTGACATGGTGAGTTGTAAAGTTCGCTAGGCGAAAACTCTGGTTTCGCTAATATACTTGTCTAATTTATGGTTACCTAAATTGCAGAATCCAGGAAGTATCGTTGCTGGAAAATTCTCCAAGTTTGTGACGTAAATGAGAAAGTGCCACAACAAAGCATTTTGGGAACATTATTATTTTCTGCATAGACAACTGATTATAGTTACAATATGATCTTGTTTTTCTGTTTTTCACATCAGGATACTATGGAGCTGCAGCCAGTTGCAGATTTCTAAATTTTTACCCCAACATTCTTATGCATTTTCACACTATTACAAACTTAATGAATTAGTTTGAGTGGCTATTTTTTATGAAAATAGAGTTGTACTATAATTCTATAATACTTCTATAGTACTTCTATAGGTGTAGTATAATTCTAATAGTAATGAACAATGTGAAGCTGATACATAAAGGATTTTAGATTTCAGCAGGCGTCTGACTAACTGAGTCATAAAGTTCCCTCGACGACAACTTTGGTTTCGCTAATATACCTGCCTAATTTATGGTTATCTAAATTGCATAATCCAGAAAGTATCGTTGTTGGCAAATATTCTAAGTTTATTGACGTAAATGAGAAAGTTCCACAAGAAAGCAATTTGGGAACATTATTGTTTTTAGCACAGACAGCTGATTATAGATACAATTTAAACTTCTGTTTTTCACATCATTGAATGTTTTAAAATTAATGCCTATGTTTCGGATATGATACATAATTCTTATATAAAACTTAGAGCCTTATATTATATGCATAAAGATATATTTATCCCTGTTCATTTTTGTAACAGATAACCAGAATATTTTTTAAAGTTACACCGACAATTGAATCACTTGGTCACAATATTACGTTACTTTAACATTTTGTCATTCTAAAATACTATTTAGCTTACTATTTAAAACTGCTCCTCCACTGGAGCACGACAAAAAATAATCGGCTACATTCAATCCGGTCGGGCACCCATACATATATCGTGGTCAGCCGTGCATCAGTGACAAAATACAATCGGCAGGAGAGTCCAGCTTACTGGACCGTCATCGCTTAGAAATCGTGGCCTACCTGACTATAATGAAAGTTTTTATGGACTGCTTCCGTTCGGAATTTAGTTTACGGCATGCATCATTGGATAGGCTAACTAGTTTGGGATAATTGTGTATATAGAATATGTGATCGCTTTGTTAGGTTAGAGTCTGCTGAGCACACCATCGGGTTAAGCCAAGGTTGAAATCGAGTTAAAAGAAAAAATATTGGATATCGAAAAATTCAATTATTTGTGATGATAAAGTTAGTGCGCGCTATTATATATGACGATTAAAGTTTGCTCTTGTGTGAATTCGTGTTTATCTTGAAAATAATAACATTGTTATTTTTAATGTCATTGGAAATGGTTTATAAAAATAGCAAATCAAGCAGTTTAGTTCTGGATACTGCCATAATAGGTTTTTTTTTTCTTTACTTTTTTAAAATGGAAGGACTACCATATTCGACGAGTTCGATACTATGAGTAGGTATGTACTTACCGCGCGATATAACATCCTTCAATAGTGGTGTCAAAGCGCGTTGTATTTGACACATATTTGCTCGTACGCCTTAAAATTTTTGGTCATGTGGATTGTGCCACTCACGCAAATAGTTTCGCAAGGAACAACTATCACTATCCGTAGGTAGTCGGTTTTCCCGTCAACTTCAAATATATTTTGTCGAACAGTAGTGTTAATGTGGACTTTATTCGTAGTGCAAATGAACTTGTTTAATTTTAATACGTGAATACCTATTTTTGGACGACTGGTCATTATCATTTTTCCAAAAATAAATATGCATTGTTGATAATTATATGAGATTATCTACATCGCACAAAAAGAGTGAATGGAAAAGCGGCGTTACTGGTACAACGCAGCTTTTTCTACATTATAAAAATTACGACTTATACTCTCGGCGCGTGTTTATTATCGACCCATATCTGAAATCGTTCTATAATAAGTACGATTTTCAAAGTTATACCGCAAATATTTGTGATGAATTTCCAAATTCAACGTACAAAATAAAAATACGGATCTACCTACCTTGAGTATATGCGACGACGTTCAATTTTCAACGGCTACTAGGTGGTGTGAAGAAATGCATTATATACAGCTATTCTTATTAGGGTTGTTTTTTGTGCACAGTGAGGGCACTTTTTAAACTATACTTGAAACGCGAAGAATACCGAATTTATTAAAACTAGATTAATTTGGCAACATATTCTGGATCTACTGTGAATATCGTCAGATTTGATCGTAATGGTGTTCAAAAGCTAGGGAATTTTCTTGCATATAATAAATATATACATTTTTACAACGCAGTAAAGTGCTGCCATAATTTCATGCTTTTAATGTACGAAAAAAAAAATAAAAGAAAATAGACATGTATCTCTGCATACGTTAATATAATAAAATACAATTGATTTATTAGAATGAACTAAAAGCCGGTGCAATAATTACATTATATTACCGTTCAGTATCGTAAGAACAAGTAAGATTTTAGATTTTTTACCATTTTTCCGTCATATTTTTTTGTATCCCTTTTTGACAATGTTAAGTATGTAAGATATTCTTTAACTAATTTTATACATATTTATTTTTATATATTTTCGGTTCGATTCGTTCGTTCGATTCGTCCATTGCTATAAATGGATTATTAGCTCAGACGAAGTCGCTATGTGAACACTATGCGAACGAATTGACGGATAAACGAATAATGACGCGGACTTTAGTTCAGGTCTATAAATCCAACCATTAGTGTAAAAAGTATATTACATAACGAGAATGGTAATAATTTATTATAAACGAGAAAGATTACCCCACGAGTAAGCGAGAGTTCTAATCGAGTGAGTTTGTAATAACCTAATTACCATTCAAGTTGTATACTACACTTTTTCTACTCCGGTATTAGCAAACATTATTTTATGTACAGTTTACTCAATAAGTAAAACTATTATTACGCACAATTGTGAGTAAAAAGATAATATCGCACAGTTGTGCGTTATGATGCAGTGTGGCAATCAAATTAGCTTTGAATCGCCCAAATCGCGGGATTTGTCCATTATCTGCATCCCTTAACTTTGTTTTGATTTTTTACATTTTTTATTGCTTGCATTGACCGATGACAACCACATTTAAGATTTGTGTTCAAATCGGTAATAATTATTTTAATTATTTAAAACTCGACCACGGCTGTTAAGGTTTGGTACTTGTTATTAATATTCCAACGCTCTCTTTAATTGATTTACTAATGATGAAATATATTTCTTGAATTTTTAATTGATTTTAATGATGTTAGGCATCATTGACTTAAACTAGGCGTACCTGTTTCAATCAGATAATAAATATCATATATTAAACTGAATAATGGTGAAAAATATATAATCTTACTCATATAAACGCCACTGGTCTGTACTACTGACGCAATTTAAGAAAATATTGAATTCAATTTTTGCATGGGTAACAAAGGTAAGGTATAAACTCCAAAACTTCCCTTTTCTGCGGTTCTGCACATGTTTAAGCATATTGCAAAGCAACAATCGCCCTACTGCCACTCATCTCGGCCTATAGTATATTGCACGACATCCAACTTGCCTACACGATACGATTGTCGATAAACAGTTTCGACTAGGGATGGACGATATTAGATTTAACTATCGAAAGGCAATAGCAAATCATCTATCGATAAATTTTATTTATCGATGGCTAGCGATATATCAATAACTATCGATATGTATCAATATATCGATCACAATCAATAGTTATTGATATATAGAAAATTATCAATATATCGATGGTTATCGATATACCACACCTATAGTTATCAATAAGTATTGCTAGTTTTTGATATTTATTGTCTAATTGTTCATTTCTCTATTGCTATTATGTATGCAGAGAACAAGTTATCGAAAAAGGTACCGGCAAGATGGCAGGTTATAATTCTAAATTTAACATTTGGGTACAGAGTTACGAAAGATGTTATTGTCGGTGGACGTAGAATAATGGCCGGAAATGAATACTCCGCGAGACACAACTCAGCAGCAAAGGTCGTTCATCAAGCATTAGCTACAACATACAAACTAACGGACAGCACAGACCCTTATTACCATTATACACCAACATCCATACTTAAACACGTAGACTACAAGCTCTACTGGGACATTAACATCCACACAGATAAAACAATCCCCGCAAACAGACCCGATATCACCTTTCAATCCAAAAAAGAAAAGATCACTTATCTCATTGGCATGGCTGTTCCTAACGACGAGAATATCCAAGCGAAATACTGTGAGAAGATCGCCAAATACACCGACTTGGCAATGGAAATAAAAAGGCTGTGGAAACAGGAAAGAATCACCATTATTCCTCTCATCATATCAGTAACAGGCTTCACCCCAACAACGTTTACACCGCATTTGGCCCAATTAGGACTTACTACAGACATTCACAGGAACATCCAGAAATCGGTCATTTTGAAAACATGTAGCATCGTTACATCATTTCTTAATGCACAATAGCTGATTTTGTTTTTTTTCCTTTTCCATTTTTATACTGACTTGGTATAATCCCGTTAGTATAAAATATAACTATGAGACAACAAGGTTGAGAAATACTAATAATAATAATAAAATAAATTTGTCTTTAACATTATTATTATTATTATTATTAAATGAAGTATTCCTCTCAAAGAAAAACATTCAAAATGAAGCACTACCACTATTTTTTTCAATATTCCTGATAGGATACTACCCCGGTACCACTTTAAATACTTCTCTGTTTCACTGTTTAATTTTTTTAAAGGCTAAATATTGAATCCATAGTCTATAATGTTTATTCGATAAAATAAATATATAAGTACTTATCACTAATACACACTAATATAGACTAATGCTCGGCGGGTGAATTCGGAAAAACATAAGTGGTCTCCCCGCTTATGGAACTTTACCAGCAGTTTGGGAATTTAAGTCAGCACTCAAGATTGCGGATATTTTATTATGATATTATATATTAATATTGAATATTATGATAAAAATATCGAACTATCGATATACCTGGGGTTTCAAAAAACATGCGCCAACGTTTAACGGAAGACTTTATATAAGAAAATAAGACGAAAAGTTTGGACGAGCATGGGTCCGCAGATGTCGGTTTTCGAGATACAGGTTAAAAAAATATATTTTTTTTCTATTTCCCAAACAGTATGAGCTATTTGATTAAGATTTGTCACAAACTCATAGGTATATAAGGGATATATTTTAAGAGTACTCAACAGTTTTTATTTCAAAGGGCGTAGTTATGGGTAACCATCCCTAACTTTCTTAAGAAAGAAATGATACACCATCGATTAAAAAAACACTACTGGCTTTGTTGTTTAGAGCAAGTGAAAATACACAAAAAATGCCTCTTAGTATTTTGTGTTAAAAGTTTCTATTTTGATGCACGCCTTTGGCACCTCTGGTCCAGTTTTAGTTCGAGTCAAAATTGCTCAAAATCGTACAAAAGTTATTCCTTCTATTATTTTGAGAAAAAAAGTTTAAATAAATAATGTTCTCAAATGGACTATTTTCGAGTTAAGTTTAAAAAACACCCCCTTGAGCATTTCCAAATTGCAAGTAAAAGTGGACCAGAGAAGCCAGAGGCATGTATCAAAATGTAATTTGTTTTTTTTTCTCGAAAATGGTTTGTCCTATCACAAAATACTAACAGATATTTTTAATATATTTTACTAGCCCTAAAAGATTAGTGACGAATCATTTTTGTTAATAAGAAAGTCAGGGATAGTTACCCATACCTACGCCCATGGATGATATAAAAACTGTTGAATACTGTCAAGATATAGCCTTTAAAAACCTTTGAGGTTGTGCCAGATCTTAATCAGATAGCTCTTACTGTTTGGGAATTACAAAAAAATCATAATTTCTTTTAAAACTTTAACACCCCATGTCTCGAAAAACCAAACATCTGCGGACCTTTATTCATACGAACTTTTCGTATTATTTTCTTACAAATAATCCCTCGTTAAACGTTGGCACATGTTTTTTGAAACACGCCGTTTAGATTAGTATCAATACATCGATAGTTATCTATAATTACTAATTATATATCGAAATAAATTTGCCATCCCTGGTTTCAACTCAGGTTGTACGATATGAAATACGATTTATCGTAACATATGTAGGACTTTAAAGGAGATTTCCTTGCGACCTTCCGCGAACGCCACTAGTAGCTGACTATTCAAAAACATGCCTGGGCACGAGCCTTTTTTAAAGCATACATTTTAAAAATGTCCAAAAGTCTTGTTACCAAAAAAAGAAAAAAAGCCTTATCACATTAAGTTTTAAATTATCATGTCATCAACAAGCATTTCAACGTATTACTGTCGGTTCCTAAATTGCAATAGTTTGGTTCTCAGTAATATTACTAAATACACATATTTTCCTGTTTTACAGGATCGTTGAGTTCCTGACAAAATCATAATTCATTTATTAATCATAAGTGTCTGTAAAAATGCTAAAATAATACGGCCTGAAAATAATGTTTATACAGTGCGAAAAAAAAAAACGCTAGGTAAGCATTTAATATAATCTTTTCGTAATAACACTGGAAATTAGGAAGTGATTCCTCCTCAATAAGTTAAGTTTAGCCACCAACAGCACGCGATATAATTTCAATTTCCCGGTCGTAAACGGCTCGCAAAATTTTATTTCTTTAGAGTTGAGCTAGTATACTAAAACTAGGAGCGAAAAAACGGCTGAATGCCAGATTTGGTGGTTTAAAGAACGAGTTGTACTTCCGGCTTAGTTGGAAACAACACCAACTGAAGTTTTTATACGTAAACCTCTAACTTTTTCCCAAAAAAAAGATTTTTTTCCTAATTTGAAAAATCTTCTCCTTTCCGTGCTCTGAAAATTTAAAATGTATTTGATTTACACTTCAAGCTGAGAGTTTTGCTTATGTTTTCAGATAGAAAAAATGCATTAATGTAAATTGCAGAATTACAAGATCTTTGTGTCCCTAGACTCCGAAAAACATGTTATTTTATTTCCGTTAGTTCTCAAATTTGGCTCAAAAATCAAGGGTACATTGCAAATGAAATCTTAAATGGCAGCCTAATAAAATGTTTAAATCTTTGGTAAAATTCCATTTTTTTCGAATAAAACCTTTTTTTATGCAGGGAAAAATAATAAATAACTTAATTTATTTTTTCATACGTAAATAAAAATATAAATATCCAAAATAATGAGAATAATAATTATAATATATTATGTCTAAGCCACTATGGCACTATGTCCCGCCATGTGTTGAAAGGATAACAATTACCATCTGCGCATATCGGGCAGGTAGCTCAGGTAATATCGTGTCGCATCGAAGTAAAGTAGGTTAACAATCCTGCATACTGAGTAACTCGCATTACTCCTAGGCGCATTACTCAGCAAGTTCCTGACATTCCACCCCATTCGGATATGTGCGTTGGGCAACCCAATCGAATGCCCAACAGCCAATGATGTGCTGCATGCATTGAGTGAGTCTAATAGAAGACGCTACATGCTGCGGACTCACCAAATCTGATGTTAAGACTACCCCACACTTAACTCGCCTTACAAAACAGCAACTTGTGGATTATATGACCTACCTTCGAGGATCAGGGTATGTAAGACAACAAAGGAGGAACAAGTTATCCAACCAAACAAACCGTCGGTCAAACAACGGCAGAAAGGGGAACAAACCATACCCCTTGCAGCACAACAACAGGCAACAGAACAAGTGGAACAGCATGGCGAAAATCGGATCATTTCTCAGTGTATCAACGATCATAGGACCATACAAAGAGATGTAATACTTAATATAAAATATCACATTAAGGCAGAAGATTTTAAGAGAGCACTCACAATGCTAGGGGAGCAACTTCCAAAGTACGCAGATACTGATATAATTATTGACTCATCACGTATATTCAGCAGCAACTAGGGTTGAGTCAAGCCCCAGAGAATATATCACTCTTATTTTTCTTCCTAAAAACTGTGTGGAAATTTCAGAAAAAAAAATCGCTTAGCAAGGCAGGCGTCGCATAAGATCGTTTACAAACAAAATTAGGATGACTACCAATAAATGATGCAATACTCATTATGCCTTACCTCAAGACTAAACGGAAGATGATGCATATTAATTGTAGCTTCCAACCACGTTCCTCAGTCTTTCGTATTTACCTGTGTCATTATTACGGTTACCGAGGTCTTTTGAATTTGGCACCAATGCGCAATTGCATCGTTAATGATTTGGCTTTTAAGATCACGAATAATACGCACCCTCTACTTCGGCTTGAACGCTACAGGGGAAGAAAAACTTGTCCATATTTTTTTGAACAGACCTAAACAACCGAAACTGGATTGCTCATATGAAGCTGCGAAAAATCAAAACTCGAATTAAATCTTCAGAACAATAGTTTCTTCTTCGTGTTTAACAAAATAAACCCCAACATGGGGTTTTCTATTGAAATATCCAATCACTGTCAACTAAACTGTTATTCTTGGCTTGTAAATCATAGCTAGTTCTCTAACATACCGGAGGTTTGGTATAGGATCTGTAGGGAGCATCCCGATTCTCTAAACACCTTCACTTGTCATGTCTTGTTCATTTGCCGGCATAATGCCGCTTTTTAGTGTGCTATATTACAAACTGAGACATCACTTTGATATCAACGAAACGGTGCTACATTACGTTCCAGATGAGATCGAGGATGTAGTGGAAAATGACAACTCATGCATTTATTGGAACTACCCTCTCCCACTACGGTTAGGCTACAACCATCAAGCCAATCTTTTTTTCTGGACACCAAGATACTTTTTAAAGAAAGGGAGATACATCCAAATATATCCGATTGGTGGCCGAACTGAGAAGACTCTATCCTGACTATAGGTTCCGACAAATCGTTCTCATTGTTGAACAACTTGTGATAGGGATGCAGAAAGCGTGGGCTCTCGCTTAATTAATGAGACAGACGAGTTTGGCCGATGACCACTGACCAAACGGACCCAAGTTGTTATCATACGAAATGGCCTTCCCCTTTGGGTGGACCGTGGCCTCAGAGTTACTGCGTCGAATTTTTCTTTCACATAATAATAAGATAAAAATAAATTAGAAACCACTTTAAAAACACGTAAAATCACATTTACCTAAAACTTTCTTAGCACAGAATTCTGCTATGAGGGTTATTTTAGATAAAGAAGAATTTCGAATTTTGCTTTAAGCTCAATCTTAAAAAAAATTCAATGAGCCGCTTAGGTATGAAAGGGTGTATAAATAACAACGTAACAAGCAAAGAGTAGCAACTGGTAAATCCACATGAATAAAGCGCTATCCAAAGTTTATGAAACACAATTGTAGTCACAAAATGTAGTATCTCTGAATATCTTGATAATTGTATCGGGCCTTATCGACGCAGGCTGGACTGTTATTTAATTTACACCAAGCGTCACTTAGCCACTATATTATACATAAGTATTGTAAAATACTTCAATAGGATAAACGTATATTAGCTACGCTGAGAAAAATCACAGCGACATATAGATAGATTGATAAGACAGCAATATTTGTTTCACGGGACTTAGGACATAGACACATTAGTAAATAATTAGAAAATAAAAAATTTCAATGCCCGATATTTACCGATTTTATAATACAAATATCAAAAAAATTCAGTTTCCTTTAAATGGGATATACTTGGCTTTTATTCCGTCTCTTTAGTAATCATCTGATGAACACGTATTTCTATATGGGTCTCTATTAGCCCTTATAAAGGGTTTGTTTTCGACTTACCTCGTTGTCACCAAACGGGCTGTTATAAGAAAAAAGAAAGTCAGTTTAGTTGACAATTTCAATACCTCGATATTTTGATAGAAAATGCCATGTTGCGGTAACTGCTCTTATAATGCTTTGACTAGAGTTTTGATTTCTCGTGGTTCCATATAAGTAATTGAGTTTCGGATGTTTACATCTGTTGAAAAATATAGCCAAGTTGTTCTGCCGTTGTAGCAACCGCCTTAAAGGGAAAATTCTAGAAGCCGAAGCAGATGATCCGCATTATTGGTGACCTTACAAGCCAAACCGTTAACGATGCAATTGTGTATTTGTTTCAAACACGTGATGTGACAGGTGAACTTTGCTTGTAGACACGTCTAAGTTGTTATGCTCTATGATCATTATTATTATTATTAGCATTATTATTACTAATAGAAGTATTTTATCAGTTTGTTTTTAAACTGGGAAATATATTTTTTAGAAATATTTATCATCAACAGAAAAAGTTATGGTACGAGCGGATTCGATCCCCGCTCGTACAATAACTTCTGTTTATTATAAATATTTCTAAAAAATAATTTTTTATTATTATTTTACACCCCGTATTATCATAAAATAATGTCAATTTATTGATAAACGAAACCATAACGGGTAAAATACGATATGCTTATATGTACAAATATAAAATCTGTAAATCGAAAAAAAAATTTAAAGAGTTATTTTGGAAAAAATCTTTATTTATATAAACATTTTTAATTTTGAAGCATAGCGGAAAAAAAAAGAAATTTTTGGCTCCGAAATTGTACTTAGTTTATCTAGTCATTCTATAAGTAATGTAATATAATATATAATGTTTAAAATTAATACCAGTTATTAATAGTTTTATATTGAGGTTTTTGCATCCGCTTTCATATTTATTCTATACTGGTGTTTTTTTATTTATCAATACCATTTTCCTTAGATGCTAGTTTAGCAACAATAGTTTGTGTGGTCCCAGCCTGTTAACTATGTAGTTTTTAAACGGCCTTAATTAAATATATAATGTCCTTAATTAAATTATAAAAAAAATTACTAAGTACAAAAAGTTTTATTTCACGAGGAGATATCTTAAGTTACTAGGAATACATCACATCCCTACAATATAATTTAGTAAACGTAAATTCTACATTTAAAATGTTAACAGCTTATTTAACAAGAAAATGTACAAATTTAACTTAAAGTTTTCATTCAATTTTTTTTTAGTTTTCATAATATATAAAAACTCGTCTTGACTGAACTTCATGGATAAAGAAGTTTAGAATAAATATTTTGTAACTACCAAATATTAATTCGAACTTTACATTATTACATTACATTGCATAAGTATTCTAATGTCCAGATGGCATGTAGGCGTACTTCCAAATATCTCCAATGCAAACAGATGAATGAAATCTGAAATGTGAAAAAATATTAAAAAATCCATATAACTATATGAAATTATTATTCAAAATTAAGTCCACTCTAATCGAAAACTAACAAAGCAATTTTTTTTAACCACTCAGTGTTAAAATGAAAACAAATCTTAATTTTTTAAGCTGAGGTATATTTTTTCAACTTGTTCCTGGTTAGATACTACCGATTTAGACATGTTGAGCCTAGTTCGGTGATTAAACGCAACTGGAATAATTGTGTCTAAGGATTTGTTTACTCTATATAGATAATTCTTCAATTTAAAATAAATAAAATAAAAAAATAATAAGGCTTGGCAATCCAAAACCTAATATTCCAAAAGTTCGGAGTCGTGTTGTTATCATATTAGCTCCACGACTTCTGAGGTAGAAATTAGAGAGCTTCGAGTGGGAATTGTCCACAATACGCTAAATTAGTTTCACAATAATACAGATTTTTTAAATTATATTATAACAGCGAGGCGAAAGCCCAGTTTTCGTAGTGGAAAATGCCAGAAGAAAAAATACCGCAGAAAGTGCTTTATAAGGTCGTGTTAACAGTCCTTTGCTTACAAAGATTCTATGCTTCATGACCAACACAGCAGATGGCGAACGAGAAGTATTGTTAGGTGAGAGAAGGTTTAGAGGTGCTGTAGGAAGATTTCTGAACAAAAATAGGCAACTATACGACAACAATAGGTTTGCTCGCTGATTTTATCTTCAAAACTTTTTAGCCAATCATCGAAGCATATCGGCCTCTGCATAATTCTCTCGTGATGCCCTACAATTAACTTTAGAGATCCTGGAGAAAGCGACATATTATCTAAAAACTATTTAATAATCTGGTTTTTCAGAATATTTTTAAAAATATGAGAAGCGTGGGAATATCTGGTAAGTATTTTAAAGATGTTGAGATCGCTGCTGATTCAGATAAATTATGTTATTATTTTTAGCACAAAGCCGAATAACATCCGAACAGTGCATGCATTTATATTTTTCGCAAAAACTTAAATTGGTTACAATGTATTTTTAGCTATCGTGAAATACAGAAAACATATTTTACCGGTAGAACATCATAAGAGGCAAGCACATGTGTCCGACGATGCTCCATACTGTTTTGGAATAAAATTCTTGTCTGTACTGATCCAGTCCGTGCGATTTAACTTCAAAAGTTTGCATGATCCACATAGCCAGGTTGCAAATAACCAGAAAAGTAACAAATTCTCGTCCCGGTTTTTTCTTTCGTAAGTCCTTTGTGTTGCTCGAACGAGACATACCGTCAATGATGAACAATGTTTGAATTACAGTTTGGATTAACTAAAATAAAATGAACTTTACAAGTAAGTATTTCTAATGTAGTAATTATTCTCAATATCACAAAGGTACGCAAAATGACATTTTCCCCTTAAAGCAATATACATTTTTTCGTTAAAAAAAAAAAGACAGAACTTATCATGGCAAAAATAAACAATAATATACAGATAATATACTCGTATTTTCAATGGATGATGGATTCATAGAAACGTTCCATTTATTTTATGGTAAAACTATGTATAATTAAATGGAAATGATAATTTGAATAGACAATTCATTTAATGAGAAATTAATTAGCACCCAAATGTTAGTGGGGATTAGTAACTAAGTTATTCGGAAGTAACTTAGTAGCTATAACTTAGTTACTTTTTCAATTATGAAAAAAGTAGCTTCTAACTAGGTACTTTTGTTGAGTATCTTGTAACGGTTACCTTTGAAAAGTATCTTTAGTTACAAAATGTAACTTTAGTTTCAGAAGAGTATCTTTTCAGTGACATATTTGTCAGTCTGGCCAACTTCAGCGTATAAATCCTATGAAAGAAAATATTGCAACACGTGGAAATGGCATAAGAAAGTTGGTCCTCACGCCTTATTGAGGTATTCAGGTTTTAATTTTCTGAAAGTTTCATCAACTTTTTCTTTGTACCATTTTTACTTCGATATCAGTTATTTAATTTGCAGTAACAAGTCGTACAGTGCAGTTTGTTTACTGTTTAAAAATCATATAAACAAGGTAATTAGGTTTACCTAGAATGTTAGACCTCTTAAATATACAAATTATGTATAAGTTGACTTTTTGTTCAATAATTCGTTTTGTCTTTGTCATACGATAAATATGGTGGTATACAAAATAAAAGCGCATACAATTTTGTACACAAAAATGTTCTGTTCACTTTTTACGTGACACCACTATCGCTATAACGGCCACTGATGCGTGTCTTTAATGACAGTTTTTATTCACTGGCATATTTCCTAAAGCTGAACTGCCTGCTTGCGCTTATGATAATGTTATTGTTGCTTTTATTTTTTTTTCCTTGGTTCCTTCAAAATCCTATGCGTGATGATCACTGCTCTGCCTGCCCTGAATTCGGATGATACATTTTCTACACACATTCTCACACAGGCGCATTTTTTGCGTTTGTGGATCGGTTTTGAAATCGGTAGGAAGTCCTTTTTGTCAATTTTTTTTTAACTATTGTTTTTGTAAAATTACACTTTTTCTAATACTTGACAAATAAATATTTTTAAATTTGAATTTGAATTTAAATATTGCTAGTGGGCTTATTGCTGGTGTTACGTAAAAAGTATACAAAATCTTTTATGTAGAGATATTTATAAACTTTTATTTTGTCATATTTATGGTTTGACAAAGAGAAAATCAGTTATTGCACTAAAACCGAGTTCTTGTACCTAATTGGCATATTTAGCGGATCGCGATTTCACCGATTAATATGTTTTTCGTGACCCCCTAAATCTAGCCCTTAAACAAAAAAAAATAATGTTAATTTTTTCCCATTTTTCACACGATATTTTAACCCACCGTCAAATATAATATTTAGTTTAAACAAGTTTTTCTCATATGCTTTGCACTACTTTTACGGATTTTATTGTTTCTTTTTGATACGTGTATTTTAGTATAATAAAGTAATAGCTTCTCGAATATTTTGTTGCTTAGTTATATGCCATAATATGTTTTTTATGTCTTGGTAAGTACTCTATTATATTTCTAAGTTATATCACACCTATTTATTATAGATATCTAATAAGTACCCAATAACGTGTTAAATATAGTTATTCTACCTATGTTAAACCCAGAAAACCAACTATCTTTTTAGAATAACTAGTTGCTTTGAAAAAATAACTTAAAGTCACTAGGAACTTAGTTACTTTTTGATTAAATGTATTTTTTGAATATATTTAAGATACTTTTAAAAAGTACCTTGTATCTTGTATCTAGATACATTTTTTTCAGTAACTATTTAAATTCTGGGGATCCATCGGTAATAGACATAATTTAACTAATAACTTAGAAAAAGTGTCAGTTTTAGTTGTAGCCACTCGGACAATACTGTCAGAATCAACATGACGAGAAATAATATGAGCTAGCAACCAGGAAAAGACGGGTAAATTATCCTGTTTCATCACCACTACAATTACAATTTCCGGAGTACTCGTAGGTTCCAACCACTTTTTACGTTGCTGCAGCGTATGCAAAGCTCGCAATGCCAGCGCCGCGTGCCGCCAAAAATCTTGTTGAATATACGACAATAAATGATATTATGATAACCGCATTGAAGGTAAAGTACTAAGATAAGGTAAATGCAATACGGAAACCAGAGATAAGTTGAAAAAGCGAGCTGGAGACAAAGCATTTATGTCTTAAACATAAGAACTAATTGGTATTAAAGGATGAGATTTAAGGACCCTTTCAAATAAGGTCAAAAGGGTAAAGAATTCCTCAGTCAGAAATTGCTGTCCAATAATACCAACGAAATGAGCTTTTACAGTCTTAATTCCAGCTTCCCATAAATTTTCAAAATAAGGGGCAGACTAAAGGACTAATTTATATTTTTTTAAATGCAGCTGACTCTATGAGATCTTTGATTTATTTTGTTGCCCCAATGAAGTTAGTTTCGCAGTCACTATATGTGCTATCAATTCGACCTCAGCGAAATAAGAACCACTAAAAAGCAGCTAAAAACATTTTGGGGATAGACTTGTGCAAAGCTTTAAGCACATGAAGAGGCATATATATGCTTTCTTTAACTTGGTTCCACCAAAGAGTCTCAAATTATTTGGACCACCGAAGTCTATTCGACAGTGCGGAAACGTTTTGCCTGAATAATTCTGGGTGTAAGTAAATTAGTCATAGGGAACTAGTACGGCTTGGGATTAATTTTCCAGCATTTTACACATTTGCTTAAGATAAATCAACGTAGATGTTTTTCATTATCATATATTTTATGATCAATAACATAGTAAACCGAGATTGTTTAGGAAGTAACATTGAATATTTTGCTTCATAAAAAGCAAAGAAGATTATTTTAAACTCCAACCTACAATAAAAGCTTTCGAAGAGCTTTAGACATTTTTAGACAAAAATTCATTTCCAAAACAAAGTTTTGAGTTCCTTTAACTAAAAGTTGAAGCGACAATTTCCAGTTTAAAATGGACAACATACCAGAAAAATCGTTTAATGAGGGAATTCAAAACGTATTAACAGGGGAAAACAGCAAGTACTTTTTTCTTCTTGCAGCTGCTCCGTTTCAACCAAATTTGAGCAGACGGCTGACATTTTACCATGAAGTTAATGTGAATGTTTTTGAGATAGTGTCAGTGTTTTCATGAGAAAATTGGGACTATAAAACCAGGTGAAATTGTTAACAAGTTCGAAAGGTAACAACACGTGCAATGTAATATTTGTTGGATTTGACTCTCTATTAACGTAATGCCAAAACAATGGCGAAATTTTGTTTTGGATGTACATAACCCGATTTAGGATAAAGGTCTTTCAACAGTGTGCAGAAGAACTAATCTTAATTTAACTTGAGAATCAGCCCAAATATATTTTGAAATTTTATAGTGCCTTCATCAACATCCAGAACATAAATCCTTAATTTTGCTCAAAGGACTGCACCACAAAACTCTTAACGAGGTGTCGTAATAGTTTTATGGAAAGTTAATATGGTTATTGAAATAGGCACAATGAATATATAAAACAGTGGAACATCCTTTATAGGATGCGTCAGAAAATCCATCAAGCCGATATATACAATCACCAGGATCTGCCACTATATATCTAAGAATTTCTAAAGTCTTATACTGATTCTAACTCGGAATAATATGCTCAGGAGCAGCATGATCCCCCGATTTCCTAGAGACCAAAGATATTATATAAGAATGTTTGTGGAAAAAATAGCAGAAAAAGAAAACCAACTGGGTCGAAACAGCGAGACATTACAAGCAAATAACTGCCATCAAAAGGAGAGATGAAAAATAAAAGTTACAGACTTGTATTTGGCTGCAGTCCAAGGACTTTTAATATTCTATCAGACATGTCTACCTCAAAGAACGGCGGTTTTATTTAAATAAGAAAAGGATAAGTCCTAAATTATTGAAGGATAATTACTTGGCTATTTTCTAAGCTTCAATTTTTCACTTTGAAGAAAAGCAGTAAGATCTTTTAATCCCTAAGCCGCGGTAAAATAAAAGTTATATAGTCCACAAACGTTTGCTTCAAAATAGCCTTTGACGCTAGAGAAAAATCAGAATCTCCGTCAAAAATCACATGATAAAGAGCGCGAAGCTCCAAAAATGGAGAACAACTTAAACCATAACCATTAATTTATGTTTAATCCTGTAAAGAATCCTTGAGCGCGAAGCGCCAAATAATGCATTGATAATCATGTCGACCTAATTGCAATTATCACTATATCAGCACAAGGTATACATCTATAGAGTCCAAATTGTAATATAATTTTTAAAATATGTGAACGTAAAAAGATAGTCGTTAAGGCATATTTGATTTGGCAAACTGACAGGGCTATCGGGGTGTAAAACCCAATGATATCCAAGCTTTAAATATTCTTTTAACATGCAAATTAGGTTGTTTTAAGAGGCGACGTTCAAGGGGCTTAAGTCTCTAATTCCAGGAAGAATTGGCATGTCGTTTTTGGAAGAAGACCATAGTAATAAAATCAAACAAGGGATTTATGGTGTTGCACTGATTAGTACATCTCTCCATACTACCATCTAACGAAATTTTGGAAAAAATGTTTTCCCTCAAAAGGCAATTAATCTTGCCAGAGTAATACACTTAAGAATCAGCGAGTTAAAAGTTTTAGTACGTGACCAGGCCTTGACATTAATGTTTTCGGAAGGTATGCAATCACATTTTTTTTGCAACTTTAGTGTATCTCGGCCAACTAAAAAGAATGGCCAAGGCGCCTAAAAAACACGTGGTAAAAGTAGATTTTTGTCGGGACTTGTCATTTTTCAATTCAATTTGAAACCGATTTTTTTTCGGTTTTATTTTTATTTTCGCTTTGAGTTGTGAATCTAAAGTTAATCTGCGGCTTTGTGTTCTAAGTCAAACCTAATATTTTGACGTGAAATATTTACTGACTAAACAGGCTGTTTATTTTAAATGTATGTTTTCTTTGTAATTAAGAATAAGTAAAATGCCGTGAATGTATAGTGTTGCAGAGTGTAAATTAAAAATACAAATCCGAGAAAGGTGAAACAAATATTAAATTTTGTCTGCCAACAAAGTGAAATATGACCATTTAATTTCATATAAAACATTATGTTCTTCTCAGATCCAAAAGCAAAATAATAAAATAACATTAAACATTTTCAATGAAAAAAAATATTGCTGCTTTAAACAGCTAGTTGGCCAATATGATATTTCAGGTACCTGTCAGTTTATGCAAATGGTGAAAAATTGTCATAGTCAAAAGTTCTTTGGAACGTAAAAGGTTCAATGACACTTACCGTGAATATTGTATTTCGTTTAGAAAACATACAATAGCTAACAGCAAATAAGTTTTAGTTTAAAAAGATCTATCGATTTTGTTAAAAAAAGCAAACATTTCAAGCTTGGATCAATACAACAGATGCTTGTTTAAAATTGTTTAGATATTTATTTGAAAAATACAAAGTACATTACATTTTATTAAATAAACTTTAAATTGATGTCTTGGAGGGGTGCATACTATTATATAGGTTGTATGCAAACACCTTTTCACTTAAAAAAAATAATCATTAAATTCCTTTGAGAAATTTTTTGTAAAAAAAAATCATTAGAAATGGTACCAGAAGATATCTTACTCATAATAATATAAATATCAAGTTATACGCTAAGAAAAACACTAAGAGTAATAATAGACTTGGACAGGGGCAAACTCTGCCCACTGAATGTAACATAGTTGCAGTTTCTGTAAGCTGGTTTATTTTCAGTCAAATTTTTGATGACTTTACAATTTTTTTACAAGCTTAAAATCACTTAAGAACTATTCTCTATTTATCTGTTATATTTCTTAAAAAATTATGAAACTCTAAACATTTTATATTTTTCGACAACTTCCAGTTAAACTTGTTCTTGTGGTGAAACATTAATTGATAAACTAGAATTTATAAACTTTGCGGCTTTTAAAATTTAAATCAGACCAGATAAATAATACAAATCATTCAACTTAAATCTTTAATAAAAAAAACCTTTAAAAATAACGAAAATCAAAGAAAAATAAACAAGTTAAAACCGTAGTTCCTTACACTCGCTTACCTTCTATCTTTTTGTTTTAATGTTAATAATAAAGATGGGTTTTTTAATTAATTTTTTGTCACAAATACTGGTTTAATCAGTTTTAGTTCATCCTTAGAGTTCAGTGTCTATTACTGCTTTAAGATAAAAAACCTACTTTAATCACATGAGTAAATCTAGCTAGAGCGCCATGATCATTTTTTTAGTGGGCAGTGCGTCAGTATAAAAGAAAATATCTGATTTGTCAGCAGGGCATACAACAAGACTTGTAGTGCCCATATTGAACTTTAAATATATAGACCTGTTATTTCAATAGTTAGTTGCATATATTTTAATCCTAGACGAGAAATCGCTGCTTGGGTAATAAAAGAATATATGCCTGAATGCCTGAATCGAGCAAACATCGGCAAATAAAACAAAGGTTAACAAAAATAAAAGAAGATTTTATTAAAAGTTTGACACTTGTAAAAAACATGATTTGCTTTATATAAAATACATTTCTGTTTATTATAATTATCATGTTCGTTTCCTAAAAGAGCAAGTGAATTGTCGCTGGGGTTTTGATTTTGAGCTTGTGAAGAAGAATTCATTGTATTGTATCTATACAGCATTTTTCTAAAAATTCATGCAAATCCTTGAATTTAGGTATTTCACTAGAAACACGACTTAATTAAAATCTAATTGCGTTATCATAATCAAGGCATTTTAATAGCACTATCATCATAATAAAGCGTTCATCGGTAGAGAAGCCAATGCTGTTTAAAGCGATTAAGTGTTCTCTAAAGGTATCCAATGGTTCTCTTAAACTACCAGGTTTTTTAAAAAATGTAGAATTAGCATTTTAAGTGATTTGCTAATGCACTTAAGTACGAAGTTTGCGATTTTAGTAGCGTTGAATAAATGTATCATAACCTATCTGATAATTTGCAGATGCCATTGATAAGGTTCCAACTAAAAATAACGAAGGTCTTTCTAAGGAAGAAACTCAGAAAGTAAATGTTTCTCTATCAGCTAACAAATTAATCGAGTGCACTAATCTGTTACACAAATCCTGAAAAGTAGCAAATCCTTTGTAATCTCCCTTAAATGTAGGAATTACCATTTCTGGTTGTCTTGCTTGTGTTGCAAGATTAAAACCTAAACTTTGTTAAAATAATATTTAACATATTGTGGGCCCCTCAAATAATTCCATATACTGTGGTTTGATGGTAAAGAAATCACAAAAAACAACTATCCCGCACAACATTTTATATATTTAAGTCCGCGTCATTTAATTTAATCAAATAGGGATAACTTTATTATGATGTTGCAAAAATCATTTCCAATATCATTGGCTTCGGCACCTATAACTTTAAATAAATTCATCACAGAAGGATCTGTTCAAATGCATTGACCCAACAACAACAAGAGTTACATTTCAGGTAGACAAAAAGTAGTTTGATATTTTATCCTTTTAATTTTTCTTTTGCCTCTGCGATTATAGAATTGTACTATAATGGGTAAATGTAAACAATAATTTTCAAGAATAAATCTAATATACTATTTATTTTTAAAATTAGTCAATTATAATCAAAAATTAATCAGTTTAAAATACAAAATAACATTACCATACAACAGCCCCAGACGGTCCAATGACCATATTTAGAAAATTAAATATATAGAGAATTAAAAATATCTCTTCCTCTTGATATTTAATAAACAGCATTTAACAATAAACTGGCTTGAAACGTGAACATAAAAAAATGGAGTATGACGCTGCAAATATATTTCCGTGAATCAAATTTAAATATTTTTAATTTTAACTAAAATTATTTTCGGATGTATTGTAAATTAATTATGATTTTTATAAAATACTAGGTAGTTTCCCAAGGTATTTTTAGTTACTTGATGTTTCTTGTTGTCTCAAAAAGAAACTCACTTGTACAAATAGTACAAAATGTCCCAATGGAACTGAAGAAAATAGATTTAGATAGGACATTTTCACATAGCATATGGTCGTGACGATAGTTAACATCGAAAATTATCTATCTAGTGGAATATATTAGAGGTGTATCGTAATACAAAAAAAAAATATTTAGAAACAAATATTGAATATGAAAGAAAACAATTACACTGTTAGTGGTTTAAGTTACAGGCTTCTGCGACTAAGTAATTACTTCCAAAAAAATTAAAGAACAATCCTTACCTCGAGAAAAATTCCTATCACAGACACTCTGTGACCAAGCATGATCCCTGCAATTAAACTGAAGACTCCATGGATAAAAAATGCAGGGAGACACATTAAGCACAGAAAGTTATCCAAAGAATTATGGGCTACTTCATTGACGTCTAGTTTGATCATTTGAAAATATGCAAAAATGGCGGCGATGATCATGAAAAACATAATGCCTACCCGTGTGAACTGGTTTACTAAGAGGCCAGCTTGTGCTAAGTCATCTCCCCTAGAAAAAAAATTAAAATGTAATGATTTATATTTATGTATACAAATAAAATAAAAACTATATAAAATATTATATTTTTTTACGATTTGTGTGAACTCTACTAGACAAATGAATATGATGTTTTCATTACGTTAAAAAAGAATACTGATTTTCGTTTTCTTTTGAAGCAGACATTTTTACGCCACAAAATATAAGAAGCAATGTCGCTCTTAGACAACGAAAACACTTCATACCAAGAACTGGAAGAGCCCTGATCACATCTTTTACTTCTATTAAAATTACGAAAAAACGACAATGTTCCTTCCTCCAGGTATTTGGATTGCACCACAAAATCCCATTTGCATTATGGAAAATTGAGGCATCAAATGTAAAGGACTTCTCATAATTCTTATCGAAAATGGCTTTCAGCGAATTTTTATATAATGCAGTTTTCGAGTCACTTATCAAAAGGTGACATTGCCATAACTTGATCCGTTGATCAGAATTTGGAATAGAAATGGCCAAATCCCGCATACAATACCTGGAGAAATCATAATGACACAAAATTATACTTTCTTAACATATTATGTTATTTTTGAAATTAAGAAAAAAGTTTTATTTGGACATTGTTCTGTAAATGCTTTTTTTCGGGATATGTGTTATATTGTAAATGTTATTAGCCTTATATCTCAAAACCAACAATTTGTTTATATCAAACTATTTTTCTTAATTTGGGAATTCCTATACGTTAAATATGTTAAGAAAGATTACTTTATGTCATCCTGTTTTTCCTGTATAATTTATATGGGATTTGGACAATGTTCAACATCCTCCAATAAAATATTCTGTAGTAGATATTTATTTTAAAAATAAATGAACATTCTAAGTAACTTAAATAATCTAGAATAATATACTTGTATAAACAAAAAAAAATTCGTTATACATTTTCAAATTGATATTTCAAATTTCAAAATGAAAGAATGTTTTAAAAAACAACGTATTAAATCTAATATAAGTAACATATAGTCTTATAGCTCTATTTTACTATTTACTAAATTTACTATAATCTCTTACCGAAGCACTCAAATTAAAATAAAAAAAAAGAAAAGCCTTAAATATTAATTAATTAACCAAACTAAATATGAACCAAAAATGAGAGGTTATTTTATATAGAAGGGTTATTCTTGCAATTGGAGATTTCTTAGCCAAATTATTAAATATATATTAATATTATAAATTTAACAATAATTCGGCAACAAAAATGATCCTGGTCGGATGAAAAAAACACAGCATTCTCTAGTAAATTATTAATATTGATAATATACTTTTACATTACCTGCGCCTTGAGTGTTTAACAATGTCAACAAAGTTATGTGGCATTTACAAGCAATGTGTATATCAATATACGTCAGAGCATGTAAGGTGAAGCCCTGATATAATTTAAACAAAACATTTATTAAGATGAATGAAATTTTTATCCTCTTTTTTTAAACATTGTAGTCATCCTCTTTCTAGACGATCTTTGATATTTGTTTGAATGTAAAAAAAAATTTGGTTAAATATGCATGAGAAAATTTCAGTTCGTTTAGAAACAGAGACTAAAGGAAATATTATTACAAATAGCCTCATCATTTCATTTAAAATATTTTTGATCAAGTTTTAAAATAGGAAACAGGAAAAATGTGTTTATCAAATGTATTTAAGATAAAAAAAGCAACTAATAAACTTTTATTTATTGGAGTAATAACAACTGTATATATCTCAATTGTACTGACTTCATCGACAAATGTCTCTCTAGACATTCTATTCAATAAAGGTTGATGTATTAAAGAGAACTCTTTTTTAAAAAAAATGTGCGTATATCCGAAAATAACTTTAATTTTTAACAAACCTTTGTTATTCAATATTGTAATACATATAACCTTTTTTTTTCTCTTAAAATCAGAATATAGATCAACCAGATCTAGACTTACCCGTTATAATATGTTATGAAGAAAAGAATCACACTGACAATCGCGAATACTAAAATTATGAAGCCTCCAAATAGTCCCTTATTGGAAGCATGACAATCGGCGTGGATGGCGACGTTACTCTCTGGTTCAGAAGGCCTCCTATCTTTCCTGCATTCTCTAGTATCTTCCTCCGGATGGTCATCGTGTTCCGGCCCATCAGACGCACACAATCCGATATTAACCCATACCAAATAAAGAATTCCAACTAAAAAATTCAAACTAAGAAGTAAGTCATAAACATATCATGTTTAGGATCTTAGCCAGTTAAAAAATATTTGAAGTATCTTTGCCGATTCTTTATTTTTTTTTACACGGATCGGAACTTAACTAAAACTCCTAACAAAATTAAGGAAACGGGGAAATATCTCAGATACCGCTTACCTGAATTTAATGAAAATATGTACACTTACGTATGAAATTATGCCAGATCCAATGGCAATTTTTGCATTGTCGCCAAGTTTACCGTGTTATAAAAGGAAAATTATTTTCTGTAATGGAACACCTTAAACTACCTTTGAAAAATCTGCGTAAAATTCTACATACTTTTTATTAAGAGTACTTTCTATGAAAGTCAACAGTTTTTGCGAAGGAATAATATCCATAATTTAATATATTATTTTTTATTAAAATAAGTGGACACAAAAGGTTACCTAATATATTTGACAATGTCAGTTTTGTTGATGGATGGAAAATGGATAGATGAAAAACTGGGTTGTAAAATGCGAAACCTGCAAAATGTTTGGAACATTTTTAATGACAAATATCCTAACAGAAATTTATTAACTAAATCTACCGTAAGTAAAATTAACAACACAATTTCTGAAACTGGAAAGGTAAAAGATGCTGTATGTACCCAAACACTAGTAAGAGAAAACAGCGTCTCAACTTTAAAAGTAGGTTGTAAAAATCAACGGAAACAATACAATACAAAAAAGAAATATCTAATACAACAAAGAATAAATTAAAGAAACTAAGTAAGGTGTTTAAAATAATGGTCATTTACTTCATGACAGTAGGCCAAATACTGTAGGAAAACATTTAATACATTAAAAAGAATACCAACCTCCTCGATTCGTCTACATTCGATTTGTATTGGCTCCTTTAAATCCTCGAGGTCATTGGGCTTAGTTTTATACACTATATTTTTAAGGTGTCCCCATAAAACGTAGTCGAGGGGCGTCAAGTTCTGAGACCGAGTTGGCGACTCTATTGTACTCCTGCGTCCAATCCATCTTCAAAAAAAAAACATTGTCTAAATATTCCCGAACATTCCGAGCAAAATCCATTTTCCTGAAACCATATTTCATATTTGGTCCATCATTACCACAAAAATCAAGTTTAAATACTCAATACAGCAGGTAAAGTAAGGAACCACGGTTATTCGGAAGAATTCGGTCCTTAAAAGATCTTTCTCCAATTAATATGTCTTCCATGAAGAAGGGGCCGATTATTTTTACATCCTTTATACCACACCAAACATTTATCTTTTGGGGAAATTGGGTAAGATTTTCAAGTGTCCAATGTGGATTTGCCCTAGTCCAATAACGATAATTATGCCTGTTAACTTTTCCATTAAAAAAAAAGTTGTTTTGACAGAAAAAATAATTTTATTGACAAAATTTAGATTGGTATTGCAACGTTCCATCATGATTTCGTTAAATTCCAAGCGCCTATCGTAATCATCCTCAGACAGTTCTTGCACCAAAGTTATTTTGTATGGATGAAATTTTTCGGTTTTAGGAAGTCGGTCTACGGACATGTGTCAGACATCATTTTTTCTACCGAATGTTCTGGTAGAAAGGTGCAGATTTTTTTCTAAACTGATTAATAATAATAATAATAATAAATTCCGATCTTATCACCATTTGTTGCGTTTTTGGGTCTACGAGAACATACAGCATGTTTTACCTTTCCAGTTTCACCAAATTTTTTGTAAATTTTATTTGTCATCAAAATGTTACAAACATCTTCTAGGTTTCGTATTCTATCCCCATAACCCAGTACAACTAAAATTTTAATTCTTTGGGTTTCAGTTAAACGATCCATTTTTGTAATAAATCAGCCAACCGTCATTGCCAAACATATCAGGTAACCTTTTGCGTGCAAGTATTTTAATAAACGGTAATACATTAAATTATAAATATTAGAGCCTTATTTTCTCAAAAACTGTTGACTTTCATAAAAAGTAACCTTAACAAAATGTACTGAGAAATTTTACGCAGATTTAAAAAAAATTATATAATATAGGGTGTTCCGAAAAAAAGTTTCCTCTTATAACAGAAAACCGGTAAACTTTCAAAAAAAAATTCAGATAAGCAGTAAATATTCCTAAAGATGCTTTTTATAATGTGAGGCGAAACTTCGGAGACTAATTTCTAATTGACTCTAGACCTGAAAGCGTTTGTACTATATAGTCTTAATATCCATGTGGTTAATCTTCAGCGTGCTTTTTGATTTTTATATGAAATTTCGAGTTTCAATTATAAAAAAAACACTTATAAAATAGCTGTAAAACAGATTAAATTAATGTTTAATGTTATTAAAAATACTGCTTCTGGGTGTTATATAAACAACATTAGTGGCAGTATAGGGGTTGCTCTCAATCCTTACGATTTTTTTATTAATTTTTATCGTTTTCAAGACGTCAATTTTAATCTTTTATGTTGCTCAACATAAAATGAAACATTAATACTGAAAACTTACCTACAAGAATACTGTACTCCACACTGAATGGGTACATATAAGGTGAATAATTTTGATAAATTACATTCATCTCATCATGTGAACATATAGTGGTAAATCTAAATGGAACTAGCGAACTGCGCTTTAAAGAATCTGTAAAAAAATAAATACGGTAATTTAGTAAGTAGGTACGGTATTATATACTTTCGTTAAGTAATGACAACACAGTTTTGAAAATAGTTCCGTTACAGCTTTTGTTTCAGCACTGTAATAGCTTCTTTTATAGTACTAGTAAAGAAATTAATTCATTACAACACCCGGATTTCTTGGAATATCCAATTTCAAAGTATTTCCAAAACATTAATTTATTTAGCACTAGTAATACTTTTTTGACAATTGAAAATTTGCATTCCCGAATGCGATGCAATGGAGTAGTGAACGACCGCCATCCCCGTGTCGTTTAAGATTACTTTATAAAAATTTAATCAAAACAACAGGTATTTTGTTCATTTATCAAAAAGTTGTCACTGTCATTTTAAAACTTACATTTGACAAGTTTTATTTGATAAATTTAATGCATTATTTTTCGAAAGTAGGTCAAACTTCGAACAATATTCGTTCTGTAAAACTTATATTACGACTCTTAATGCATTATTGGACAATATTTGCTTCTCAAATATCGTAAATACATATTAGACAATATTGTATATGTATTGTCTTTAAAATAATAAGTTTTGATTGCCTTCAAGTATTCAGAACTAGAACATTTTATTACTGATTTCTATAAAAAATGCAACAAACTATAACAAACAGCCACAAAGTTCAGGCTAACTTTATTATTATTAATTACAGGACTCGTCCGGCAATTGTCGAATGCATTTCATTTCTGTAAAATCTTTGGACATTTTTATTATTTATTTTAACAAACTTCTAAGCGTAAAATGATACGATATTTTGATGCAACTGTTTACTATCCACTCACTTTCTTCAGAAGTTTTATTAAGGTAAATTATTGTTAAAAAATCTTCTGATTTTAATTTTTTCCAGATTTAAATTTTTGACAACGACAATTGAAAATGGGCAAAAAGCGTTGCAATAACTCTGATTTCGGTATATTTAGTTATTTTATAAAAAATAAAACAACTTCAAAAAGAAAAAATACTAGTAAGTAAAGTAAAAACTAACTTGAAAATTTGACGTTATGAAGACGGCGTCCAACTAATAACTAATTAGTTGGATTAGGCTAATACTTCAAGTGTAATGCCTATATTCTTCTGCAGATTTTCATACTACATTTTTTCTTTGAAAATGGTTTAAATAAAATTTAATTACAATCCCCAAAATACATAAGTTTTAACCAATAAGGAGGAATGAGGAACTGCGAGAAAAGAAGAACAAGTTATGAACATAAACATCGTTTTTCCACTTGCTAGGAGAAAAAAATACTCCTTGCAATTCTTCTTAAGCCAATATGTGGGTCTTCTATAACTTTTAAGTTTACCGCTAACTCGTTCTCCTCATTTAAAACAGGTCGATTAGTTTTCGTGTATCCTATACATTTCCCATCTCATCAAATCATTGCATAAGCTTTTCAAGATCGCTTCTGTGTGGTTGTCTTCTATGAGGATGCTTTTCGTAATATATTCTTGTCGCTAACAAACATATCTTTTCACTTGCTCTTAACGTCCCTTGCACCTTACAATACAAACTATACTTAGTTTTTAATACACAACTCAAGTACCAGCGTTACTTCACAATTCGAATTTGTATTTTTGACAGTTTAATTTCATTTGTAAAGATATGGACCACTAGATTTTTGTCACTGGGCACAAGAACAAATTCAAAGAGAGCCAAGATTTGCTGACTTTTTTGTGTCACTAGATACAATTTTCATTATAAGGCTACTGAAAAACCTCATTTTACTCGCGCTAGCAGTCAAAATAGGTGGTCTCTTCACGTCAAATGTATCCCAAAAATTTTGAAATAGTGGCCATAAATTTTGAACGATATTGGGTGAATGGTCAAAAAGCGAGGGATCTGAAAATAAAACAATATACAGAGTGTTCCATTAAAAAAAAAAGTAAATTTGGTTTGTGGCAAACTGCAATCACTTCCTCAATCCTGTGTAATCTAAAATAATTTTAGGTTGTAGCTCTCAGCAGTCTCTACAACTTTTGTATATATTTTTTTCTAATTCCCACGATGTTTATTAACTACAAAACCCTTTCACTAGATACTACAAAAGCAATAAATTTGAATACATTCAAACTCAGAATACCTCAGAATGTTGTAAGAAATTTAGATTCAATCTTGAGTATGTTGCTTTGAAACTATTTAGTGACCAACATCGGCGCTTGCTCTATAACCCATGTTATGACTTTAAAATTATTAGCTGCCATATAGACTGTTTTAGGTTATTATCAAAAAAACTAAATCTATAAAAAATTATAGGAACTGGATTAGAACAGGACACAATAGAAAGAAGTGGACGTCAAAGTCTGGGCGATGACATTGAAATAATCCATCTCGACAATTTCACTACTGTAACTTATTCTTTGTAAAAGACCATGAAACCAATTGTTTTTTCGGTTTCTTAATCAGCATTAGAAGGAGCTTCATACCTCTAACTGCACTCTGTCTGGTTTCAAAATTATCAAAAATGTGTTGTTTACTAATAGCTAGGTTTATTTTTCGTTTATTGTTCATTTATTTTTTGAAATATTTTACATTATTATTACTGAAATCTGTAAAAGGGTGAATCCATTTATCTTGTAAAATAAAATAAAAGTAAACATATGGATAAAAAAGCGCCAAATATATGTGGATAAATCAACCCTACATGAACATTTTATTCTACATTAACTACCACCTTCTTATTAAAAGAAAATAACTACCTATATTTTTTAGTAGAACCAACACACAAAATCTAAACAAAGTGCCCTAAATGTTAATAATGTTCCTGTTATGCATTTTAAGGTTTACTTTATACGTCCATAATTTTATTAGTTTGTTTAGTTGCCCCCACAACAGGCGCTTTTCAAATTTGTATTAAACATATTCTTTATAATAAAAACCCGACGTAAGAAAATACACATACAATTGAAACCAGTGAAAGTTACATAAGAATTTATCTGCCTATACCATGGATTAAAAAGATAAAAATTAGAGAGCCCAACAACTTGTTAAATTACGATTCACTATGGCGCAGTGGCTAAATAAAATCACCACAATGCCGAGCTGCACAACTCCAGAACTTATCAGAAGTAAGCTTTATCTGTATCGATAACGGTCATTAGCTAAGTAGATTTGTGCTTGTGGGTTTCTGAAGAAGATAGATAAACGTATGAAAGTTATATACTTTTTAAAATGGTTTCTGTTTTAAATCTATTTCTGTTTTTTGGCGATGTGCCAGTTAAGGCAAAAGTGTTAGCTGGAGCTTCATGGCGTAATGCAGTATTTTTTATTCACTGGGAATAGAATTGATTATGTAGAATTTAGACTCAATAAACAATATAATATATGTCCCTCTAGACAATTTCTCTTGTTTCACTAGTGGTTGTTGCTATACATAGAATGCAAGTTAATATCTTACCGAGGTTCACAACATCTGTAAACGTTTCTATTGTACCATTACTTTGAAGTTCTTGAGAATATGAAGATTTGTGAATGTATTCAGACGTTTCCTTTAAAATTGTCCACAACCAAAAACAAATACTGGAAGACAAACAGTGCATGAATCCAAAGCGGTGGAAATCTCTGTTTTTATTAATTATTACCTAAAATGAAATACTAGAGTAACAAAAGTTAAGTGTTCTTGTTTATAACTAAATACTCTACGATTTGCTTATAGCTTATAAATAAAAAAAATCGTAGATTTTCTTTACCAGGAATTTCTTTGGTAATGAATATTTACTTTTAATAAGAATAGTGAACTGGGGGCTCAGTTTAGTTCCGCATATAATCATTTAGTACCTATGTACTGTCTTTTGAAACATTTTCGTTGGTCGCAATTTTGTTCCACTATATTTGATTCGTACCAATAATTTACCAGTTTATACCTATATATATATACAAAAGTGTGGACCATTTTTTTATTTCACCTGCATTTTGTTCCATTTTATTGAATTATTATTATTAATATTATTGAATTCGTTGTTCCAAATTTTATAAGTGTCTCTATATTCTCAGTCCCTATATAATCTGAGTTTATATCACTTATATTTCATCATCTTTACAACATTTTATCTGATCGCCATTTTGTTGCACCCTCTTGAGTTCGTACTACAATTTTGTCGTTTAATATCACATTTCATTCTTGCACCAAATTTAGTGGTATTTATTTCTGGCTGTTTTTTTAAATATTTTATTACGCTGTTATTTTGTTTCGCCATCTTGAATTTGTAGCAAAATTTTACCAGTTCGTTTCTGGGTAATACTTGAGTTTTGAGGTAAATTGGGTAAGTAGTTTTTTAGTAATAACTTTTTTAAATTTAAGCCGGCATTTTGTTCCGTCATATTGGGTTTTTTTGACCAAATTTTGAAGTCAAACAGGTAATTAGTTTAGAAATTATGCCGCGAAGACACGCAGACAGATAGACCGACAAACCGACGGAATTGAGAAAACATGTTTTTTAACATCTAGAGACCCAAAAACGTAAAGATCTGTAAAAACCTAGAAACGTGATTTTTAAAGATTGTCCAATAAATTTAGTAACAATTTATCTCTAGAGAAATAATATAATTCACCCGTAGGAGCCCACAGAACCATTTCCAGTAAAGGTGGGGCAACAATATTCAAAAATAACTGATGACTAAAAAAAAATGTCATCCATAATCCACTTGGTATATAACCCTAAAAGCGGCCGGCAGAAGATATTAGATTTTGTCCAGGGGGGGGGGGCAAACCAATTTATTACCATGTGTAATATACAATATTTGCATTTTCTACCTCGTACTTAATTGATATAAATAAAAAATTAAGCTATACATATTGTGGTATATAGTATATTATTCAGCTTGGATTGATTCAGAATGGAACGATATCTGACTTTTCCTTATCCATCGCCATAGTGTCAAGAATATTTTAGAGAAGTTCTGAAGTATTTTTGCCTTAAAACACAATGCTCTTGTTGAGAAATTGTTACTATATATTATAAAAAATGTGTAATAATAAAAAAAGAAATTAGTTGACGTTTAATTAGATTGTTTTATGGAAGGTAAAAATTGAGGAGTTAGTTTAATCAATTTTATTGTGAAATTTTTATTGACTGTTTTTTTATAAATGTCCATACCAATTTTGGAATTCCATTGTCTTTTTTTTTGACTTCTTAACAACCTTTCGACTAGTTACTAACTATAGTCGAACCAAAAAAGAAGGTTTTTTCGTTTGAGAATCTTTTACACATGCAAAGAGGAGAGACAACAAGATTGAGCATTGCCGGGCATGCTTGGTGCAAACTTTATAGAATACAGCGATCCGAGGCCAAGATTAAATGCAAGAAACAATACTAGAGAAAAAAAAAATCAGCATTCATCTAATACAATAACAGCATTTTTAGCAAACCGAGTATCACAATACTTAATGTTTGAGGACATTTACGGGATTGCACCGACTCTCTAAAGCTTCATAACTAGTGAGCGGGTTTGCACGTATCACTGCACACATGTATACAAATAAGCACTTAGTCTTAAGATTATCTTTTAGTTTGCGCTGGACAATAACTAGATATACTGTCCGGTCGAAAAGACGAGAAGAAATCAACAATAAACATAATGCCATTTGGAAAAGTAGAGAATGGTTACATTAAGTTTCAGATTTTGGTTTCGGTACTATATTCCAATAATAATGCACTAGACCAACGCAATTTGTTCAAAAGTATATAAGTATGTGATACTGTATAGGTATTAAATATATAACAAAACCATGATCCAAACTTTGGTAGAGCCCTAGAATGAGAATTTAGATTAAACTTAACTGTATTAGATACCAACGAGTCTTTGCAAGATCCATTCATATCTTTGAATCTGGATGCGGATGTTTCATGGTTTGCAATGTAATCACAACATAACAATTTTCTAACGTATTTTTAATGAAAATATGAATTTTTATGATCAATCCGTTTCCGTTTCAAGTATGCACCAAAAATAGTCTAGGTCATTGTCTTAGGGGATTAAATTTTGATTTGCGTAGGCCTAGACCCTCAATATTTTTAAGAGGTATAAAAACGTAATAAAATCATATTTTGACATCGCCCAAACTAATATCATTAAAATTGAAAACGGAAACAATTAAAAGTTTTTTATATCGAAAAATTGTGGAAATAATTGTCATAGATAATTGATTGTTTTATATTTTATTTTTAAACCTAATTATCATAATATTTCGGAAAACGGCGAGACACGTGTAAAATTGACTTTTTTTGAATACAAGATATTTTCCTTTCCACTGCTTCATACCCTTAGTACTACCCTGCCCTAAAGGGATAAGGTAGCCCCCTAAAAACAAAAAAAAAGACGGTGAAACACGATAGACTTCTTTTATACTTTTTTGTAAAAAACGGCGATGCACGTCAAATTTTGTTTATCATTTTATATATAAAACGCCTTGTTCCATTGTACGTATAGCCCTATACACAATTCCCTGGTAACGAAAAAAAGAGGTTATTTCAAGTTTCAGTTTTTTTTTTAGCAAACGGTGAAACACGTCAAATTTCTATGCAAATATATTTTTCACACTGTACACGGCCGTCCTAGGAACCTGAAGAAGCCTTCAAAAACAAAAATATTTATTTTTTTAAAGTGGTTAGTTAAACAAAAAAGTTAAAGGTGTCAGTTACATGATGTAGCGCATACATCGTTATATTTTTGTTATAGGAATTTCTTCTAGCAGTTCACATTAAAAAAATCCCCAAACACAGGCACCTTCCATAGTATTTCTTTCTCTCCCGATAGACCGGCTAACCTGCTTTATCATAATCTAGTTTTTTAAAATTTACTCATATGAGTATCAATCAACTGGTATGACTTAATACAATTTTGTGTCAATATACGTTGTGTGAAGCAGCGTACTCAGTTGAAATAGGATCTAAAATCGTATAATTTCACTTTCTTGTTCGCACTGATAGTACAATGCATCTAATAAAAACATCTCGGCGAAGCGAATTTTACAATACAGCAAAAACACGAACGTTTAAGCGCTCTAATAAAGAGGCTGTTGTTTTTTTTTTTAATTGTATCAAAGTACTTTAATCTTTGGCGTTTCGTACTATTTCGTTTTTATCTAAAGACCTTTATAAACTAACTGATTTTATCTTTACTCGATCCACGTTGACCACCACTATTAACATTTACATACAGTTTAGGAACTCGCTGCCCTGTTCACACTGAGTAATAAAAGAGCCTTGAGGAAAGCTCTGATGGTCGGTCAATATACCGACAATCGGTGGATCTCAGGGAATCAAACGCTCTGTCTAAATATATTAAAATGCGTACTACAGCGAGCCATACCCTGCTGGTGGCCGTACAGTACGGATAGACTGCGTACGTCGGACCGTATCAACACACCATAACAGTTCGAGTTATAAAGTTCAGTTCGCTGATACGTAGCAATGTTGCGGGTCTCGGGTCGGTTTACAAGTGAGTATGCAGCTTTACGTACGTTTTAATGACAGCCAATACTGGAAGTTTGTTCAGCAATGTCATTTTAAAATTTGGAATTGATGCTTTTCAAGATTTTGTATTCTAGTAATTAATAACTCTGTATATAAAAACTTTCTTTATATAACAAGGAGGAATTAAATGTACTTACATTTGAATACTTGAAGATAAAGAAAAGTAAGGTAACAGAATATACTGGATACAATAACTCGATGATAAGGGTGAGTGGACCTATGCAGTCACTACCCGTTTCCGATTCGGCATTCATTATGACTCCTAGGTACGTCAGAATTAGAAAGCTGTGGATCAGATGCCCGAAACAAAAACCTTGAAAAAGAAAAAAAATTAATGACAAAATTGAAAAAACTTTTGAAAATTGGTTCTTTATTTCAATGATATTCATGCTACTTTAGCGTGGCTCAAATGCCTATAAGAATTTTTATTATTATTAGCTTTACGAATTTAATTAGGCATATTAATCAAAATTGAAAAAATTAATCAAATTATAAACGGAAGTTACTAATAACAATTGCTATTAATCTAAAGTTACGAGACGAAAACGAAAACTTTGAACAAATAAAAGTTTTAAAATCTAGCATATGCAACTGGAAAAAGAAAACAAAGACAAAAAATTGAACACAAGTAATAGTAAATAAGTTTCTTATATTCGACACAACTTTGGTTAAAAAAGATACCATTTCGAAAAAAATCGATAAAACATTCTAAATAATATACCGGTAATCTCAAAAGAGGTCAAATGTCTTAAAGCATACTGAATTAAAACGCAACAAATTTAGCAGGCCGGACTAACTATTTTTCCAATTATGACATTAGCAATGTTTCCAAGGTTATAATTTTGAAAAATTTGTTTTTTAAATGCAACTTTTTATGTATTTACTTTAATTTGAATTATCCCTGCCAACGTTATTCTGGTCCCTTAATATAAATTCTATGTTTCACACAGCATTGTTTAAAAGGTTAGTCAAACGGCTGAAATATTTTTGTACCCACTTAACTTTGACACAATAAATTTATACATGGGGTTCGATTTGATAATACTGTTGACAATGTTTTCAGGTTTATCACTTTTGCAGTAAATAAGTAAATGTGGTTTTTTAAATGTGATGTTAAGCCTATCCTTATACTCCGATATTACTTCTGTTAACAATATTATGACCCCAACCAGCAGTTTTCGTAAAAAGTACCCTAAAAGTAACACATTTAAGTAGATAATACCCTACAGATATATAAAATTTGGTAAAAAAATATGACTAATCATGCCTGAACCGATTGTTAAAATGGCAATGTTGCGCAATAAATTTAAAATTTGAACTACCTTTGTGAATTTGCTTTATTATATATCTAAATATTTTTTTTAATTAGATGCATTTAATTCTGTATAAGGAGAGTAAGCACTCTGGAATTTGTGTAACAAAGAAAGCCATAATGATGTCAGAAAGTGATGATAATGAAGACTATTTTAACACTGGTAATGGTCAAATATGACCATTAATTTCAACAAATAAAATGTTGAGGTAAAATCTTTAATTATTACTGATAATTTTCTTGTTTATTCTTGTTGATGTTTTCTATCTAAATAAGTGTTTTATAAAGATGTTACATAAATATTTTGCCTAATTAAATGAGGCGAGAAATGAAGAAGACGAGTGAGGCAAACGAATGAGAGAATTAAGAGAAGACGAGTGAGGGAAACGAGTGTGGGAAATGGAAGAGGAAAGTGAAGGTAGATAATGTGACACTTTCAATATTTTAAAAAGTCAGTAATGTCAACATAATATATGTGGATGTAAATAAAATAACAAACTCCACTTACATACGTAAATACTTAGTAGTAAGTTTTAAACCAAAAGGTAAAATTAGCAAAATATTAAATTCTGCTTTAAAAAGTTTTAGAATTTGCTCCCTCTAGAAAATTAAATACTAATTGAAAGACGTCTTGTTTTAGTTAGAATAATTACGACAAAATAATATATTTAACATAATGCGGCCATACCTGTTGCTCCAACTTTCAAGTAAAAATTACTAGAGTGCCTGTCATTGTTGAAACAGTACCTGTGGTCTAACTGTTTTCGTAAAGCAAGCGCCTTTTGAAGCATAGTGTCGTAAGATATGCCCTCATCAGTTTCCTTCATTTCCATGTGTTCTGGCTGAATATTATCCATGAGCTTCTCGAACTTCTTTTTCTTGCTGTTGTATATCGATATATCGATGCAAAGGTATAGAAGATACAGTAAGGCTAAACTTAAAAGCAGTATACTAAAACTCTAAAAATAAGTAATTCCTTAAGAAGCAGTACAATTATTGTACAGGGTGTTTAAGGTATTATATAAACATCGGTTCAAAATGTTTTAAAAATACAGGATCTTTTTTGTTTTTTTTTTTCTGTGTATTGAAGCCGGATTATTCGATTAAAATAAAATTCGGTATAGTGAGAATATTTTCAGAAATACATTCTTTATGATACACTTGTAACAAGACGAAATATATGCCTCTCTTATTTACTTTAAAAATATTTAATTAGGTACCAAGAAACCATATGTACTACATGTTTTGTTTGAAAATTTAAAAAGAAGCTTGAGTTTTCCATTATCAAAGAATAACAGTTGTTTAAGATTTTATAAAAGTGTATAAGTTTTATTAGAATTTAAAAATAAGCGAATTGTTCTAAATATAAACTATTTTCTTAATTCTAACTACATCTAGGAGTTAAAATCTATAAGGGATTTTTTACACTCTCTCTGCAATAAAACGACTTTAGGTTAGGTCTTTTAAAATTTAACTTTTGATCTTAATATGTAGGTAAAACGCTTAAAGTTAGTCTATAAAGTACGAGGTTTATTTCTTATAAACAGGGTTAGCAAAATTGGTTTATCAATGAAATTTATATTTGTTTCATAGTTATTTGGGAAGTAATTCCATATTTTCTGCGGTTTTAGATTTGTTGATTGTTGAATTAAATGAATGAAATTATTTGGTATTAAATTTAGGTATTATTCTTATAGTAATTTTTAGTTTTTACTTTTTTCGTAAGACGAGACGATCTGGTAACCTACCAAGACGCGTGAAATGAAAATTCCAATTACATATTAAATGTTTCAGTTTCTGAGCTAGCCAAAAATAGTTCGTGATCTAACCTATTAAAATCTTTCGACTATTTCAGAAAGATTAGAGCAGTGAGACCGCCTCGATCGGCAGGCTCCATAATGTCACCTGTAACCTTTAAAAGGGCTGTAGAACATCTTTATACTTGCAGTATGTTGTGGTTCGAGATATGTGCTAAGGGAATTGAATATTTTTACTATTAATTTTATTACAGAATACCTTTTATTTTATAAATAATATCTTACTCAGTTAATACGTAAATGTTGACAGGGATTTTCTACACATACAAGTTTGAAAATTATTAAATTATGAGTTATAATAAACTGTTCGGCAAAGATCTTAGATCCTGTCACAGATTCTTCTCAGTATTACCGACCAAGATTATTCATATTTTTACTAGCCAGAGAGAGACCGAGAACAAAATCTAGCCAACATATTTTCTTTTCCAATGTTACTTGTTTGTTAACAATTAACAATTCAGTGTTGCCGAGTTTGTTAGGCAATATAAGCTATTTTGCAAATCTTTCCAATTATAATAATAAAGATGTTTTTTTAAGAAAATTCTATTATCGTTTGTTGCTAGAATTCGTAAGGTATGGGAGAATATTTCTTAAAACTGAGGTAATGATAATGAAACATGCCTAACCGTTTAAACTGAAAAATATTATTTTTATTGTAATTACAGCTACTTGAGTGTAGAGGATATTAAGAATAAGCTGAGATACATGGGAACATTGGAAACCGTGAGAGTTTTCTTTTTATATATATTTTTACAGCCACGACTACTGAAAAAGTAATATATCAGTTCTTGCATAATATATGCATGAGTAGAACGCACTTAACTATTCATAATTTAATAATGTTTTTTAATTAATTTTTTTAGGCACGCCATTGGAACGATTACCACTATTTGTTTACTTTCCTCTATCCCGCATACATTTTCCTGTACGTCGTTTCACGTATCCTCTCTATGTTGGTAGAAAACAATTCTTATGGATTGAATAGCACTAGCTGCCTTTTCCTCTTTATAAGTCTCTGGCTAAAACCCTTAAAGATGGCGTTCGAAAAACATGCAAACTGATTGTTATGTTTAACATTTGGTAATAATTAGGATTGCCTTTAATTTTGAATATTTCTTTTTTAGCATGAAAGAAATTATTTAGAAATAAAACAGCAAATATAATGCTTGCATTTATCGACTTGAATTAAGAGTATCTTTTTTGTGCAATAATCATAATAAGTTCCAAACATCGAATTGTTAAAAATGCCAACAGCAAATAGTTGTTTCCGAATATTATGCTTACTTGTTTGAAGGCTATTGGTCGATAATACTGATAAGAATTAAGCTTCAGAAAAATATATTTCTCTGCATGTTCTTACAATACCGAGTTGTTTCATTCCATTCTAAATCCAGGTTCGAAAATACAGGGAAAAACGTAACGAAGCGACACACTTAAACTTAAAAGACATGTTAAATGATAATTCCAATTACAAATTAAATGTTTGAGTTCCTGATATGGCACATATTTTAAGTTAGCTGGAAATTTGTTGTAGTTTAAAGTTATTTGATAACTAAATGTCCTTTCAAAAAGTGAAGTACTGTGCACAAGAGGCGTAAGTAAATATTTGTATCTTAAATCCAATACATGCCATATGTGACTTCCAAAGGTTCAAATGTATTCACGTGAAAATTCACAGCGCGCGTCTTCTCAAAAGCCAAGATAACCAAACATAGTTCATGATCCAACTTATTAAAAGCTTTAAAGTATTCCAAAAAATGCAGGGAAAAAACCTAATAAAAAAATATTACCATTTCTGCCTTATTTTATGCCAGCGAACCTTTTATTAGGCGATGATCCATGTTTTCGAAATACCTTGTATAGCTAGACCTTTAGTACAAGACAAAGCGACAAACCGGTGTTAACTAATGCTTTACTTAAATTAATTTATAGGGAATTTATTTCACAGAATGCTACAAAAAATATGTTACATTATGCTCCTTTTCAAATGTTCCAAGGACCCTAAGTTTTAATATTATTTTAAAATAAGATCACTTATGCAAAAAAAAGTTAGAGTAAAAAAAGTAATAATTGTTTTACGGAATAAATTAGTATATGTATTCAGTTTGAAATATTGTCTTACAGATGACACTGATTAGTTCTGAATTTTGTGTTACATGATAATATAACTAATAAAGGATTATACAAATTCGCGTTTTAAATAGAGTGGATAATTTTAGGAAAAGTTAGCTTTTATTTATGTATGGCTTGTATGGTATGTCGTTAAAAAAGGTAATTGAGTTACCATAGTATTTAGATCCAATTTAAAATAAAATATTATATTTGAATATTTGCCTTTATTTAAAATAATTGTGTTTTGTAATTTAAATAAAAGTAATTAAAAAATGCTTATTTTAAAAATTAATATATATTTAAAGTGTAAAGTATAAAAAGCCGTGCTGGTAATTTTATAAATGGAACTTTTATTTACTTACTTCTCCCAAATATTGTAAATCGTATTCCAATTCAAGATAGTCTATTACGTAAAACGATACACCTAACGTAACTACTAACATTGCGTGTATCGTACTTAAACTTGTGGATAGTATATCTCTAAAAAAGATGAAAGGTATTAATTTTTAAGTATCTACTTAAATAATAAAAAGTTGAATTTATTTTTAATATGTTTATTAATATTATATATCATGAAACTAATTATTTATTGGATTTTTTTAAATGAAAGCTGTATTATTTACTCTCACAAGTATATACTACTTTATGTTCACCGTATCATATGTATATTTATTAACTCTTTATGTTTTTTTTATTCGATATTGTATTATTCTTAAGTATCAAACATAGCTACTTACAGATTTTTTTTAGTTCAGTGAAAGATTTTTCATTTCATAACTTTATTAGTCAAATAATTACCATAGTAAAGATTATATCATGAAGCGTTCCATAAGTAATTTTCTAAAGAATAGATTCAGTAACTATCCCTTAATGGATTCGTTACACTTAAAAAAAAAACTTTTTTTATGTTTTAGGTTGGACATTTCTTCTCCCTTATAAATGCTTGCATATTAGTTTATTAGATAGCTTTGGTAGGTTATAATCTTCAAAAACGTGTATGGGATTTTCTTCGTTTATATGAGACACATTTTTTAATTTTTATAATAGCCCTCAAAAACTGTCTGTCTAGGTTGTGGAGGTAAATAAACATCTCCAAACAGACATTACAATATTTATTTTTTTCATAAAACCACAAAGTTTCAAGACACTTGACAAAAGTGGTATCAAATTAACCAAATTGATTTTTTTAGCAGCACTTTTAAACTGTTGTATTCCTAACCAACTTTACTTTTATATATTATTTGGAAACTGAAAAAAAAACTATGGCCAAATCCCTAGTTTTACTTGTTGATATTTCTATTATTTATAAACTTAAAACTTCTTTAACCCTTATTGTTCATTATCAAAGTTTTTAGTTAACCATATTTGGGTTAGAAGTATTAAATCAAAAATCAAAATTGTTTAACGACTTTAGTAATTAAAGTTTAAAAGAAACAAATATTATTTTTGTTTTTTATTTATACATTTTTCCTAGGATGATATAAACTTTCTTATATTACGAAATTGTAGTGACGGATTCATGATTTAAGAAGAAAATTATTTTTGTGTTTTACGCCATAAATACTTACAACAATATTAATAAGAAGAAATTCTACTAAATTACCTGAAGATTTTAACGTGTGGTCTTTAGTTCGCGGCTCACTGTGAAGGTACCCGAGGAACCACACTAAAAAATTACTGAAAAGGGGGGTAGACTTTCCCCCGAAGCGCCCAAAAAACTAGATATTTTTTAAAGTGTACTCAGAACGAAAAACTACAGATTTTAATTTTAAGGTAACTTAATATAATTTTATCTTATTAATATTGTTGTAAGTATTTATGGCGTAAAGTACAAAAATAATTTTCGTAAACTTTCTTATCTTACATATGAAACCCTATATGTTATTAAAAGGTTCGATAGTGCGATTAAAGACAAGTTCAACGATAAAAATTAGTATGGTTCTGTAATGCAACGAGTCGGATTTACTGACATTTTTCTTCAGTTTTTTTTTATTTTCAAATTATCAAAACTAAAGTAGTTTTAAGCGTTTTTAAATTTTGTTAGGCGTGTACAGACTAATATTCAAGTTTTCTTATCTTTTTCTTAAATGCAACCCAGTGTAGAATAAAAATAGATGGAGCGTTAAACAAAAATTTCAACGACATATAACAATATGGGTTTGCGACTCACAGTTTCATACTTATTGATGATCATATTCAACAGGTAACTTATTCGTTCATAACAAAGTATTCAAATTGTACAATTTAAAAATAAAATAATACTTAAGCACTAATAATTATTGCAGATAATATTTTAAATATCCTTATGGTTTTCATATAATTTGTAATCAGTAAATGATAAACACTTTGAATTTTTGTATTTACAGAGTAAAAACTAAAGAAAATGCCAATATATCTGAAACGTTCCATTGCAGACCCATGTTAATATCGTAAAACTCGTCTTTAGACGCACTATGAAAAAATATCTAATAATATGTAGAGTGTGCTATTTAAAATAAGAAAATTCAGATCAGCCCAGGAAATATGCACACCCTGTATAAATGTCTGACGGTCTATCGGTCTGTCTGTTCGCGGCGTAGTTAAAAAACTACAACCACAACCTCATTGACTTAAAATTTTAGTCAAAAATTAAGAGTCATATGGGGATGACCTGGTAACATTTTGGAAAAATCTGATATGGCGCAAAAAATGGCGGCCTAGTGAAATATTAAAAAAATTATTATTAAAAAACTACGTCTTCCGTTGGTCCGTCAGTCGATCTGTCTGTCTGTCTGTCAAATCACGATATAGCTTAAAGACTACTTACCCGATTGACTTCAAATTTTTATCATTTTATTTAAGGGTCATATGAGGATGCTCTGGTAATATTTAGGTAAAAATCTAAAATAACGACCTAGTGAAATGTTAAAAAAACATAATTAAAAAACTACTTATCCAATTTATCTCAAATTTAGCACAAACATTAAAGTATTATTTTGGAATGAACTGGTAAAATTTTGTTCCAGGATAGTGGAAGAAAATGGCGACTTAATAAAATATTTAAAAATTCAGCCTGAAAAAATATTTAGTGGATTGGTTTCAAATTGTGTGTCATAGATAATTGTGGTACCAATTTAGTAAAATTGTGGTACCAATTCAGGATGGTCCAACAAAATGTCGACCAAATAAAATTTTTGTAAACGTGAAAAAGATCATCCACCTTTTAGCGTCCCTAGATGCCAAAAAATATATTTTATCAATTCTGTCGGCCCGTCTGTCGGTTTGCGGCTTACCTTAAAAACTAACCCGATGCAAATTTTGACCAAAAATAAAGAGTCATATGGGGATGATTTGGTAATATTTTTAAATATGTTTTATCAATTCCGTCGTGTCCTCAGGACACATATAGATTTTATAACCCATATTATCAGTCCTTATCTACTCCGTTGGTTCGCAGTTATTTCCCAAGTATTAAGTGTCTAAAAGGCTTTCGTTAACGATATTCTCGTTGTTATGTTAGAGTAGTTTATTATTTAGGGTTAGGAAATATCTGCGGACCAGAGTAGGTAAAGATTGATAGTATGGGTTTCATGCAGGATATAAAATCTATATATGTTCTGAGGATGCAACAATAAAGTTGCGAAACGTGGACAATTTAAAAAAAAAAAGCCTTTGGTTTTTTACTGGATCCGAACTTTAAATGATACATCACTGTAACATAACAACAAGAAGATGCTTAACGAAAACCATTTAGAAACGTACTATCTGCTGACCAACGGAATAGGTAAAGACTGATAATAATAATAAGTAAATTTAAGAAAGCGAAAATCTTATTGAAATGACTAAATTTTGCAGAAAAATTACATGTGAAAATAGAATAAACTGGTACAAATCCAATATGACGTAACAAAATGGCAGTATGTGTCAATGTAAAAACTACTTATTGAATTTAATTTAAATTATCCCCAAAAGTCAAGTGTGGTATAGGTAGAAATAAAATGGTAGAATATTGGTAGGAATCCAATATTATGGAATAAAATGGCGCCCCATAAAAATGAAAAGACAGTATATGTAATACACTGAACTAAACTGGGTTACATTTCACTATTCCTAGTAAACGGAAAAAAATCGTAACGAGGGAAGCTCCGGGTAAACGAAATGTATCAATTTTTTTCTTTTGTAGTTCTTTAGTTAAAGCAATAGAGTCTCTTATTTTAGTCACCCTGTATAAGTCTAACCCTTTGCCAGACAGCTTTTTCCTCGGGTTTGGGATACCATATTTGCGCCGTCATTTTTATGTCAAACAATCTACGAATTATGTCATTTTAAGCTGTAATCATTGTAAGGGCAAAATTGTCGGTAGCTCTGTTACTGTTTTTGTAATATATAGTATGTTCTTTTTTTGTAAACTTATATGAGAAAATGAATAGATGCAGCGAACCACCGAGAGTATGGGATGGAAGTATTTTACCAAAATCTCATTAGTACATTTTTTAATTGTACTTAACCATCGAATAAACCTAATTTAAGCTGTGCTTTAAAAAGGTCGACAGCAATGTCAACGGAAATAACCTTGAGAGGCAAAAATATGATTAAATTTTGGGGATTTTTTTTTTTAATAGGGGCTGTAGTATATTTTCCAATTGTACAAAAAATAAAAAACACTGCGTAAAATATGGCTACACTAGTTTTATTTCTGTAAAAAGTCAAAACCTTTCCATGTACAGTAGGCAAAGTAAATAAAAAACTACTTCAAAAAACATTTACGCTATTTTGATCTTTCTTTGTTACAGCTTTACTTTTTTCAATTTAACTTACGTAAACATTTTCTTTTTGACCTCAGGTGGAGTAGGTGGTTTATGAGTGCGATGTGAGCCACTGTTACTGGGCACGGGAGTCAAGGCTCTCCTATTGGACAGGCTGTCAAAATCGCTACTTGAGATAATATATCCGCCGTTTGGATACCCACCATTAGGATACCCGTTATTTGGAAAGCCTCCATACTGGTAATGAACCCCTTTGGGGTATCCCCCTCCTGCACCCCCTCCTCCTTCACCTGGTATATATGGCGCGAATTTATCTAGTAGTGTTGAAGGAGCTGTAAGATTTGTTGGTGTTCTGTAGGGACTACCTGGAAAAATACACAATATTAGATATTCACAAATTGCAGCAACATAAGGAAACCTTCTTTTAAGTAGTCTTCTTCTAATTTACCTGGCATATAAGGAGTGAATTTATCCAGAGGTGTCGATGGAGTTGTCAGGCTGGTTTGTGTTTTATAAGGACTACCTAAGAAATATTTTTTATTATAAATAAAAAATCGAAATATGAAATATGAAATTTTTACCTTAAATCTTAAAATTTTTCTTTTAAATTATTAATTAAGTTTTGAAATAAAAATGCCGGACTGTTGTTACAAGTTTGCCGTTGCCGAAACAATTTTAGGGAATTTTGGTGTAACTTTTCTCTTAGGGTTATTCGTAAGATACTATAACATTTTATTATTTTCCACATCCTGTGAATCTTCTCAATATATTTCAGTCAACACAGATATTACGAGAACTTTGAATTCTTCAACTTCGTTTTGAGCTAGCGTACGAAAAGAAGGGAATAGATACTGTAAAGATTTTGTATTTCGAATATCCTCTATCCTGGATTTTCAATGTTGATTCATTTATTTTGAATCTGTATTATTTATATTATATTCTGCTTGGCAATTGCTAAGCAAATCAAATGGCCAAATAAAACTAGGTAAACGAGACCAAGCATGCAGGTCTCCAAAGATCTTCAAACACGTTGAACTTCTTTGCAAAATTGAACTGGGAGAAGGTAAGCCCTCTTCAAAACTGAATTTAAAAGAATCTGATATTTTCCGTTGCGCCGCTGCTCAAGTTATTGGGATTTCTAGATTTGTTTCAAATTTCTCCAATAATTAAAAAAAATACAAAAGCATACCAATTAAATCTAATCCATCATACGATTGAGAATGTGCGGAAGAAATGTACGGACCTCTTGTTCCAGCGCTAGGTACAATTGGAAGTAACACACTTTTTGGATCCTGAAACAAAATAGGTCTTTGATTTTAGGGAATACAAATGTTTAAGAAATATTTTTTTATTTTATGTTTATTGTGGTACAAGCGTGCTTTAACGAAATTAAAATATAGTATCACATATATTCAATAAGTTTTGATTATAGAATTTAAAAAAATATACTGACTGATGTTGGCCTTAGATCAAAAGCCCTTTGCCACCGTATTCAATAACTAAAAAACATGGGCTAGACGCAAACACATTTTCGTTGTTCTATACTATTGTAGTAGGTTCAAATATAAATCGTTTCGCTTTTTATTTGCCAAGAGTTTAATATAACAAATTACGACTTCCATATTGGCTTATGTAGGAGCAAAATTATAAAAATAACCGAAAGTGCAATGCGAATTATTTAACAATTTTTAACTACACTTTATACGACAGTTAATAAATCTGCGTTGATATTCACAAAGTACCATCATAAACACAGTGCAAATTTTAAAAAGCGATCACTGCAGAAATACAACACACAAAGCATATTTTTAAATGTGTTCAGATTATTTGTTGCGTTTAGATTGACAAACAAAAATCTTTTTTGGCTTTTTCGCAACTGAATAAAAATATTTAACTTTAAATTAATTGAAGCAAATATTTAATATAATTACATACCTCAACATGTAGACTAGTCTGTCTACGGAATGTTTCGATACATAATATAAACGATATTATTTAAGCAAGCATAAGTTACCAAAATATCAGAATTACTATTTCTACCATTATCACATTATCCAAAAGAACATGTAAGATCACATTTTTTTTAATAACTTGACTTACATTATACTTATTTATATATCTTTAAACATATTTTATATCCGAAAATCATAACCATAACTAGATTCATTAGATTAGTAATGTTCACACTTCAAAATCGAACCGAACTTTTAATAAATAGGTATTTTAATAAGATTTATATGAGAATCAGCTGGGATTATGCGAGCTTTCAGAATCTAATCTGTCTTTGAACTAAATTTTGGCCAGCCCATTATATCGCGTTGATAAGAGCAACCTGGTGTTTAACTGGATATATGTGGTTTTGTGTAATAACGGGTTGACCTACACCGAAAAACTTCAAGAATTATTATACATTTTATTTTATTTTAATTAACTTATTTTGTATTTGCAGAGGCAAAACCAGAAACTGAGTATTTGAGATAGCGTAGTTAATGTATCTTTATCCCGTAACTGCGAGAACTTTTACAAACCAGGAAACATTTAAAAAATTAAAAATATGCTGGTGGTGTACATAGAAGTGTATATCAGAAATAAGTTGTGCAAACTCTGTTAATTATTATAAGAATTCCACTAGTACCAGCGTAATTTTATTTGCTTCTTGGTTTACATTCCATTACATATAACAATCATTTTTGCTGTAAATAGAAATAGAATGGAATCTATCACGGCGCCTATAGACCTAGTGAAAACTTGTCTTACTGCTTCATTTTTCAAGGAACTTTTGGCCAAACCTCGGGGGCAGCTATCGGATTTCCTCTATCACCTGATGTAGCTATTATCACTAAGACCAAACACAGGTTCAGATACGTAAATGATTATTCGGCCTCTTGGACAGGAAAATCTCTTCATATTTCTAGACTACCTTAATCAGCAAGTCTATAATATTAAATTCTTAAAGGTTGAAATTGAATCTGTGGGACCGTTTCTTTTTCTAGATGTATTAGCTCAAAGGAAGGAAAATAGTACATTAGTACATTCTGTGTATAGAAAACAGACGCATGCAAATAGGTATTTAATTTCTGATTGAAATTTTCTACCATCCGAAACAGCGAAACTGCTCTAAAAGGGAATGGCTATTGCACTACTTCTCGACATACATGACACTACAGACAAAATAGGACAATTTCTTTAGGGGTTCAACATACGTACAATGTTCAATACATATAAGAAGATTCGACAATGCTTGCGATCCCTGAAAATATTGTACCTTTTCTAACAGAAGGATTATATAAAATTACTTCCACCTGCTGAGAAGTGTATGTTAGAGAAACAAGACGCTCAATATCCACTAGACTTAAGGAATATAAACTAGGTGCTAAAAAGAAACAAATTGTTCAGTCTGCTGTAGCTAAACACCAACATACAACTGACCATATTAAAAATTTAAAAGAAACCGAGGTCTTAGCGTTGATTGCACGATTTCATAAACGAAAAATTAGAGAATCTATTTAAATTTTTAACATACAAACAACTTCAATATCGATACGGGTTACGGTCTACATCACACGTGGAAATCGATCTTAACACAAGTTTATGGTTCGGCGAGAACAAGTCGGGTATAAAAGCCTGCTTGAATCTCTCCGAGTTCATTCAGTGTTCAGATCTCGTTGAGGACATCGAACACCTAGCAAGAGGACGAAGATCATCATTGGTGACTTCAACTGCAAATCATAAGAATGGCATTGCTCCCATACCAATGCAGATGGTCGCAAGTTGTCCAGACTATGCGAAAACCATAGGCTCGCCATAATAGGACAAGAGGAACCAACACACCTCCCCGTCGAAACGGGAGACTCACAGTGTTGGACATTGCACTCCTGAAAAATATCAGGGATGAGGGAACATCCGACCATAACCCAGTACTCCTGCAATTAGGATTAAACCTCAACAGAGTGAATCACAATACAAAGAAGACGACCGACTGGAAGGCCTATCAAAGGCTTTTGAAAGCTGTAATCCAAGTCCCTGAGATCCGCGCTCCTCAGGGACTAGATGAGGTAGTAAGATGTCTAGAGACAGCCATCCTGAATGCCTTCCATGAAAATACAGTCCTGAAAATCTCAAAAATGATATCAGGACCAACAGACGCCTCCGCAGGATCTGCGCCATATGCCACGAGGAAGATGAGAGGATTGCTCTAAACCGACACTCCCAATTTTTGAGAGATCGGTTACAAGAACATAGAAACAACAAGTGGCAGGAAAAACTGAAATCCTTAGACACGCATCACCAAAAAGCCTGGCAGATGCAGCGTACTTTTAGAATGGACAAACGTTCAATTCCTCCTCTCCAAGGTGTAAATGGCCCAATTTACCGACGAGGACAAAGCTGAAGCCTTAGCGGACTCGATAGTCCAATAAGGTCTGCTAAATCAGCATCCAGACGAGGACGAAGAGCACACTGACGAGGTCAACGACTCAGTCAGAGATTTGGATGCTTGGATTTTACCACAACAAAATCCACATTCTGTATCACCCGGAGAAGTTCGAGACATCATCAGGAAACTGAAGGTCAAGAAAGCCCCTGGAGCTGAAGGCATCACCAACAAGATGCTGAAATACTTCCCCAAGAAAGGACTCAGTGCGATGGCCAACATCATCAACTCCGTCATGAACATGCCATTTCCCCAGCACATAAAAAAGGCAGAGGTCATCGTCATCGCAAAACCAGGAAAAGACAGGACATCAGCATACTTCCTGCTTTAAGCAAAGTAGCTGAAAGAACTATGGCCAGAAGACTGAAAGATGAATCCCAAGAGTTAGATGCCATCCCAGATGAGTAATTTCGTTTTAGGGCAGGGTATTCATCTGAGCAACAGTTACTCAGAGCTACAGAGTACATCACCAAACGGTTCAATAACAGAGAGGCCACAGGAGCAATTTTTCTGGACATCGAGAGAGTCTTTGACAGGATGTGGACCATGGCCTGGTCCACAAAATGGCCTGGTCCACAAAATGTCTGTGGCTGGATACGAGAAAAGAAACATAAAGCTTATCAAGCTATCTCAATGACAAATCATTCATAGTCGAGGTGAATAACTCACATTCAGCTCCAAGAGGACTAACAGCTGGAGTACTACAAAGGTTTGTGCTGGGAACCATATTATACTCCATCTTCTCTCAGGAGGTTCCAATCGGAGAAGAGGGCATAACAGCACTCTACGCAGATGACACAGATATCCTACACGAAAGCAAAAGCACTCGGATCCTGGGTAGACGACTGCAAGAAGATAGTGATAACTTTCATGACTGGTGTGTCAAATGGAAGCTTAAGATTAACTCCTATAAGTCCCAAGCAATCCTATTCCAATGTAGGAGACTGACTCCAGGAGCCAGAATCCGAGTTGATGATGTAGAAACTCTTAGTCCAGCGAGGCCAAGTACCTAGGGATAACCATGGATAAAAGCCTAACATGGAACAGGCACATCAACGCAGCGAGGACAAAAACCAGACAAGCAATGAATAAACTTTATCCATTGTTTTGTCGGAAAAGTGAAATGGGACTGAGGACCAATCTGTTACTGATCCAAACAGTAGCAAGGAGCCAACTCACCTATGGCTCCACAGCTTTCGGATATGCTTCTAAATCCCATCTTATGAAGCTAAAGGGGACCAAAAATAAACTAATTAGGATGGCAGCTGATGCCCCATGGTTTATCAGGAATGAGGACCTGCGGCGTGACCTTCCATGGACACCAGTTGAAGACTTCATGCGGCAAAAGGCCACCCGAGTTTTTAGGGCAGCGGAAAATGACCCCAATGAAAACCTACGTGACCTGGTAGACTATGATCCACTAGCCCCGATCCGTAACAACTGGACAAGATACAGGAGGCCTAGACATGGGCTCCTGCACTAACATACTCAAGGATGGATGTAGGCAAATCGAAATTTCTGAGTCTACGTGCTCCTCAGAAACTACATGTTGCTCACAGAAACTCTTAGAATATCATTAAGTGCCCAACAACAATTCCAAGAAGAGGACTTCCAGGTACTTCAGCTGGCTACGGCGTGAGTTGCAGTTGAACCTGAGGTAAAACAAGAGGAACCCTCATATATACCTCAACTGGCTCCGGCGTGAGCTGCAGTTCAACCTGAGAAAAAAGAACACCAGGCCTCAGCCTCAATACTGCAGGATCACGGAACAGCAGTGTCTCTGAGGGCCCCTGCCAAGCAAGGACCATGTCCTTTATAGGAGATTCTCTCGAAAGAACGGCATCAACCCCATCGAAGGATCCTTGGCCAGTCCAATGATGGTCCATCTGATGGGGGCCTATTGGGGTTTAGTGGGATATTGTTGACTTTGGCAGGTGAAAACCTGACAGAGCAACAAGTCCCACACTGGTTTCTCTTCTACTGGAAGGGAATTCGTGCGTAAAAGCATTCTCCATCGTTAAAAAAAATCCGAATTTATTCAGTTTTCAGGTCTCGTCGAGTAAAGATCTCCAAAGAAGCCTCGTGCTAAGAATACCTAAAAGAGTGCCTGCATTGCAGTCGTTCAAGGGAGAATAATAAAAGCAACACGTCGTTATTTAAACATGAATGTACGTACTACCGTCATAAAGAAAACCCCCGTATTTGACTAAAAAGTAAAATGATGGAAAATCTGAGTTGAAGTTTAAAACGATATGAGGTTTTATTTAAGTTCTATGGTTTAATAAAAATACACACATATATAAAAATTGGTTCAAATTACCGATTTTAATCGAAAAAATATAACTTATATTTATTTCCATAAAATAAATACCTAAACGGGGATACAGCTAAGTACACTTACAGTTTACTTACTTTAAATATAAAGATATAATTTAAAAATAAAAATGTTCTTTATTTAAATCACAAATGCATATTATTATGATAAATGTAGCAAACATATAGCCAGAAAATATTTAAACGGACAATTTTTCAGCTAAATTTAATCAAGACTGATTTCGATTTACTGGAATTATGTCACCCATTTTTTTTGAGATATTTTCTACTTTGTGTTTTAAAAACCACTAGGCTGAGCTTTAATGAGAGGGATTGAAATGTTCTCGACTTAAATGTGCTTGACGAAAAATGATATATTTTTCAACATTTTTTAAGGAGATTTTTTTACAACGCCTTTTCCTTTTGCACCAATTCGTGACAAATTATCTGGCGTGACTTTCGGCATTTCTACGGTAAATCCTTGTTTGAAAATCACTAAGCAAAATCTGAACCCTTTGTGGTAAAATGCTAATACGTGGATCTTTCTTAGCTTTTAAGAATTAACATTCAAATACGTGGTAAAATATTATTTATATTTGATTTTTTTGAGTAAATAGGAGTATGATTCTTGGGAAATATAAAAACTGTAGGTATCGTAATATCCTAGGACGCGAAATTTCATATTTATTTTTTTTTAAATACGGGAATTTACCTCAGTATATCAGAGTAATAATAAAGTACTAGAAATTATCCACAAATTGACTTTTAAACTCGAAAGTACCATATTTAAAATTACCTAAAATTCTTAAAATGCAAGTTCTTGACGCTCTGCTTTGGCTTCAAGACGTGTCAATAACCCCATAAATGTTGGAGTCCGAGGAAATTGACAGTTATTCTGTACATTCGGCTTATTTAACTAAAGAACTGTCAAATACCGGGAAATTTGAATTCGAATTTAAGGACTTATAGACATACATTGTATTGATTTGAATTGATATGATTGAACTTTTGCTTAATCGCATTTACCCACCGTAAGCATATTTTAGTTTTGAACTTTTGATATTACCAAAGACCGATTTTACTCTGAATAGATATTCCAAAATCTAGATACAAATAAATTAACTCTCGATCGTTTCGAACTATACATCAATAAATCTCTCGCTAGATCTTAGCTATACGGAATGCAATATAAAAATGAAATATATTTAGGGGTTAATTTATTTTACATTGGATGGATCGTCTATAAATATGTCTTTGGCAATACTTATGTTGTATGACAGTACGAAAAATCAAGTTACCTAAATAGCTTGCGCTGCCAATTTATTTAATGTAGAATTATATTAATATAAAAAGACCACCATGTCAGAGAGGAGAACAAATAAAATTAGCTAATAAAAACAAGCGAGCTGACCATTATCTCAAGAGTTTTTAAGACTTCATTGCAGTCTGTGAATGTTATCTCGAACGACAAGCAGCTGGAAAATTGTGAAAACGTTCGAACAACTCAATTGTCTTCGATCAGACCTGTTTTAGTAGCAATTTTATGTCTTTTCTTTCTCTATAGTGAATGTATACAGAAGCAGCGTAGTTTAATTTTTATTATCGTTTCCTCTAATGCATTTTTCAAGTTTTTTTATGCATATGGTTAACAGTTTTAGTAATGTATAGCAACTGATAGTTATAGGAAATATATCAAATTTAACACAGAGTAGAAAAAAATCCAAAGGGATAGTGCGATTTTTCTAATAAACATTTTAAATAAAATTATCAAAATGAGAAATCCTTTTACAATAGAAAAAATGCAAGCCTTGTTCTAATTATTTTAAACTTATATATAAGAATAAAAAAGTTATACTGTCATATTACCTCAACAATTGCCTTTTCCATAGTTATTTGATTAGGTCTCATAACTCGTAAACGAGAAAAACTTCATGAAAATTTACAAAAAATATATCACCAGAAATTACTAAACCGTACTATTGAGTATAATATTGCCAACTTGTAACACTAACAGTGGAGTTGTATCAAGTAGCTCGAAAGTTATACTAAAAGCATTTTTTTGGTGTTATTCTTATTTAATTTCAAATTCCTAATGTGCTAATAAGCTTAACTACTAGGATTATACGCTTTTAATCTTTTAAAACTGATATAGAAATTCTTAGAAGATTTTTTATGCGTCGTATCATGACATGTTGCTTTTTAGTAATTCAATATGTATAAATATTTTTTGCTAATAAAACTGTTTAAAAATGTGTTTTGGCAAATATGGTACGTCCCCGTAGGATGTACGATAAGGATTTTTCACAACCTAAGGTTTGCATCCGTGAAGATGCTGAGAGAGTATCATAATCGTGAAAAATTTACCTTCTGAAATTTTTCCACGTTTCATGGTCCCTAGAAGTCAATTTTTTTTTAATTCCGTCGGTCGGTCTGTCTGTAGATGTATCTGTTCTCGACAAATCTAAAAAAAGACTTATCCGACTTCAAGTTTTGCTAAAACATTAGAGACACCGTGCTAACATTTTTTTAAAAAATCAATATGGCGAAAAAGATGGCGGCCTAGAATGTTAAAAAATATTACTAAAAAACTATTTGTAATAGTTACCTCAAATTTCGGAAAAACATCAAATGGGACATAATTATACATTGGTAAAATTTTCGTCGAATCCAAGATGGCGAAACAAAAATTGCTTCTTAATAATATGTTAAAAAAATCAGTCTGTGAAAAGTACTCACTGGATTAATTTCAAATTGTGCACAAGAATTAAGTGTGATTTTGAGATCAGCTGGTAATTAGTACGAATTCAAGATGTCCGAACAAAATGACGGCCTAATAAACGTTCAAACATCAGTCCGCAAAAAATCTTTATTCCATTAATTTCAAATTTTGCACAAGAATTAAGTATGATGTAGCGATGAACCGGAACTTGGTAGTAATTCAAGATATACGAACAAAATAACCCAAAAAATGTATACTTTTAATTTAACTTGAATTGGTTTGCGCATTCTAAGTAATATAAGGGAGAATATATATATATATATATATATATATATATATATATATATATTTATATATATATAAATATATATATATATATATATATATATATATATATTCTTTGGGATGACCGCTAAAGCAATGGAATTTGGCTAACCATAGACACGTGTTTCTGACTTAAGGTCTTCATCAGTACAGTCAACTAGTTGAAAGACGAGTACCACTAGTGCCAAAATGAATACACAAAACAATACCAGAGTCACCAACAGGAGCAAAACCGACATTTGTGATTACCAAGAGAACATCCGAAATCTTCGCCGGACTTGATACTCTATTTACCACGGAGCAGCATATAGCCACCTGTGGCGAAACTCATAACCCAAGAGTAGTAAATCAAAATAAGGAAAATATATAACGCGGTTAGAACTAGTATATAGCAGAAAATGGATTCTTTGGGATGACCGCTAAAGCAATGGAATTTGGCTAACCATAGACACGTGTTTCTGACTTAAGGTCTTCATTAGTACAGTCAACTAGTTGAAAGACGAGTACAACTATAGTATATATATATATATATATATATATATATATATATATATATATATATATATATATATATATATATATATATATATATATATATATATATATATATATATATATATATATATATATATATATATATATATATATATATATATATATATATATATATATATATATATATATATATATATATATATATATATATATATATATATATATATATATATATATATATATATATATATAAACAAAAATTCGCTAATGGCGCTGTTTTTCGAAATGTTGTGTCGATATTTTTTTAAGTACATATAATCAATAAATATCGACTTCAGTGGGTTTTCGCGTTCTCAGAAAATTAATTTTTAAAATTTTTATACTCCTACTCTCCATGTAATATTGATCTAGACTATTTTTGGTGCAAATTTGAAATAAATCGGTTTAATCGTCCTCAGGTTATCACGCGGTAAAATTTTGTTAACACCACATCTTAGATATCAAAGAACATGTTTTTTTTTCAATTCCGTAGAGCTGTCTGGTTATCTGTCGGCCTGTCTGTCTATCATGTGCCTGGCTGTCTATCTGTTTAAATCATAGCTAAAAACTATTTACAAGATTGACTTCAAATTTTGGTCAAGACTTCAAATTTTGGTCAAGGGTCATATGGGAGTGATATGCTAACATTTTACTAAAAATGGTAGCCTAGTAAATTCTTAAAAACTTATTTTTAAAGAAACTACTGAAATATCAACTGTAACATAGGAATAAACTGATAAAATTTTGGTACGAATGCAAGATGGCGAAACAAAATGCCCAATAAAACGTTAAGAACTCAGCCTGAAAAACTACTTATCCGTTTTGCTTCACATTATACCAGACTACCAGAAAGAACTACCTTATTCCATTAAGTATAAATTTTGCAAAAAAACTAAATGTAATATTCCCTATAGGAGTTTATAATAAAATTATACAAATCAAACATAACCTATCAAAATGGAGGCCTCATAGAGTTTTGAAAAAAACATCATTGTAAAAACTATTTCGACTGATTTTAAATTTCGCCCAAAAATGACGACTGACATACATGGATTCTGGTAAAATATTGATAGGATCCCAATATGGTGGAACAAAATGGTGGCCTATTAAAATGATTAAAAAAACAATATACAAAATATCGGTTTATTTTTGTTAACTTGGAAATATAATCCGGTTTATTTTCGCATGTATAGTCATTTAGTAGCAACATATACAAATTTTATTATTTTTCAGTTTTCTAGACGAAAGGAATGATTCCATATGAGGGAACCTTAGGATAATTGGATAAAATCAACTTAACCGGAAATTCCCTCCTTCGTTATGTCTTTTTGCCTACAAAAATGATAGAAAACACAATTTATATGTGTTAATGACTATATATGGAGCTAAATAGGGTCACTGATCATGCTTTACCCCTTCTAACAAAAGGAAATATTCATAACAAGGGAAGGTCTAGGTAAAGATAATTTAACTTTTTTTTTTCGAAAAATATGCTTTTCGTCAATTTTCGCTATTACAATACCTCTCATATATAGCTGTGTAAAATATACAACTACTTTGCCGTGTAGGTTCCGAAATTATGAAAATCATCAGGTTTCTAACAGAAATTGTAAAAAAGCAATATGGGTACATACATTTTTTGAGATGGGGAGTTCATCCGTTTGCCATATTCCTCAGATTTTTCCGAAGGTATAATCGGGCTTCGTTGATCGAAATGAAAGCGCAAATGTAAAATTCGCAATTTATGTACGTATTATTTTTCGCCACTACTTCATTCGGTGTCCGTTTGACTGCTAATCCCCGTTCCCCGTCTTCTTATAGAGTTGCCCACTTTTTAAATTTTTTAAAAAAATTATAATAATAACGAATACACAATAATTTGGAATCAAATATGATTAAGCTCTCGTGTAGTTAAGAAGCCCTTCGTAATCGTCGGTAAATGTAAATGTATAATGTCATCATTATACATTTACAAGGTAGATTTCATTCGGCACGTCTTTTCTGTACTCCGGTGGCGCGGCAACGCTCATAAAATATATATGCCTTTTTAATGCTCTTGATGATTCCAAGTAGATAGGTAGATATTAATCCATGGTGCAAACTTCAGTTTATTATTTGCAAGATTATCTTTTTTTCTTCTTGTTATAGAAGATAATCTTCGTCTTTTTGGCGTTTACTGACAGAGCAGAGAACACGCTAGAATATTTCTCTCAGCAACTGTGTAGTGTTCTTTAGAGTTGATCAGGAAGTTCAGATTTGTAATTCGAGAACGCGTTCTTCACGGTTCAGTAATAGCACCTGTGAAATTCCTCCTGAACTTAAGTGCTATGTTCTTTCAAAGTCTCTACCCATCCGGACGATAGTGTATTCCACTTCAACACATATTTTTCGCAGCTAAACTTTTTTCATAAACTTAACACATATCCCATCTAGAGCTTCGTAGTTCTATTAAGCCTCTATACATATAATTAGTTAGAAGTAAAAATCGGATGCTGTTTATTCAAATTGAAGAACAGGTTATCATTCTAATATTTTTTTATAGCTTTTAACTAGACAAGCTAATATTTTACCGTGTTGAAATAATAGGACTTCACAATACTATTATTTAACTATTTGGCTCTGAAATAATAGTCTGGAATATGCAGTAATAAGGCACTGCGGCAGTACTACAAAAATTTAACCCACTTTCAATACCATCTATTTACATTTTAAAATCTCTTCAAAAGATGCTTGCCTCGTTACTTTTATTTTAGTAGATACAATACATTTTCAGGTTAATTTATATTTAGATGTAAAGATGAAATTGTATGTATTTTTTACAGAAATTTTAGGCAATATTTTCTCAGACATTTGAACTAGAAATAATTTTTAATAACTTTGTAAATACTGTTTTCTTGGTGATAATAAACCCTTGACTATTCTGCAAGCTAAATATATTTTTAAACGTCTCACCAAAAAATATTTAAAAAAAGGGTTTGCATCTTGTTATATAGTGACAATAAAGCCTCGAAATCTTAAAATATATCCGAAATAAGCAGTGTTAAAGAAAACATAAAAACAGTCGATTTAGTTTCCAGGTTTCACATATTATAGTAATAAGCATGTGTTTCTATAATGACGTCTATCGAAGTTATCACATACAAATACATTTCTAATAGCAACACGAGTCACCGGATATCTCCTTTGAAAGGTAATTTTAACTCAAGTACGTCCACTAAATTTGGTATCATTTGGTCACTCATATGGATGTATAAAATATACTAATAGAAATGATTTACTATATCACAAAAAATTCAATAAACAATATGCTTGCATGTTTACCAGGATGCTACGATAGACAAAGATGTCAGTCTTAAAGTACCTGAGATTTTTTACTCCGAAAATGTTGCTACAGAAGCAAAGTATTGATATATTTATGACGAATGGCTAAGAGGAACACACACCATATCTCGACGAATTATGTGAACTTTTTAACGCATATCCAGAACGTTAACCAATTTCCAAACCGACATCGACCCTGATCTAAAACTCGAGATTCTGCCAACGTATAACCTAGCAAGTAAAGTTAAATCCATATATTAGTCAAACTTCAGTCGAAACTATTATGCACAGAGAAAAATATTATCCTTACAGATCTAACCTAACCTAATTTATGATCTCAACGAAGAGCAGACTCCAATTTTGTGAAGTCATGGAGATGCGTTGCAGCTTGGAACTACTTTTTAGTTTCAGTATTTTGATTTCGGATACATCAAATTTTTTTTGAATGAGCTCACGAATCGTTTAGATTATAGATACGGGTCTACAGAATATCCATGTTGGACTTAAGTGGTCCACACTCAATATACCGAAAAAATCAAGGTATGGGCTGGTATATTTCGGAACAATATTGACTGGACCGATTTATCTAGATTTTTCTGCAAATAGATTTATCTTAATGTTATTTAGGCAATAAGTCTGACACACTAACTAAACACATGTCGTATTAACAATATGCGGCACCATCCCATTAAGTATTTCCTAACAAGTAGATTGGACAACGAAGTCAGATTGATTGCCCATCAAAGTGACCCCCTGGGACTTTTCTGTAGGGGCTACTTGAAAAGACAAGCTTACTTTAATAGATCCTCTATGATAGAAGCCGTAAGTGAACATATATGAACAGAAATACGCCGAAATTCAGATGAATATAGAACGAACATTCAATTAAAATTTTAATTAAATAGAGCTGACAATTTCATATTCATCTACAATTTGACATTGTATGTGTAAAATTTTAAATGGAATTCATGAAAATAAAATTTTCATTTTAATACATTTCAAGATTTTAAGCCCTGTCATCTTTGGACGAGTACACGGAATGACATCAAATTTATTGGACATACTCAGAGTGGCAATAGTTTTGAAAATGTATATAAAAGCCCGTGTTGCCATTAAAAACTGCAGGTATATGTCATAAATTATATGAGATGGTTCAAATATTGCTAATTTGCAATATATTTCTTTCCAGACTTTATTGCCACAGTATATATATATACACAATTGTCTGACCTATTTATATTTGAATATTGTATCCTATCTAAGAAGTTATCTTTCTTTCGGAAAAACTGAGCAAAGTCAGTCTACTGAAAATTTTTGTAAAAAAAAATGTTCTTCCCTGGAATTTTTATAAGCTTGTTGAGGGGATAACAAAGTCAGGGAATCCTAAGTTTTGAACTGTACCAAAATCGGAAGATACATATTTTTTTTTGGTCAGTAATGAATAATATTAGTTAGGTTTTTGTATATAACGGAATAGTTTAAAACTGCAATTCAATTTGAAAATTAAATCGTCTGTTTGCGCAAACTGGCCAAATTGAATATTTAATTTGTTTAATGTAGATTTTTCTATTCTCTTGAAAATGGTACTGAAAAATTATATTTAAATAAGAAATTCTATTGAATTTCTTAATTACAAAAATTAGATATTTTGTCAAAATTAAGATTTTTATTTAAAATACACTATTGTGCAATTTAAGTGCAATTTTTTCAGGAATTTAAATGCTTATAACTTGTAAACAAAATGGTATGTTTACAAAAGGCTTTTTACATTTTGTAGGCTTATATCTTGTTAAAATTTTTGTGGTATGCGTGTTTTAAGAGTTACTTCGGTCTATACTATATATATATTTGGTACATACGAGGGATAAGAGAAAAGTAGATTTTTTACATGAATTTTGTCTAGAGCGAAAATTTGCAAATCTGAAAGTATTTTGATTTTATACGTATGTACTTAATAAATGGGTTCTTAGGAAAAAACTAATTTCTCAAAATTTCATATCTGATTGTTTCTTTCTTAATAACTTTTTTTATAATACGCATTTTTTCTACATTTTTCTCTCTAAATTAAGCACTCTATTCTTTTAATTGTTTTGGCTTCTCCAAGGACGTTTTGAAATAAAGTAAATGTAATTTTGCTTTTCCGAATGTTAATTTTATTTCACGGGCGTACTAGTTAAATTTTTCGGACCGTTATATATTTTTCTTGTTTCCTTAAATTAGACTTCCTGTATTCCGTAAAGGGTATTTTTACTTTGTCTTATTATTTTTGATAAAAATGACTTCAAACCTCGGGACAGTTTTTTAATTTCATAGAATTATTACCTGTAGTCTGTGTAATTTTGATTATTTTTTAAACTTAATTTTTTTAACATAAAAACTACATTCTTATAAATTGCCATTTCTAGGTACTTTTTAAATAAAGTTATGCCTAATTGAGTATGTTTTCTTCTTATTAGTAAGATTTCGTATACCGAGTGTCCAAAAAATTTATAATTATTAAAACCTTTATGCAGGGTGTGACACAACTTCCACATCCGTCTTTAACTACTGAACGATACTTTCTTTTTAAATGAACCTTAATTAATTCTTGGAAATGATAATTTTGTCCTGAATTTTGCAAATTGCATTTTTACTCTTCGTTGTATATTGAAAAACAGTGGTTAATATCTAGGGAAAATACATTTTCAATATTTTATTAAACTCAGTTATGTTAATGCATACATTTTTTAAATTTTTAATTTTAGAGACATTTTTAATTTTGTATGTTACTTATCACTAGTTTTTCGATACCGGTTGTATAAAAAATAACAATGAAAATAACATGAACTTTATACAGGTTGTTGCAAACTCGATGCTTATGCTCAATGGGATCTCGCAGAAAAGTAAGAGGTGTAAAAAGTTTTAATAGCGACAGAGTTACGGATTGTAAAAACAAAAAATTGAAATATTTCAATTGCTTTTATTTTATTACTCACTATATTTGAAGCGTTGCATAATTAACATTTTCATTGCAAACAATCACCAATCACATGAATTTAAACATGATATGTTCTATGGTATTTTCTAAAACTTTTGATTTTCCAAACCAATAATGTATTCCGTTTGAATTCAATTGAATTAATAAAGCATAAGCCTACAAAATGTAAACTAATGTACTAATAAAGATGAAAACGTACGCAGTTAGGCATAACTTTAATTAAAAAGTACCTAAAAATTGGTAATTTAAAAGAAAGTAGTTTTTATGTTGAAAAAAACTAAAGTTTAAAAAATAATTAAAATTACTCAGACTACGGGTAATAATTCTATGAAATTAAAAAAACGTTCTGAGGTTTGAATTCACTTATCAAAAATAAAAAAAGTAAAATACCCTTTACGGAATTTGGAAGGCAAAGTCTAATTTAAGAAAATAAAAAATGATAACGGTCTGAAAAATTAATTAGTACGCCCCTGAAGAACAATTAACAATCAGAAAGGCAAAATTGTATTTACTTTTTTCAAAACGTCCCTGGAGAAGTCAAAACTATAAAAAGAATGGTCTTTTTAATGAGATTTTTTAATTAAGAGAGAAAAATGTTGAAAAAAATGCATATTATAAGGAAAAAATTAATAAAAAAAAACAAATCAGATATTAAAATTTGGAGAAATTTTAATATCTCATTTTTACTGAGTACATACATATAAAATCAAAATAATTTCAAGTTTGTAAATTCACACTCTTCATAAATTTCGTCTAAAAGAAACTACTTTTGTCTTATCCCTCGTATAGACCAGATCAAAGCAACCCTCAAAATACACATACCAAAAGAATATTAACAAAACATAAACCTACAAAATTTAAAAAACCGTTTGTAAATAAACCATTTTGTCTACAAGTTATAGCGATTTAAATTCAGGTAAAATTTTTAAAAAATTGCGCTTCAATTGCACAATAGTGTATTTATTTTTATGACTAAAACCATTATTTTAACATTCCCGTCATTGCGCAATGCAAAAACTAAGGGTTTAGTATTTTTGTGACCCCACAAACATGTTTCTATATAAAAATCCGAATAAAAGTGCAGTTGTTTTGTCACGAAAATTTCCAACAGATTCACTCCACTAAATTATTATTTCTCTTAAAATACCTGTGACATTTTGATTTACCTTTTGATAGCCTCTGGCATGTGGATTCCTCAATCTAACTAGATCAGAGAGCGATTGCGAATGCTTTAATATCGGTGAGCCCCTTTGGCAAGAATCTCCAGAAATTGGCCGCCCTATATTTGAATGTTTAAGAGCTACTTCACTATAGGCTCTTGAAACATTATCTCCTCCTGTATCTGGTGGAAGAGGCGACAATCCATTCGGCGGTTTACGCTTGTTTTCATTGTCATTTACCTGAAAGTGTAAGAATATGAACTGAGCATATTTTGTATGCAAAAACATGGGATTCCATAATAGAACAAAAAAAATCCATTAAAAAGAAACAACATTTATTTCTTAATCTAGTAATTTACTATTAGTTTAAGCTTTAATGCAAATAATACTTGATAAACAAGAAACATTATTTGCAATAAAAACATACATTTTTCCCTCTTCATTCACCGCTCTCCTGCCAGCCTGTTTTTCTCCTGAACTTAGTGACTTTTTATTTAAGAAGCCCAACTGTCTTAATTCGGATGACGACGGTAAGTACCATCGGAACTTAATCGGGAGACTTGAATATTTCATGCCAGCAGGGTAGGGGTGTTCACCACAAACAAACTTAATGAATTACATATTCAAGAATGTTTTTTGAATGAACCTTTTACAAATAATTCTTTGTTGTGAGACCCTCGCAAGGATATTTTTTAATATATCAGTAGATTCTCTGGTATCATTTTAAAAATAAATTACATTTCACTTTTTTTGTATCCACTTTTTGTAATATTTTGCACACAAATTGCATTTAAAACAAACTTGTTTTTAGCCGCCCCTTATCAGGTGTTGTACGTAGCAAAATGACGTAGGTAAAAAGTAATTCGCCCCCTTTTCCTTAAATATGTAGATGCTGTTACTATTAACATTTTTGTAGACAGTCAGTGCAAATGTAAGAAAGGTGAGGAATATGCATAGAATTTTTTTAACCATGTTCAGGCTTAAATAATCAATTTAATGAGTTATTTGATAAATGTACTTAAACTGAGATTATTCGAGGTAATACGCTACCCTAATTATTTATTGTTTTTATACAGTAAGCATACATAAAAAAAAGCGACATAGGAAACAGGTAAAGTGGGTTAATCACAACTTCTTCAAGTACTTAGATTTTTTTATCAGATGCTTTCGGCTTTCATTCATTAAAATTTGGGTTGTAACTTAGAAGATTAAAGTTAAGATCATGCTTGCTAATTTACATTAAATTTTCGATATTACACTATTTTTGATAATAATGCAATTGAAAATACAAGGGGATGATGGGTAACATGTTCTTTTATTTTGATAAGAATGAATGTTTTAATTACTATTAATACTTTCTAGATTCTGAATCTGAAGAAACGAAAGCAGAGGAAATTCGACAGGAAGTGGCAAGAATTCTAAAATCTAGCAAGCCACCTGAACCAAATCTAAATGTTTCTGAACAAAAGGCCCTAACAAATCTTGGCAGAAATAAAGACATCACAATTCTTCCAGCAGACAAGTGAAACGTAACTGTAATTATGAATACCTAATACTACATGCAAAAAATGCGGGACATCCTACAAGACAATTCCTATAAGCCTATTTAAAGAGACCCGACGACGAACCAAAATAATACAAAACCAAAAAAAAAATAGGAAGTTCACCAATAGACATAGAAATACAACAAAAAATCATACCACGACAAAAGTCTAGCATATGCACTAGACTCTACGATTTACCAAAAATACATAAACCAGGGATGCCCATCAGACCTAATTTGCTGTTAATTTGCCTTTACAAAAACCAGAAAAATACCTTACGGATATTATGCAACCGACTGTTGAAAAAGCTGATAAGTAAAAAATTCAGAGCATTTCACCCAAATTATACGAGACGTTCTTCCTCATTCTTAAAAAAGACGACTTCATAGCGAGCCTAGATGTTAAATCGTTGTATCCTAGCATTTCAATCAACGAAGCACTGGACATGATTGCTATGAACGAGGATTTATATATATATATATATATATATATATATATATATATATATATATATATAATACAACTGTCATATAATACAACTGTCAGAGGATTGTCTCAAAAATACTTAATTCTCATTTGACGGGCAAACGTACAAACAAATAGACGGAGCTCCAATAGGATCCTCACTATCACCAGTGGTGGCCAATCTATTTCTGATATACTTCGAGAAAGAAGCTATTGACAAAACAAATCTGAAGCCCAAAATTTGGCTCCGTTACGTGGATGACATATTTATCATATGGCAACACGGTAATGCAGAACTTGACAACTTTCTAACTCACGTAAATTCAATACATCCTAAAATACAATTTACGCTTGAGTTAGAGGAAAACAACAAACTCCCATTTTTAGACGTTCTACTTAGTAAACGGGACAATGGACACATTAAATACGCCGTGGGCAATACCCTCATATCTAGATCCGTGCGATTAACTTATGCACAAAGGAGACATGATTAACTTAATATAATATCTAGTGCTTTAAAGAAAAACGGTTAGACAAAGCATGCAATAGATAAAGCCATTAATAAACAGGGTTCCCGAACAAACAGCAAAGATTATGAACCCGGAAGACAACAAGTAGTCCTAACATATGTAAAAGGTACCACAGACCGTATTGGCAGGATTCTTAGAAAACACAATATACAAACAATTCATAAGCCACAAACAACCGTAGGTAAACTAGTTGGAAATCCAAAAGATAAAATAAAAGTGGAAAACCACGGAATATATAGCATCCCGTGCCAGTACTGTGAAAAGTTGTATGGTGTTCAAACAAACAAACGAATATCAGCAAGAGTAGAACAACATAAACTCAGCATCAGAAATAAACAAACCTGCCTTATTTTTACATCATCAGGACACAGCCACAAAATAAACTTCGAAGGGTGTAAGAAAATTGCCAATATGGAGCACTATAGGACCAGAATAATCCGAGAAGCCATAGAAATAGAAAAACAAGGTGATTTAAATAAAAGAAACGAATCATTAAGTTACCAGCAGTATGGAAGTCAATCATATATAAACCAAAAACCACAGAAAATCAAGCGGCATTAGCCCAATAACAACGTCCCGAAAATATAAACAATGACGCACGACCGTTTAGATATAACCTTCGGCCGAGGATGAAGGTATAAAAGGAAGCTCCGCTGTTAGTAACACCTTCAGTCTTCAATCGGACGCGAAAGAAACAGAAAGCTTCGAAAATGCCAAATGCGATTTTGGCGAAACGTCAGAGTGATATATATATATATATATATATATATATATATATATATATATATATATATATATATATATATATATATATATATATATATATATATATATATATATATATATATATATATATATATATATAACGGATGTATCCGGAACGTCTATGCAAATTGCGATTGAGCCATATACCCAGGAAAAACGACAAACAACAAATATATATATACATGTATATATATATATATATATATATATATATATATATATATATATATATATATATATATATATATATATATATATATATATATATATATATATATATATATAATGGCCGTCATGATTGTAAACTCCTTAAAAAACTCCTTGCTTTTTCAAAAATTTGTTTCTCTTTTTTTTTTTTTCTAACTTGACTTTTAAGTAAGATCGGTAATTATTGTTTTGTGTCGAGTAAAATTAATATAATGTATTATAATAAATAATAATTAATACATGATATTTAAAAAAGATCATTTAAATTAAGATAAAACTATTGCATCTTTAGTATAATAATTACTTAAATGAATTTTGTTGTTAATACATTTTAGCCATATCCACTACCTACTAATTGGACACAAAAGAACATATTTTAAAAAATCACCAATCTTGAGCTTGTTTTTTAAAATAACTCCATACATGAGTCTATTTGTGGAAAGACCATATTATTCATAATAAATGTAAAGAATAGTTTTCGCCTTTTGATAAGTCCCAGGTAGCTGGTTTACGAGAGGTACCCGAAAATGCAACATTTTTAAAAACGCACTGTATCTTAAAAACCAAAAGGCTATGAAAATTCCGTTGGCGCCATCTTTAATCTCACAAAAAAGTAGCTCAACAAAGCACAAGTAGCGAAAACCGCAATCATCTATCTTTCAAAATAATGCAGATATCCCAGCGGGGAAAATGGTATATCCTGTAGATAATATATTATTTACATTTCGAAAAGACAATTTCTTAAAACAGAAATATTGCACCTGTTCTATTTTACAGGTCTTGAATTAGGAGAGTCGAAGTTAAACTCAGTATCAATATATGTGGTATTTTTTAGTTTTAACCAAAGAATCTATTTCGGCTGCTAACCAGGATGGATATTAAAATTTTGATCTTTAACAGTTTTTTTTCTATATCAACTGGCCGAAAAAATACACGGGTTTAACTTTCACGTTTTTGTTATAGCTCAATAGTACTGTCTACAGTTCATATTGTAAAGCACAGTGTGAGTTTTATTATTTAAAATTTTTATTTATATTTATATTTTTTTATACGCTCAGCCAGTAATTATTACTAGATGTAATAATCCATACTATTTATCAATTAATTTCCTTAAGAGTAAATAGGTAAAATAACTTAATTAAATCTCTTTCATGTACCAAAATTTTACTTATCTGATACGTGACACGGACCTAGTTTGGAACCTTTATTGGCCTTCCTGCTTTATTTTACAAATCTTATGTGCCCTGGAGTTTCTCGAAACGGCGATTACGTCGGTTAAAAATACCCTCGTTTCCAGTGATCTGATTACACAATTGAGTTAGCTTAAAAATGTGGATCTTCCTGCATATATATAATAATAATCTTTCAGAACTCTTTATGAATAATCTTAGACCTTAAGTGCTTAAACTCTTTTAAAGTCATGCGAAAGAATACGATGTATTTTCATAATTTTTAAACTGGGGAGCGTGATATGCTCAGGTCATCTTCGGCAGTATTCATGTAATATAAATACATTTATTTAATCCGTATTCGAGTATTTATTAGATTTCTAATCGATTCGATTAAAATGAAAAAGAGTTCTATGTTGTATCAAAAAAATTGTTACAGCCTCCAAACATCATTTTAATATATTTAATAATGTAATTTCGAAAATATTGGAAACCCAAAATTTGTAGTGTTACGAAAAAAATAAAACATCTATGGGTTTATTTCGAATGTCAAATAAATTAGTAATTTATTAAATAAATTAGTGGAAGCGCAAATATAAATTAATATTTTGTCGCTGACTAACACTAATCAATTATATCACTAGCAAATTATTATTTCCTAGATAAAACAGAGAGATTACATAGCAATAATCCGATCAACAAACATACACGCTACGACTATGCCACTGTTTACGGATTAATCTGCTAACATTTTTAATTATTTTTTTCTACAAACGTATTTAAAATGCAGTTTTTAACAGGTTTGGTGGTGTGCTATGGGGATGAACATGAATTCGTAAAATTTTGGTACAAATCCAAGATGGCAAAACAAAATGGCGGCATAATAGAGAGTTAAAAAATCAGTGAAAAATTTGCTTCATCCGTTTATTTCAAATTTTACAAAAAAATCGTGTATATGAGGATGAACTAGTAAAAACATGGAAGAAGAAAATAGCGGCCGAATAAATATTTAAAATATTAGTATTAAAAAAGTACTTATCCAACTGAGTTGAAATTTTGCTCAAAAATCAAAGGTGAAACAGGGACGAACTGGTAAAATTTTAACAATCATATATGGCAAAACAAACTAGAGGCTAATTAAATGTATAAAAAGTTGGTAAAATTCAATTTTCGTCTTTTTAAGAAGGGAAATAATGAATGTCATAATTTATTTTTTTATCAAGTTATAAAAGATAAAGAAAAGTAATAATAAAAAAATTAATTAAAAAGAAATAAAACGAAATTAAAAAATTGTATATACGAGTATCGAAGCAGTAGTTTTATTTAAAGAGGTCTGGTAAGAGCTGCACTGTTCATATGTAGTACGTACGCATAATAGAGCTGGACAAAAAAAAATTGTGGAGATGAAAAATGTGTACTTGTTTCAATCTGAAAGATTGTTAGATATGGGAATATAAAGGCCTTTTTACATGCTGCAATTATTTCTTGCAAGTTGCAATAGTCTTGAACAAAAGCATGCGCAGTGGCAAGACATTTGCACCTTTTGTCAAACTGCGCATGCCTTTGTTCAAGACTGTTGCATATTGCAAAGAAGAATTGCAGCATGTAAAACGGTCTTAACAGATATATTGTCATAAATTATTATTTGAAAATATGGAAAGGAATATGGAGGATTTTAAAAGCACCATTTGTTAGATTGTCGGAGAAGTGGTGAAGATTTTTTTATCCCTATATTTACTAATTTTTATATTTAAAAAAAAATCATTAATCAATAATAAATATTTATTTTTTGCCCAAAAACACATCCTCAACAAATGGTACTGACATTGACATTGTAATTCAAAAGGAGATAATAATTAGCATCAATGTAAAATTTACTTTTGTTTTGCATTGCAACCTTGTAGTTTTGGTTATTGTAAATATGTAAATATATATATATATATATATATATATATATATATATATATATATATATATATATTGCTTGCTTGTGAGAAATTGACGTAGAGAAGAATTAAGAATGAATATTTGCAAAAAACTTATTTGTTCAAGCATCACAAAATTGCAAAAAATTCGTTTCAAAAGTAGTTGAAAACCTTTTAAAACGGAGTATCTAACAACAATCTAACGCAATCACAAGTATAATAAGATAACGGTACTACATATATGAAATACATATGTGTATCTGGATGTAAACCAAATTAAAAACTCCAGAAGGTTGATAAATAATGTATAAAAAAATGAAACTGAGGTCATGTAACAACAGATAAATTAAAAAATCGACAAATATTTTAACCTAATGTTTGTGTATGTTTAATCAGAAAATGTGTGAGAAGATTATCTTATGTTAGATGAAGATGCTTTCTCAGTATTTACATTGTTGTTAAATGACCCTGGAGTTTGTCATAATTCATAAGAAAATAGCCAGTTTAGGTGACCCTTTGAAGGGCCTGCACTGTCCACAAAAATACGGATACCACTCGAATATTTCGCTGTTGTTCAAGAAGGTAGTCTATTAAAAACTTTAAAGCTAATTTTTTTCTGTAATGGAACATTCGATTTATACTAAAGAAGTTTTTGTGTTATATCTAAAAAAAATTAAAATTGATGCTGTTGTCTTAGTGATAGATGAGAGATATATCGATTAATAGATATATAAGAAAAAAATTCTAGTATTAACCATATTAAGGCCGATACATATCAGTGCCATGTCAGTTCAGTTCCGTAACAATATCCCATTGCTAGTGAAAAAAAAATATCTCTGCCTCTAATTTAAATGAAAACATTTACACACGACCGGTACGTTTTTTACCTTTCCGAACTGTGTTGATAGGTCCCTGATAATAAATCAATGTTTAGTGTTTATTTTGTGTTTTACAACATATATGTTTTAATTTGTGATAAAAGTATGTAATCTCTCTCTCTCAGAAGTGACTCATCAAGAAACGATAAAAAAACTGTCAATAAGTGATATGGTAGTCTGTAGTTTTATTTTAATATAAAATAAAAGTTGATTTAATAGTGACATGTACTTTTTTTTTGGCAGTTGAATTATATATGTCTATAAATTATCTTCAAGTTTACTATAATGTATAGAGAAAAACAAAGGAACAACATTTTGTAATGAACAAAACTTACCTCATATGTTATAAAATATTCAGTAATATTAAGATAAATATTCATGAATAATAGAATTTACTATGGTTAACGATTAGTAGTAAGGTATGAGGGCACACAAATTTAAAAATTCAATGGCCAAAACCTCTAATGTTTGTACCGATATAATGAAGATTTCCGTTTAAATAAATGAAGAATAAAACTATTCCTAAGTAGGTATGTCTTTTTATTTGTATTATTTTCCTTAAAAAATACCTAAATATAATTGATGCCGGTTATTTTAACAACAAAAGTAAACAACTGCATAGTCTTAACTATGTCTCCTTCAAATAGACAAACAAACACAGCTTAAGAAATAAATAATGCACACAGTAATAGTATATTACATACCATGTAGGGAAGTATTTTATTACTGTCGAGAGATTAACTAAACCTCGAGACAGTAATGAAAACTTCCCTCCGAGGTTTATGTATTTTATTTACAATCACACCATTAATCAAAAAGACGGTACAATATTTTATTTTGAAGAAATCCAGTATTAGTGAAGACAATCTTTAAATGTTTGGTGTGGTGTTGTCGGAAAAAGTCGGTGAAAGATACCTTAATTTCTTAAGAAACAATATTGACGTTATGCTGGAGGCTTTGCCCTTGGACGTGTTTTGAAACGTTATTTGGCGACAGGATTGGGCACCTTCTCATAACGTCAGTGCTGTAAGACATTTTATGAGTACTAGCTAGATTGAATGGATCGGAAAGTTTGGGACAATTTATTGGCCACCGTATAGCCTCGATTAAACTTCTTTTTTGGGGCACATAAAAGCCTCAGTTTACAAAACTCTGCTATGATATTGAGAAGCTAAGAATAAGAATAGAGATTGCGGTGAATGAGCTTCGAAACAGCCATAATATTTTAGAAAAACTCCCTGTGCGTGTAAGAAGGGTATAGAATAAGTATACAGAAAATGAAGCAAGACATGTAAAAACAGTGTAATATATACAATTAAGTATCCGCGTTGAAGAAACTTTCTCCGAAGAGCACGGATTGACTCCGCGAAAATAGCCATTGTTATTGAAAGAATATGGAACTTCCACAAAAATGAAATTTGAAAAAGCAAAATATTATTCTAAAACTTAAGATAGTATAATTAAATATATATAATGTCACCGTAGCGATCCTATTAAGATATTTAATGTCGTATATCTGAGTTTTTTTACAATAACTTGATCGATTTTTCGTTACTAACCAAAAAACAACTGATCGTTGTAATAGAAAAAAATTAACTTCAAAATGAGCTATAAATAAATATGCCTTTAAATTAAAAAAAAAACTGAGGTTAAGATAATATTTCGAAAAATTAATGTTTCATTTTTTTTTCAAAAAATCACAAAAAAACTTCAGAAAAATTGAAAAAAAATGTTTTCTAATCACATTTCTAACTTTAAAAATAAAGAAGATATGGCCGTTTGAGATTATTGCGAGACAAAATGAACAGACTGTATATTTATTAAAAACATGTATAACAGATTGTGTGTTAAAACTTATGCTTAGCACAAATATAGAACGTTAAAGTAGTGTAACGTACTCTATACATTGCATGTGACGCACATATCCACAACCTCAATGATAATACTGCAAATGCTGAACATGTGTTAGTTCTAAAAAAAAAGTTTGCCATATACGTATATGAGATACTATTCCCATTGACTTTACAAATCTATTCCATAACAGCTAAATAGACATATTATCATTAGGTTATAGGGAAAGTCCGAAACATTATTTTGTTAAAAAAAATTTTGGGAATGTTGGTGTTTCTCTGTACTTTGCTATACTGGTTTTAACCTATTTATTTTACAATTCATTGGATACTATCTCGTTTTAGTCTGACTATTCTAGGGAAGACATATAAACATTTATTTTGAAAACATTACATTATTTTTTTATCCAAATCCCATTCTCTAACCTTGCTTGAAGTAATAATAAACACACACAATAAAACATTTATTTTTTTAAATTCTTCTGATTTAATAAATGTTTGCCTAGTACCACTCCGATTTTCAAAAATGTAGATACAAAATGGTTTGGAAACCATAACTTAAAAGTTTTATTATGGCCATCTAGTAGCCTCGACTTGAATGTCATTGAAACTTTGTGGCAACAGATGGAGAAGACTTTGCGTAACAATCCTTAGCGTACAGTTGGGGATTAGAGGGATTCTTTCAATCTCGAATATTGCAGGACTTTAGTAGATTCCATGACAAAACGCATACAAGCCGTTATTGCCACAAAAGGTGATGTTACCTTTTATTAACGATCGATTTAAAATATAAAATTCAAGGGTATTCGAATATTTATTTATCAGCAAATTTCTCATATTTTTGTTATCTAGTTTATGCAATGTATTTACCATGGGACTTTATGTTAGGTAAAGAGTATGTAATTTGATTGTTCAGTTAGGAAAACAAAATAGTTTAAATCGAGCATAAATATGTTTTTTTACATTTCGTACATCTCCCGAACATATAGTTGTTAGAGCTCGTATATTTTAATACCACAATAGGCAGAGAATAATGTGCATACACCTAGTTGACGAATTCTGAAAATCTTTGCTTTCGCGCATAAAAAATTTCTCATAACACGTAATACTTAAAATGTATCAGACAAAAATATTAAATAAATAAAATACGATTTCTAATCGGAATACATTAAAAATATTTAGATAGGGATAACTATTCTTATCCATTAATACTTACTACGTGTTGCAATTATTATCAAAATCACCGAAAACAACTATACTAGTGACGAAATAAGTTAACGATTTTATAATCCTAACCAAAATCATAAGCTTCCTGTTATTAGAGCAAAAGCCAATTGAAATTAATCACCCGCTAGATAAATTTTAACAATTAATTATTGAAGGCTTAAACATTTAAATGTATCATTTATTCACATGTAAAATTAACTCATTTTATTTGAGCTTCTTTAAATCTAGAAGAGCTTTTAAGAAGTAAAAATGTAAATTTGATTAAAATTAACATTCTAATATTTTTAAGGCTACATAAAATATAAAAATAATTACTAAAACTAACAGGTAACTAAATTATTAAATAATTTAAACTATTCAAATTGAGTTTTTCACATTTGTATTTTTACCCCGAAAAACAGCCTATAATATATTGTTTTATTAATTTACTGTATAGGCTTAGGTACATTTTGTTTAAAGGGTTGAAGTCGTCAAATTGGTTTTTTTTTTTTCGTGCATAATTATTTTTTTAATTTCAGAAACTATTCATATTTTTAGAAAACGGGTTCTGTGTTTTTTCAAACATTAAAAAAAAAATTTTTTTGAACATGCATGTGACATTAATGGTCAACTTTTAACCCTTTTTTAAAAGGTCTTATTTAATTTCACTTGTATCTCAGTTAGTTCGTTAGTATATACAGGATGCGTAAAATAGAAAGAAACAAAATAAAATAAAATTTAAAAAATATTATTAAAAAAGCGTTTATTTTTAAGCTATTGAACTGAAAATAAAAAATAATTAAACTTACGCAAACACAGAACTTTTAAAAATTTTAATTTTAATAAAAGCTTTTAGGAAAATATTAAATTATATAAAATTGGCTATTTTTAAAAAATTTTGAATATATATATATATATATATATATATATATATATATATATTAATATATATATATATATATATATATATATATATATATATATAAACATATATATATATATATATATATATATATATATATATATATATATATATATATATATATATATATATATATATATATATATATATATATATATATATATATATATATATATATATATATATATGTACATATAAATATATATATATATATATATATATATATATATATATATATATATATAATATATATATGTACGTATATAACTTTGGTGTAGTCCTTTGTATTAGGTTTGGAGCTAGTTGCACTCGTCTCTTAAACTAGTTAATTGTACTAATGATTAACATAATTCAGAAACACGTGTCTACGGTTGGCCAAATTTCATTTTAATTTAGCGGTCATTCAAAAAATGCCTTTTTCTAAATTAAAAAAAATGCTGGAATCTAGTATTATTATACCTGTTATATTTAAGATAACAAAAATAATTTATGTAGCCATGCTTCAAGCACTTTTCGTTTTTTGCACATTTACGACCATCAGAACTTAGTGTGATGTCTAAAAAAAACGTCCCAAAATATGCTTTGAGATGATTAATATCACAAAGATCATGCCCGGTCGATATCGATATCTATATATTTCGAAAGTCAAAACAGATATTATCATGCGTCTGCTAGCATTTAAAACATTATTTGTGAATCAACAGGTATCACATTTTTTCTTACCGTTGGCAAATGACCGGCCAAGTTTGAAAACATTCGTAAGTATGTCTAAAAGGTTGCCTTTATCTTAAGCTTTCAGTTGATGCCACACAAAGTTGATCTGTTATCTAAAAAGTATATATGATTTTTTTTTATTTAGCAGTCATTTATATATCGGTCACTTATAAACGTAAATGACCGCTAATTTTAGGTCAGTTAGGCAGTTATTTTCCAAAACCGGTCACTTAAATATCATTCATTTAGGCAGTCCTTTTCAAAAATTGCCGGATTTCAGTCTCTTTTACAAATGACCTATCATCTATGAAAGTGATGGTTATTTAAAGACACTTAACGGTAACTTTTGTTAAGTGAGTCAAGTGACGCCCAGTATTGTTTTTTTCTCGAATTTTCATGACTTTCAGGTTTCTACAAAAATGTTTCGAATTTTTGGAGAAGGTAACTTAAAAGAATAACCAGTTTCTCGATTTTTGATATATCTTTTCCTTTTTCCGTTTTTCTATTAAATAACGTAATAAAACTTTAAAATATTATTCTAGCAGAACGTTTTTATAACTATGACGCGAATGCATTTTCCTTAACTGCCAGCAAAATAAAAATTCAGTATGGTTTGAATACTAAAATAATACATATTTTTTAACATATATTATAACACAAATTTGAATTCACATTTGTTAAAATTGGTATTGGGAGTTTCGCTAAGAATGCAACTTTTCTTATTTTTTTTTTCCTTAATGAGGTGGAATTCTTTTATCTACGGTTTAAAAGGTGTTACAAAAAAACATGCAAAAGCAGTTAGTATTTTAAATAGATTGCCATGTATTTTATTTGACCATAAAATGGGCGCAAATTTATATTCTTTATAAACAACTCAAAACAATCTGTAAGGAACCTATCTGGAAATGTCTTCCTGAATTTTTTCTTTTGTCTACAAAAATAAAATAAAACTCTCTCTTTAAGAGAAGAATAATAAAGCGTATACTCTTTGCAGTAGTAGATTTGATTAGGAAAGAAATATTCTTTAACAGAAATAAAACTAAGCAAACGAAAACACTTGTTTAAAATTTCCACTTAATTTATTTTACAAAAAATCGGTAAACTTCCCCTACCCGGAACATCCCTCGTTATGCTTTTTTTTCATTTGTTATAGATCCTGAAGTGTGAACCAATTTAGTTCCGTACATACTCACAGTATATAGGTGTTACATATATTGTCTTCATTTTTATTGGGCGTCATTGTGTTACAATATTTTACAATTTTCTTTCTACCTATGCCACACTTGACTTTTGATCATAATTTAATATAAATTAAATAGCAGTTTTTACATTGAGACAAACCTTCATTTTGCTACGTCGCGTCATGTTGAATTGGTCCGCAGATATTTCCTATCCCCAGATAATACATCACTCTAACAACAAGAAGATCGTTAACGAAAACCCTTTAGAAACTTAATATCTGAAAAATATCTGCGAACCAACAGAGTAGGTAAAGACTCATAATATGGGTTTCATGCAGGATATAAAACCTATATATATGTCCTGAGATTGCAACAATAAAATTGCGAAACGTCGACTATTTAAACAAAATACTTTTGCTTTTTTTTACTGTATCCTAACTCCGAATATTACACCACCCTAACATGAAAGCAACTTAATATCTGGAAAATATCTGCCCACGAACGTAGTAGGTAAAGACTGATAATATGGGTTTCACGTAGGATATAAAATCTGTGTCCTGAATTTTTAAATATTTTATTTAGTCGCCACTTTGTTTCACCATCTTGGATTCGTACCAAAATTTTATCAGTTGATTCCAACATAACACTTGATGTTTTTGCAAAATTTAAGATAAAATGGATGAATAGTTTTTTAATAATAATTCTTTTACATTTCACCAGGCCGCCATATTGGATTTCTACCAAAATGCAACCAGGTTGTCTCCATATGACCCGTAAGTTTTGACCAAAATTTGAAGTCAATCGGGTAAGTAGTTTTTTAGCTACACCGTGAACAGACAGACAGACCGACGGGATTGAGAAAACAAGTTTTTCGTCGTCTAGGTACTCTGAAACGTGAAGATCTAAAAAAATTTCGGAGAGTGATTTTTTCACGATTACGATACTAGTAGTAGCAAAAATGATACGTATAAGTGGAAATTTTAAACATGTGTTTTGGTTTGCTTATTTAAAATGGATTTCCATCAAGTAACGGCTAGTTCTAGTCAATATTCGAAATACATTTGATTTAATTTAATAATTTTTTTTCTTAAATGAAAAAATAATATTATAATAATTTTAAATTTAATGGTTTATTTTCAAAATTTAATATAATTTTCATTACCCGTGGAGCTGTGTCCTCCAAAATATTTTCTGGTAGGATTACTGGCATGGTATGAGTTTCTATAGCAAAGGCTACTTTATTAGTATCATGTCGGACTTCTTTAAGGTTCTCCACGGTTTGCAAATCATCCTCCTCTTGACTCATTATAGCACAAGCTATGCAATTGTTTAATGTTATAATGGAAATAATAACAAACGTTGAATAAATATAACTACATTTGATTTCAGGATTTCGGAAAGATTATCGCCCTTTGCAGTAAATAGATTTTGTGAGAACCAGGATTTAAAAAAAAAACAAAACCGGCTGGAATCTTTGTATAAATAGGAGTTGATACGAAATAATATAATTTTATTTTAAATGTCGATATATCGATAACATATTACATTAAGTATTCGACGTGGTACGTAAACCTTATTTAAAATCTTGAGAAATGAATACAAAGATCGAAAACGAATGTTGTTGTGCATGTTGATATATAGTTCTAAAAAAATGATTAAGGAAAACGATTTTTTTATATTTCATTACATTGCTGAGATTTTATAATAAGCCACATATTCTGAGATACATAACGTATGTTCGTAAAATGTGATTTTATTTTAGGTTTTCCATAAGTAATAATTTGTGTAAAAAAAGATATACAAATATTATTTTTAGTTAAATTTTAAAATAAAATTTGAATTACGACCAAATAAAAACAGAACTTGGAGTGTTTTTGAATTAATACAAAAAGAAAAAAATCAGAGATAAGGACAAATCAATGGCACTTTTTTATCATAACATTCTAAAAGACATTGTCGGGCCGGTGACGATAGTGCCCAAGTATCAATATATGTCTAAAATTAAGTTCTATCGAATACTCTAACTACGTAAGATTTTACAGAAATATAATCCAAATATCATCAAAATAGTGACCGTTGTTTTTTTTTAATTCCTTGTGATTCTGAGATGAAATAAGATGTCAAGACGAATCGCATAAGAAAAAATAGATGAAATGGAATATTGATAGCACTACAAAACAATATTGCAATCTCACTGAACACTCTGACTTACTGCACCTACATCTGATAACTGTAATCTTACGCGGTTATAGGAGTTCAGAAGAATTTTCTAATAGACATGCCATTAACCATTGCAGAACGGTATAGACATGATAGAAAAGTTTAGCTCCAAAATCAATAAAATCTCCACTTTTTATATATATTCAACGTTAGCTAAACCTACAATAATAAATAAACCATATGCACTTGCACTCATTAGGTTAAACTGGAAAGTATAATTATAAGTTCTTAATAAATTTAAGAAAAAATCGACGTAATCGAGATAAAATCGATTATCTATATAAACTTGAAGACAAATTTATGGCTTTAAGCTGCGTCAGTTTAAAAAACTGACAATGTTTTGTTTAGTTGATTTATGGCCCTTAAAGCCATAAAATATTCGAATTATTTGATACAGTAATGCTACAGTAATTTTAGTTGTTTTTGCTGCTTAAGTTGTAAGTAAATACACAACTAAACGTCATAGTGACGTAATACACTGTAAGGAAAGTGAACTGTTCCTCGAAATGAATTAATTTTGACTGAAATTTAAATCTTAACTAAGAAATAATTTTTTTAAATCATATTTAAACACATTATAAAAGATATACAGGGTGGTAATTTAGTACATAACCAGACTTTCAAGGCTGTTTGCTTATCTAAAAATATTCATATAAGGATATGACTTAAAAAGCTCCGTTCTCGAGATACAGGGTATTAAACTTAAAAAAAAAAAGAAATTTTGTTAATATTTGGAAAACCCCTTAACGTATTTTATTGAAACTTGTTGCGTAAAATAAGTGTTAAAAATGCTACTTTTTCCAAATAAAAGAAAATTAACTGAGCCCCAGGCGTGCGCATGAACAGCTTTTCCAGTTTTTTAGTACATAACTAGACTTTCAAGAATGTTTGCTTATTTAAAAATATTCATATAAGGATATGACTTAAAAAGCTCCGTTCTCGACATACAGGGTATTAAACTTTAAAAAAAAAAGAAATTTTGTTAATATTTGGAAAACCCCTTAACGTATTTTATTGAAACTTGTTGCGTAAAATAAGTGTTAAAGATGCTACTTTTTCCAAATAAAAGAAAATTAACTGAGCCCCAGGCGTGCGCATGAACAGCTTTTCCAGTTTTTATTTTAGTAAATTTATAGTACGCCACTGTCTGTTTTAAAAACTTATCACTTTTAAACAACTAAAGCTACTTAAAAGTTGTTATTTATGTTTTTGTTTTGTTTAATGGGATCGTTTTCGAGAAAAATTCTGCGCACATTCTACTAATTTTTCAAAAAAGAAAAGGATTTTTATTAGAATTTTCAAAATCCCCTCAGGTATTTTAATAAAATATATTACGTAAAACAAGTGTTTAAAATACTACTTTTTCCGATCCGAAGAAAACCGAGTGAGGCACTGGCGTGCGCGTGTGCAACTATTTTTATTTTAGTACATTTATGATACGCCACTGTTTATTTTAAAATCTGATAGCGTTTTTGTAATAACCGACTAAAATTACTTTTTTTCTGTTTTTTTGGGCAATTCTGCAAATACATTCCTTGTAAAAACGATTCCAGAGAATAACATAGTGAACCTTAAAATCGATCGAATTCAAGTTAGAGACTTAAGCAAATCGACATTAGGGATGGTAAATGCATGTATTGTGGTTGGAGTGGTCATTTTCAATATTACTCTAAACCGTTACTCTAAGAAAATGTTCTGGCTATATCTTGTATTATTGTTATTCTAACTTTGGTATTCTTCGGTTTTATAACTACTAAACATATTATAAAATAAACTTTTTACTATTTTTTAAAGTCCACTTTAATTTTACTTTCTCTTTTTATATTGTAAAAAGTCGAATTAAATCTTATCCTAAGACCGAATATTCTTTAAACTGGAACCTTTCATAAATAATGTTTTTTCTGGTTTTACCGAAACATTTAGAGTCGTCGCATGTTTTAGTTTTTCCTAATAGAATAATTCTATTTTACTTTTTTTTAGAGAGCGTGTCATTCTACAAAAAAGGCAACTTTAGAGTAATTTTTAGCAATACCATAAATTTATAAAAATAAAAACAGGAATGGATGCCCATGCGCACGCCAGTGGTTCACTCGGTTTCCTTCTGTTCGCGAAAGGGGTTTTGCAAATTTTAATAAAAATCCTTACATTTTGAAAGAGTTTAACAGGATAACGTGTTCAGAATTTTTTATTTTTCATGAAAACGGTCTAATATTCTAAAGAAAGAAACACAAAATCAATATTTAAAATAGACAGTGGCTTATCATTAATTCACTAAAATAATAATTGAAATAGTTGCCCATGTGCACACGTATGGCTTAGTCAATTTTCTTTCATTTGGAAAAAGTAGCATTTTAAACACTTATTTTACATACCAAGTTTCAATATATTCTATATCTCGAGAACGAGGAATATTTCTTCTTAAAATGAGCATTTTTATTAGTGTTGCAAAACTCAAAACTGTAAAGCGGAGTGGAAAAAACGAATAAGATCATATAGAAGAGGCCACCGACATTAACTGAGTTATTCAAATGGCAAACGTCGAACGACTTTTCTATAAAATTGGTAAGCAAATTAAACTATTACTGTCTATTTACATTGTTTCAAATCACCTTTTTATGCTTGTGGTGATATTTTAAAGACAGTTGATGCATACTTAACTGCATGTGTATTTTTCTAAAAATGTGTATTCAGATAAAATTTTAAATCATCAAACATTTTTTGTTCTCATCCAATTTGTTTAATTTAAACTCGCATAAATTGTTTATGTATATTATAAGTTAGAGTAAGTTAGTGAAGTAAATCCTAGGTAATTTTTTTGACAAAAAATAAACACAAACTTCTGAAACAGCTAGAAATATATAGATTGAATATAGAATATATAGAAAAGAAACCCCAAAACGAGAAAGTAAAAGAACATTTGCTAGGGAAACTGAGAGTACTGAGAGTTCAAATAAAAATGTTGACAAGTGTATAATTACAGTGTGTTACATCTTTGTAAACTATATATACCAAAACTGATATTAGTAGTAGAATTTTATAAAACCTAACGTAAGCCGTTTTAATTTTATAGGGTACGAATGTGTGAAAATTACCATAATACCTTTTTTAATTATTAAAATAGAATAAGACTTTTGGCATATACTGTAAAATGATATAAATAATGCATTTTGTAAAGCAATAAACAGTTTGACAATTTATATAAATCAGCGCAACTGGTGCCTATCTCATCTACATAGTGCACCAATATTGTTGTAAATGCAACAGAATGAGTGGGCCAAAACATTAGTTTAAATCTTAAAATTAATTGCCAAAATCGCATCGACGCAAAATGAGTAGCAGGCCTTCTTCACTATTTTTATTTAATGCAACGATTTGCCAATTTTTGCGCAGTGTGGCATAAAGAAGCATGCATAGGTTGGCGAACGTCGTGTATTCTCGAATATATCTAGTTTGTTCATTTCCAAGTGCTTCCGCATCGTAATCGCAATAAAGTCTAATTTCAGGTCGAACTAGATAATTAAGTTATAAGAAAGGTCACAAAAACTAAGATGGGAATGTGCAACAAATTTTGCCCTAAGTTCAATTTTTAAGATTCTACAACCTTTCAAAATCTTAAATTATTAATTTCCAAATATGGATATATTGAAAATTGTGCAAAGCTTATATATGTGATACTGGACAGGCTAAGAAATGATAAAAATGTAATGGTAAAACAAAAACCGACCAAAATTTGCTGTACCTGAGTAGCAACACAAGCAAAACTTAATTTTAATGTCAACGAAACTAATAGCCCAACTTTGTGACTTTTGTAGTTCACTTTCATTTTGGTTTTCTTTATGTGAGAGGTTGTTTGAAATTGCTTGTAATTGGAGCACTCTTGTTGAACGTTCTAAAAGTCTGCTGATTTGTTTAACATTTAAGTTATAATGTACTATTACAAAATATTTCGGAAATCTTGGATTGGTTACATAAAGTTCTTTACTAATTTATAACATATTAGAATTGAATGAATGGTTATTAAGGCTCAATATTTACCTGTCGTAAGGCATAAAGATTTGTTGCTTCAGGCACTTGGTCCATTTTAAGTTTTTCACTGATACTCCATGCGGATAGGACTCTTCTAAAGCATGTAAGCAGTTCAGAAGTTGATCACAATCGCCATATTTTCTTACTACTGCACAATAAATTCAAGTTTATAGGAGCTTTATATCCAGTAATAACCATATATCCTTAAATAAAGGAATAGCAATAATTAAGTTAATCCAATCCATTAAATTAATAAAGTTTTATAATTAGGTATTGCAATGTTTTGTTAAGGGCTTCTGACCATAATTATAAAGTTGGTATTGTTTACAAATGAAAATTTTTATATATCTATTACCTCTGGTACAATAAATGGATAATGACTATAGAAGTTCTGTTATCTATCAAATCAAGCGGACAAAAATATTTCTGAAATTAAAAGAAAAAACAATAGTAAATTTGACTGTTATTTAAGCTACTGTAGTAGACAGCTTCCCGAGTGATTTTTTCAATAGTGCCAAATCAATATATAATAAAAAAGACAATCTCATAGCCAAAGACCAATTATTATACTTCGTACAATCTATCAGATACAAATAATTTAACCAAATAATTTGATCGTGTCGGTTAATAAACGAATTTAACTAGGTCCTAACAGTCAGTTTATATCATCTGCTGATGATGCTAACTTGGTTAGCGAAACGCGCGTCCAGAACGTAATAAGTTGTGGTGTAGTGTGGTTAGAACTCTTGTATTTTGAATTTAACTAGCCGATTGGATGCCTTTCCTAATGGACTAGCAACTTTGGGCTTTAAACTAGGCATCTGTCGGTGGATCTCAACTATACAACAATACCAGAAAACCTAGTTGGTATTCATTTAGGGCTATACTATGTCTTTGTTATCGCTTATCAGACAGCCAAACGCCCAATGATATTAAAATTATAATCCCCATTTCAATTTTTCTTTTGCATAGTGTTCTTTTGCCGCCTGCATAAGTAAACAAGTAATTACTTTAAATTCTCATATCCATTCCATGCAAAAAAGTTAAATATAGTGGAATAGTGAAAATTCGTCGTTTTATAAAGTGAGAAAAATGTATCATCTCCAATTAAGTAAGAAAAAACATTATCGCTCAAAAAAAACTTGAAGAAAAAGTAAAAAACAGACTGCAGATAATCGAAACAGGCTTAGCAAAAATTAAGAATTATAGAAAATTTAAAAATCTGTAAAGTTGAACAAATCACCAGAAATGATAAAAGCTCAAAGAATAAAGTGAATTCAAACAAAGCCGTACTATTACATAAAAGGAAAAACAAATCCCAATTAGAAATCAGACTTGTGGTACCTGTTATTATAAAATGTTTTTGAAAAAAAAACTGCTCTTTTGCTCCAGTTTTGTTTTGTATTATATGTTAATGCGGGTTCATAAAAAGAGATAATCCTGAGTTTTTGTATTGCACAATGGCCGGAAGCCTTATATTTTTTGATTTTTCTAGAAAAATGACAAATTATAGCGGCTTCTCTTAGTCTGATCGGAAGAAAAAAATAACAAATGTCTTCGTTTTTAAATTTCCGACATATTTGCACTGATTTCAGACGACTTCGTCCCATACATAACCTACAAAATAACAAAAATTCGTCACAAAGAAAATTTGAATTTTCTCCATAACTTTAATTGTTTTTAATGAATTTTGATAAAAACTTCTAGAGATCACTAATAAACATAACGAATTCTTAGGTCTTTATATCTAATAGGACAATTAAAAACTGCAATTCAGTTTGAAAATTGATACGTGTGTAGTTTTTTTACAAACCGGCAAAACTAAACGTTTTATTTTGTAACTATAGACCTTTTTATTCTGTTCCAAATGGTTTAATTTCTTAGTTAAAATTGCTTTTGATAACAATTTTGGAATTATATGTAGAGAAAAATGCTAAACAGTAAATAAAAAGAAGAATTTCTTTTGTTTAATTTTGTGGCTTTGGGATATTTCCCATTTAGCCATGAAAATCAAGTTAATTATCTGTATCTTATACAATAACAATAAAAGGAATCCCAAACAACACTCAAACTTTTTAACATTCACACGAGGAATGTTTAACAGGTTTACATGTTTCTCGCCCTTGTGTCAGTTCAGGATGTTTTATTTTATTATACACACACAAATACAGGTGGACCCGGAAAGGAATTTTAATTAACATTATTTTATTTTAAAATAAAATAAACATTATTTCATTTAAAAGTAAGCTAGTTCAACCATTTTGCTTTACCTTAGTCTCTAATCGATTTTTTCTCTCCAATTATAAAACTTAATATTTCAAACATCAAAATCCAAATGTTCTAGAAACGTTATTTTTTTTAAATTATGAAACTAAATAGAATGCTTTATTAATAAATTAAAAAAATAAAACATCTAATTTGGCCGGTTGGCACAAAAATTATAGACCGTTCAGTTTTCAAATTGAATAGCAATTTTTAACTATTCTATTAGCTATAAAGACATTTGATCAAAATTCATTAAAAACAAGTAAGATTATGGGGAAAAATCGAAAATTCTTTGTCATGTGGTTTTTTTCCTATTTTGTAGGTTATAAATTGGACGTAGACCTCTGAAACTAGCGGAGTTTTGGCGGAAATTTAAAATTGAAGAAACTGGTATTCCCGATCATATCAATAGAAGCCGCTATACTTATGGCTTCGTTAAAGAACATTTTCGAAAACGCTGTTATTCTATAAAGATCAAAAATCACATGGCTTTCGGTTGTTAAGCAACGCAAAAACTTAGGATTTGCTTCCTTTGTGATAGGTATAATGGTTGGTGCAACAGACCATTTTTCAGTTAACAGCGCCATCTGTGCGGGAAGAGTACAAGTTCTATCCAGCGATGATAGAAACCGGCAAGTAACAATCAATACTGAAAAATAAAGATTATTCACAATGATGATTTGACCAACAAGAGCAGCGTATTTTGATATTTAAAACGAAACCAGACTAAGGAACTAAAACGGACTGACCAAGGAAATCTTGAGTTGCCAACGAACACACATTGAAATATAAATCTGAAATCATCTTAAATTATTGAACACGTAAAGTAAAAAGAAGACCGTAAAATAAAAGTAACTATTCCTACTTTTGAAGTATACAATTTTTTAAGAGGATGGATCGTTGTATTCTCGAAATCTTAATTCCAAGACAGGATATTCCTTAGACTAATAAAACTCTTTCGTACTCTAACGGATATCCCGACATCGAAAAACATGGCGAAACATGTCCGAAGAATGAAAAAGTATAAAATAAATTTGTAATTTAAGATTATATTTTTAGTTCGTTAAGCCAGCTATGTTTTTTTAATGCTTTATTTATTCCAATTAATTGAAATACGTATAAATAAAAAAATAAAAATATTCCAGTTAAATATTATCTATGTAGAAACTAACTAAAACTAGATAAAAGGTAACCTAATAGTTGGCACAAAAGGTGGGATTTTAAATATTAAGTAATCAGTCTTCCAATCCTACCACATGATTAATTGTTTAAATTGTTTTTTAAATTATCCATATTTCAGATTTTTTATTTCATAAGGAATATTATTATAGACTAAAGAACATATATATTTAAAAGTTGATTTATATTTTGATTATTCTGAACACTCCTTAGATACCTTAGTATCTGCCGAACTAAAACTCGACCTTTTGTACGAAGATTTTATTATAATATTTTGTAAATTTTAAAAACGTACAAATAAATGCCCTTATTATTATTATTATTATTAATATTATTATTAAAAGGAATTTTCAAGTTCTTTTGATTTTTAGTTCCTAAATTATGAATATTATTGAATCATTCTATATAAATAGTTAAGCATTTTATTTAAAATTATTTTATGAATAAAACAAGTGGATTTTGGGTCTAAATTCTAATTTAGTTCATTTAAATCTACTAAAAATTGCATATATATATATATATATATATATATATATATATATATATATATATATATATATGATCATATTTTGTAAGACCAGTTGTATACCCGATACAATTATTATGTAAAATTTGTAATTTATGTTTATCATTAAAACTGATACTTTTATGATAAATTGATTCACAATAATCAAGGCCAGTTAGAATTAAAGAATCAACAAATTTTAATTTAGTATTGGTATTTAAAAAATCTTTGAAACTGTATAAAATTCTTAGTTTAAAATAAACATTTTCAACGATTTTTTTTATATAGTCAACAAAATTTAAATTTTGATAAAAAATAACACCAAAATTTCTCATAGAAGTAAGAGGTAACTAAAGAAATAATATAACTCGCATGAGTAATTTTAAAATTGTAGTTGGTTTTTATTTAGTAAGTAAATTTTTTTGACCAATTAATGATAATTTAGATCTATTTACATTAATTTGTAATCCATGGTTTTTAATGTTAGATATGTTAAAAAGGTCTTTCTTTATTAAATTAACAAAATGTATTATATTTTCAAAATTCATTTTATGATAAATTTGAGTGTCATCTGCTAATGCTAAAAAGTTACCATGTTTAATTAATAAATAAAAATCAAATATGTAAAAAATAAACAGCAATGGGCCAAGTACAGACCCTTGAGGTACACCTAGCATATTAGAAGTGACAAAAATGTATTCTGTAGAAATGCTAGTAAACTGATTTTGGTTAGAAAGTTGATTAATAAATCATTGACATATCTTGTCACTGAAACCTTTAAGTTTGGCTAAAAGCATCTCATGATTTAAATGATCAAAAGCTAAATCAAGTAATATTTCATTAGTAGCGGTATTCCAATTTTGTAAGCTATCAAATGTTCCAGATTGGCTGCTAAATAAATACGTCGTTTTAGTTTTCCGTTTCCAGTTTCCATTTAACTTCCATTTTAACTATAACTACTTACTGAAGTTCTCCAACGATAATTCACGATAGACTTGTTCATCTGAAGTTGGAGGGCAATGATCGAAAACCTTTAACCTACTAAAGGTAGCTGAGAATCCAAACCATACGAATATTATCAGGATAAAACATCTGTGGTAGAAAATTTGTAGCTGAGCCCAATTTTGATGGTTGTTAACCGAAACTTTAATTTGCGATAAGTGCCACTTTTTAAAAATTCCTTGGCAAACAATACTGTGCAACTGTAACAACTAATATATATTTTTTGTTTGGAGTTTAAAATTATAAATTAAATAGATGATATTCCTTTTTTTAAAATTAAACGTGTAATTTTCTATTTGTAAAAAGGGTGGCACATAAGAGGGGGGGTCATTTTATATTGTTGTATCAGGGAGTGGAGATAATTTTGGACCAAAAATATAAATTTCTAGTTTTATTAAATACATATCTGAGAAGTGTATTTAGGTTTAAGACCATAGATAAGGGTTCGGTCAAATATTCTTTATTGCAAGTAACCTACGTTCTTACGTTCAACAGACTGGCAGAATATTCACATTTAAGCTGTTTTATTGTTGTTGTTCACCTATCACCCTATGATAACAATCACTAGACTATTACAATCGTGTTTATACAAAAAAAGTCCGAGGGATCAAGCAATTTCTTTTTGACCAAAATGTCCGGTAGATTGATTCCACTATATCAAAAAGTGTCATATTTAGACGTGCTGAGATGTCCAGGGTAAGTAATTTTTTAAAATATTTTAAATTACTTTTTGCAGTTAAATGATTTATATCAATATTTTAATTTAAAATGCAAAAAAAATATTCAAGTCCATAATCGCGCGTAAAAATTGTAAAAACTGACTTAGCAATTCAGATACGCAAACAAATTGCAGTACACAAAAATGTAAAATATTAACTATTCCTGTCTAAATTTAGGTTTGGATTTTGTGGAATGTCACTGAAAATCCCTTTCTAATAATATATTAGCTACGGGAAAAATCTATAGCTAAAATAATTTTATTAAACGAAAAACGTTATAATCATTTAAAAGAAGAAGTAACAATCTATGTATCAGAATTGGAACAACAGGGATCTAAAATATATTTATAAATAAATCAGCACCAAACTAAAGTGGTGCACCAATAGATAGAATAACTAGAAGGACAACCGAAATTGTAAATAGCCAAATATCTTTACACACACTATATAACTTGAAATTGGCATAGAAGTAATTGAGAAATGAAAAAGGTCCTTTGGACATAATATGTAAAATTAACTTCTACCCCGTCTAGAATGCTTGTGGCGTAAATAGATATGACTTAACTGCTTTAACTTTTGTGCATGTACTATAAGGCAGAATTTAAAATTGATTAAGCTTTTATTTGAAAGGAATGCTCTAAATGTTTACCAAGCTTTTTCAGGATTCGTTGTGGATTTAAGATAACAATTTGTTTGTTTGTATGCGTTCTTAATTTACGTATAAATACGTAGGAGATTAAATGAGCAAATTCGTAAAACAACGCTTCTTGGAAATTAGATTATATGTTTTAAAGTGCTAAGGTGGAACAATGGAATACATAGGGCCGTCAGAATGAAGTAAAGGAACGGTAAAAAAATATTTTTACGAAAACCAAAAATACAAAATAACCTCTAATAAAAATAATTGACGACTAAAATCAGGTCATCAGGTCATTTTAACGCCTTTTACAAATACGGACCTACGCTCGCCCATAAAATTTTATTGAAAACAAATCGACTCTCAGGTGTTCTATCATTATATTGTGCACAACTTAATAATTTATTTCAAGCTTTATTGATCTTATAAGAACTTGGGATACATATATTTTTAGTTTGGATACCGCTGACAAGAAATATATTTTTTTTAATTTGATAATATCACTATTGTCAATCTTATTGTAAAGTAGTTATTTCGACATATCTTTTTAAATTTAGCATTTTCATAATATCATCTTGTCTCGTTCTATTTTTCATGAATGTATTAACAAATTTACATGTAAAAAAACATTTTTAAATTATTTACAACTATACTGGATTTAAATAAAATAAATAATCACATATTCATATATAAACAAAAAAATACATAACTTTTACAAATCAGTGCGTAAATAGAATTTTCTGCCTGAGTTAAAAAGGTCGAGGTTATTTTTCATTAATTCAATAAATCGTATTTTTACATTACCTCCCAACGAAAAAGTTGAAATATCTTTAAGGGACAAATTCCTTAACTATGACATCTGCCAATGTAGGTGGCCAATAATAATTGTTTAAATATCCTACTGGAAACATGCAGCATATTAAAAGTTTAGGTGTAGGTTTGTAAACATTTATTTACTCCCGACTATATTAAAAGTAGTTTGATAAATTGGCTTCTCCAAGAACTTCGCTTGTAATGAATAAGGCAAAAGAAATATGACACAATTTATTTCGGTACATAGATATTAGACACTATGTTAACTATCAGCCTAATTGCTGAATGATTCGTTTTGAGGAAGCTACCGTAAAACTGATTTGTAAGCCTTTAGGTGAGACCTCCCTCCTAAACAATACATTATTACCAAGAATAACGCAGTTATCTATAGTATGTCTCACGAAATCGGATTGCTCAATTTTAATCTAGTAACATTGGCTAGAATAAAAATTCAAAAGTTAGTATCTACTTTTTTTGACTATTGGACAGTGACATTTTTATTATTTGTAACAGTTCTGTGTTAGATACGGTGTTAAAGATATGTTTGTCAATTTTACCGAAAAAATATAATGTAGTATTCTTAGTATCCCAATAATATGTACTCTAAGCATGGTCTCATGTTGGCTTGTAACAAACATAAAATAAGAAAATATTGGAGAAAAATATAATAACCTGATATTACTGCCATATTTATTAACGCAGATATTAAACGTTAATGCTCGATCGATAGTTACTAAGGGTGTAATTCTAATTTAAAGAATTTATTTACCTTAGATAGCATAAATTATTTGTATATTTAAATTAAATTCCCATAATTAATCTATAGATATCAATTATTCCTATTATAATACTAAAACAAACATAACTTTTGAGAGATAATTTCTTTAGCCCTCAATAGCCAAATAAAAATTTGTTTTGGAAGCAACACAAAAATTGGTATTCCTAAGCCAGCCTCGGTTAATTTATGTTTTATTTAAAGCAATTTGCAAAAATTAAACATTTTATTAACGAAAATAAGGGAAGGAAAGCTACTTGTATAAATGATCAGACATTTTATACAAAAATGAAGTCTAGAGGCTAAAAATAGGATATATTGATATAATTTTAATGCGAATCCTTTATAGAAAAATATAATGGCGGTTCAATAAAATGTTTAAAAATTCAATAACACTCGATTTACTGAAATAAAGCCTTTTTGTATAGAGAATAATAATAATAATAAAATCATGAGCAATGAGGAAGCACGAGTAATAGAACCACCGATCAAACAGGAGATCACAGAATACTGGAAAAGTATTTGGTCAGAAACGAAACTACACAATAATAACGCTTCATGGATTAAAGCGGAAGAAGGCAGGCACAAGTGCTTGGAGGAACAAGAGGACTTGGCAGTGACAACACAAGAAGTTGCAGAAACAATCAAATACACGCATAACTGGAAATGCCCCTGGAATAGATAACATTCATAACTTCTGGTTAAACAAACAGTTTACCTCCACACATGAAGCTCTGACTCGCCAAATTAATGAAATTATTTTAAAACCTAGCACAGTCCGCAGTTTTCTCACCCAAGGAATAACATACCTTAAACCCAAAAATTCAGACAATAAGAACCCGTCAAATTCAACCCTATATAAGATCATCACAGCCACAATTACAAGGAGAATAGAACAACGTCTAGCACACAAAATTCTAGTAGAAAAGCAAAAAGGGTGCAGGAAAAACAGCCGAGGATGCTAAAAGGACCAGCTAATTATAGCCAACGTCATCATGGAACAAACCAGGAAAAATTATAGAAACTTTCATACCAATTACATAGATTATAAAAAAGCCTCCACAGTTGGCTAACCACAGTGCTAGAATTATATAAAGCCAATAAAAACATCAGGCAATTTCTTACGCAAATCACGAGTACGTGGAAAACTAAAATCAACCTGAGAACACAAAAAGAGCACATTCGAAACAGAAGAGATCTACATCAGACGAGGTATATTCCAGGGAGACTCACTCAGCGCTTTGTGGTTCTGCCTCTATCCCAAGCCACTCTCAAATACACTGAATAACACAAACTTCAGATTCCAAATTAAACACCAAAAAAATAACCTACTCAAAATAAACCATCTCTTGTACATGGATGACATAAAATTATATGCAAGCACAAAGGCACAGCTAAAGGAACTCCTTAAAATCACAGAAACGTTTACCCTGGACATCAACATGGAATTTGGTATAAGTAAATGCAAGCTACTTCATATCAACAAGGGACAATGGAAAGACCACCCTACAAGGAAAACAATCAACAATGAAACTATAGATAACATGCTCAAAGAAGAAACATACAGATACCTAGGCTTCCATCAAAGCACCAAAATGAACCACACTCATATCAAATCAGAGCTCAAGACGGAATTTAAAACCACTCACAAAGCTACTAAAAACAAAACAGAATTCCAGAAATCTAACGAAAGCTAGTAACACCTTCGCCATACCTATTCTTACGTACTCGTTTGGTATCATTAAATGGTCACACACAAATATAGAAAACATTCACATTCTCATACGCTCTGAATTGAGGAAAGACTCACCATCGAGAGAAAAGAAGTAGGGAGGGGAATTATACATATACTATCGCTAAATAAAAATAACATTTACGAATTCAGAAAATTCTTCCACAACAAACTAACTAACCTCCATAAGGCAATAGTGAAGGCAGAAAAGAATTATACACCGCTCGACCTGTTTCAAACGAGCCACGCAGCAGACGCATACAGTCACATCCAATCACGACTAGAAAAGATGAACGCCTGGTCTGAAGAAATACTTCACGGAAGACACAGATACCACTTAAAGCAAGACCTTATACATAAAAAGCTTTCATATACGTGGTCAGAAGAAGGGCCGCTGTTCCCCGAAACAGAAGGCTTCCTGCTTGCCATCCAGGACAAAGTCATAGCAACCAGAAACTACCAAAAGAACATCATCAAAATCACAACCATTGAAGACGAAAGGTGTAGGAGATGTGAGATGCAGAGAGAAACGATCGATTACATAACGAGTGGATGCAGAATAATGGCCGGAAATGAATACACCGCGAGACACAACTCAGCAGCGAAGGTCGTTCATCAAGCATTAGCCACAACATACAAACTGACGGAGAACACAGACGCTTACTACCATTATACACCAACATCCATACTTGAAAACGAAGACTACAAGCTCTACTGGGACATTGACATCCACACAGATAAAACAAACAGACCCGATATCACCTTTCAATTCAAAAAAGAGAAAATCACTTATTTAATTGATATGGCTGTCCCCAACGACGAGAACATCCAGCAACTTGGCGATGGAAGTAATAAGGCTGTGGAAACACGAAAGAGTCACTATTGTTCCTCTCATCATATCATTAACAGCTCTCACCCCAACAACGTTTACACCGCATTTGGCTCAATTAGGACTTAATACAGACGTTCACAGGAACATCCAAAAATCGGTCATTTTGAAAACACGTAGCATCGTTAGATTATTTCTTAATACACAATAAATGTTTTTTTTCCCTTTCCTTTTTTTATTTTTATTATTTGTACTGACGTAGTATAATCCCGTCATTATAAAATACAACTACAGGAATACTGTAACACAAGTCATAAAAATAATAATAGTAAAATAAATTAAATACAAAATAAAGAAATGGTAATTTACCTTCACCCGGAACTTCCGAAGGGATAGCCCAGTTTACTTTAACATGTACTTATTTATATGTACAGTATATATACATATTTTATTATATTTCATTCCTTTTGCAAATGGAAGTATTCATTACAAAGGAAGTTAAGTAAAGCCAGATTTCCGATTTTTTTAATATTGGAAACAATAAATCCAATTATCTTTTTATTACTAGAACATTATTTAATTGGTGATATTTATAGAAAATGTCGTTTTTTGATTACATAAAATGGTCGTAACTATGAAGAGATACTATTTTTTCAGCCACATTTTTATTATTTGTAACCCTTCTGTGTTAGAAATAGTGTTAATAATATGTTCGTCAATTTTACCAAAAAAATATAATGTAGTATTCGTAGTATCCCGATAATATGTACCCTAATCATGGTCTCATGTTGGCGGTAGCTTGAACCACACATAACATAGGAAGATATTGGAGAGAAATGTAATAACCTGATATTACTACCATATTTATTAACGCAAATATTAACCGTTAATGCTCGATAGTTACTAAGGGTGTAAATCTAATTTAAAAAATTTATTTACTTTAGATAGCATAAATCATTTGTATATTTAAATTAAATTCCCATAATTAATCTATAGATATCAATTAATCCTGTTATAATACTAGAACAAACATAACTTTTGAAAAATAATTTCTTTAGTCTTCAATAGACAAATTAAAATTTGTTTTGGAAGTATGCAACTGTATAAAAAATGCAATATTTTTTAATTCCTAAGCCACATACAATTAAGTGGTTTTTATGATTTTCGACATCAAATTTTCCCAAATTGTAATAACACTTGTTTTATTTTGTTACTTGTAAATGAGTGGGAGCATCTATTCTTTATTTAGTCTAAAGTTGAGCGATGAATGGTTTGGATGGGTACCCCGTACCAGAATATAATAATACCGCAAGTAAATTCCGGCCTGAATAGAAATTCTTATGCATTTGCTTGCGGGTGTGACTTCTAACATAGTCAAAGTTTTGGTGAGCACCCTGTACCAGAAAATAGTAACACCGCAACGAAATGAAGCGGAAATTCCCACCTAAATAAAGGAATGTTGTGGATTGTCACGAATTTGCTTGTTGCGTGGTGTGGCTATTAGCATTTATAATAAATATCATAATATTTATTATTTTAATAATTTAATATATTTAGATAAAGCATGTTTACACGTATATTTCACTTTGAAACTGACATGATTTGTTGATGTACTAAAAGGTCTATCTATGTCGGAGTTTAGCTATGTGGTTTAGCTTTTTACCCTTAAAAGATAAATATATCTGGCTATCATTACCATAAATAGTTACAAAACAGGAGATATCCGTGAAAACTGGAAGTGAAAATAGTATAAAAAGAGGGTACCAAATTCTGTCCTGGGGAACCCAGATCACTAAGAAACGATCTTCTCGTGCTTCCACACTAAAGCCAAAATAGTTTAATAATTTTAAAATTATTTGATAAGTAAAAAAGTCAAATGCTTTAGTTTAATTTGGCAAGTTTAGAACTGTAATTTTACCACTTCAGAAGGACCAACTATATCAACAGTTGCCGTCTGCCATGACAGTTGCACAGCTGTACCCAGACCTAAAACCATACTGTTAAGGAGGTAGTAAGTTGAAATTATTTTTTGTATATATATATATAATATATATATATATATATATATATATATATATATATATATATATATATATATATATGTATATATAGTTTTTATTTGAGAATCAAGCATATTACAAAAATAGGGCAGAATACTTATGGATTTTAAATGATTTACTTTTGGAAGCCACTGCTTCCATGTAACAAGAAAATAAGATATGCGAATACATTTATTAATGGGATTATAAACGGATAGCATAGCTGGATCAAAGTATTGTTAATTCGACCAGTATCAACTGCTTTGCTCTTTATATTGCATATTGTTTCAGATAAACATTGTGTCTTGACAAAAAAATTTGATTCCTAACTAAAAATACTACCTGCTTTTAGATTATTCATATGATAATTTTGTAAAGGCAAATTATATAAAGGAGTATTGAGAGCCGCATTCACAAAATAATCGTTTGGAACGTTGGCATTATTTAAATTGTTAGATAAATCACAATTAGTACTTATAACTACATTAAATGTTTGTAGTACCTTCCACTTTTTCTTAGTACTACAACTTCAAAATTTAGTTTTTAAGTAAGCCATTTCTTCAGCGCGGATGGCGGCTGTAATATAATTCTTAAGTTGTTTATATAAGTCGTAATGTTCCGGCCTCGTATTGTTTTTAAATGTTATTAAAACGTGATTACAAGGACGCTGCATGAGCTTCATGTTTTCGATTATCCAGGGGGGGATATCGAAAGTTTTACATATTTTCAGTGTATTCAGTGGGGCATGAAGATCAAAGACTCCAATCAGACAAAAATTGAGGGATCGACCTTCTCAGCAATATTATTCATATGAGAAATATTTTGCAGAGGCTCAGGTTGAAATTATTTTAAAAAAATTCATAAAATATTTGAGACAAAGACCTAAAATAAAGGATTTTTCTGCCTTAGTCTAACAAAACGGAATTTTTTTTTTGGCAAAACTGAAAAATGGTCGGCAATATCTGCATCTAAAACGAATGCATGGCATATTTGATCAACATTTGTAAATATAATGTCAAGAAATCTTGTGGGTCTATTTTTAAATGTAAAGATTTAACTTTAGAAGAAGGAAAAGTCGGAAACCAAAAACGAAGAAAAAAACAGAGTTGTAATGCTTAATTCTCTATTCCAGTATTTCAATGATACAAAACAATAAATACATTTTGCAGAAAATAGAAAGAAAATACATATCCCCTGCTATATAAAAACTCCATATAGGGTGAAATTAGAAAAAATACAGGGTGTCCTATCATTATCTCCATTATTTTTTAAGGTATCCCTTAAAACTTTTGTTCTGTTGAAGGCTTAGCTCAAACACTTTCCAGAGGTGTTGCCACATTTAACTTAATCTGACTACAGAGTTGTTTGTTTAAGTGCAGTTTTTGGCATTTTTAGGCTACTTCTTAAATGGAATGATCCTTTTTTGATTTGACAAGAATGTTAAAAAATTCTTTGCATTTTGCTGCACTTAATGCAATTTGGTTCCAGTAAGATAAAGCACCAGCTCACAATAGGATATATAAGGAATTATCAAACATATTTGAGGACCGTTTTCTTACTTTGGGGATATAAGGTGACCCGTACGGAAGTTCCCACTAAAGGAAATGTATCAGAAGAGCGTGAAATGATGGCTAAAATATTTCTAAAGCAAGTGTCTGGAAAGAAGAGGAGAAAATTATGAACAATTTTTAGTAATTGTTTACGTATTATTTATGCATACTTAATTTTTTAGCTTAACTTGTACATATGATTAAAAAAAAATAAATCTGATAAATAACATAAATCTTTTTGTCACATTCTTAATAGTTTAATCAAATTTAAACAAAGTCTTGATTCAATTTTACCGTTTTGACGTGGTTTTCAGTTTGACAATAAAAATAGTGTTTTAAATGTAAACCGACGGTAACGGGAGTTCACAAAGTTCTATGGTTGATCCCAATTAAATGGGATAGTATTTTCAAAATCGTAAGCACTGAAAAAAAATAAATATCGACAGCTACAAGCAAATAAAGTTTATATAAAAAATAAGGCCAGTTTATAAACCAATATCATACATTTTCTTAAAATCTGTTCAAATTCAAACTGATTGTGAATGCAATAATCGGCCACCTTTATTTAAAGGCGTATTGTTGGCACAACCACTATTATTTACATGTACTGCATCTTAAATTTGAATAGATTTTAGTTGAAAAATGATAAATACCGAAAGTTTATATTTATAATTTTTAATTTTTAGTGCATCTTACCAATAGTGTAAGGTAAATAGGGTTAGGCCCACTGTCATTAGTCATTTGTAATAGACCCGTTGTTCTTAATATGTACAAGTTAAAACTTTAGAACTACTTAGTTCCTTTTTAGTAATAAGAATACAAATTAAGTGATAGTACGTACGTATATTATATATTACATACAAACATGCATGGTTTGGAATTACTATTCAATATTTCGTTTTTGACTAAACGAGGCATCTTTAGAGACCTTTACTTCACGAGATATGGAATGAGCTTGGCAAGATGAGGCCAGTTTCATACTGTTAGGAAATATAATTATCCAACCTCGCGTTGGAGAATGAGCAGTTTCTGATAAAAACTTTTAAATTTTAACCTATTTGTGTAAACCAACAAGGGCATATTTTATTTACTTAGGCAATTATCATATATTTAAACTTGATTACTTATATATAAAGGTTTTCTCGGCCCAAAATTTAAAGTATAAATTAGTTTGCAACTTACGACAATCTTCTTTTTACAGTGCACTTTACACAACTTTTCTAATATAGATTATTCACGAAAGGCCTCCTTGTGTCTGCTATCTATTTCTGAACCATTCGCATGCCATAAATAAGAAACATCATATATAATTTTTGTCATTTAACAAGTTTATCTTAAAGCCGTTAATTCCTTTTTAATTAAGACCTATTACGTACCTCATGTTTAGACATATTTATAAATATATTATTTTTTGTTTCTTGTAAAAAATAAATCGATTGCATATTTTCTATATTCCTTTTACTTCCCTGGTAAAAGGGAAGTATTGTAATCGTGAAAAAATCACTCTCCGAGATTTTTTCAGATCTTCACGTTTCAGGGTTCCTAGATGACGAAAAACATGTTTTCTCAATTCCGTCGGTCTGTCTGTCTGTCTGTTCGCGGCGTCGCGTCGCTAAAAAACTACTTACCCGATTGACTTGAAATTTTGATCAAAAATCAAGGGTCCTATGGGGATGGCCTGGTAAGATTTTGATAAAAATCCAATATGGCGAAACAAAATGGCGGATTAGTGAAATGTTAAAAAAATTATTATTACAAAACTACTCATCCAATTTATCTCAAATTTTGCAAAAACATCGAATATTATATTGGAATCAACTGGTAACATTTTGGTACGAATGCAAGAGGTCGGAACAAAATGGCAGCTTAATAAAATATACAAAAATTCAGCCTAAAAAAACTGCTTAATGGTTTGATTTCAAATTGTGTGCGATAACTAATTGTGGTATAGGGATCAACTAGTAAAATCGTGGTACTAATTCAAGATGGCTGAACAAAATGGCGGACAAATAAAATGTTTGTAAACGTGAAAAAGTCACCCTCTAACTTTTACAAATCTTTACGTTTTACGTCTCTAAATGCCAAAAAATATTGTTTTATCAAATCCGTCGGTTCGTCTGTCGGTTTCTCTGTCTGTCTGTGATTTCTCGGCATAGCTTAAAGACTACTTACCCGATTGATTTCAAATTTTAGTCAAAAATTAAGGGTCGTGGCCTGGTTTTTAGTAAAAATACAGTATGGCGAGACAAAATGGCGGCCTAGTGAAATGTTAAAAAGGTTATTATTAAAAAACTTCTCAGACAACTTATGTGAAATTTTGCAAAAAACATCAAGTGTTATGTTGGAATAAACTGGTAACATTTTAGCACGAATCCAGGATTGCGTAACAAAATGGCGCCTTAATAAAATATTTAAAAATTCAGAATAACTACTTAATGAATTGATTTCAAATTGTGTGCTATAGCTAATTGTTGTATAGGGATCAACTAGTAAAAAAGTAAGTGGTACTAATTCAAGATTGCGGAACAAAATGGCGGCCAAATAAAATGTTTGTCATCGTGAAAAAATCACCCTCTCAAATTTTACATATCTTCACGCTTTAGCGTCCCTAGATGCCAAAAAATATGTTTCATCAATTCCGTCGGCCCGTCTGTCAGTTCGCGGCATAGGACTAACCCGATTGACTTCAAATTTTGACAAAAAAAGTAAGAGTCATATGGGGATGATCTGGTAATATTTTGGTAAAAATCGAGTACGACAAAAACAAAATGGCGGTCTAGTGAAATGTTAAGAAAAAATATTATGAAACAGCTACTTGTCGAATTTATTTCAAATTTTATGTAAACATATCATGTTGGAACAATTGGTAACATTTTGGTATGAATCCAAGATGGCGGCACAAAACAAAAAACACGAAACTACTTGCCATAGCTAATTATGGTATAGGGCTCAACTAGTAAAATTAGTTACTAATTCAAGATGGCGGAACAAAATTGCGGCTAAATAGAAATTTTGTAATCGTGAAAAATTCACCTTATAGATTTTACATATATTCACGTTTTAGTGTTCCTAGATATCAAAAAATATGTTTTATCAACTCCGTCGGTCCGTCTGTCGGTCTGTCTGTCAGTTCGCGACATAGCTTAAATAATACTTACACGATTGATTTCAAATTTTGACCAAAAATTAAGGGTCATATGAGGATGACCTGGTAACATTTTGGTAAAAATCCAATATGGCTTAACATGGTTAAAAAATTTTAATTAGAGTGGTTGGGGTTAAGATTTAGCAAAAAAAAACTGTTGACATTTTGGAACTTAATTTGTGCATCCTCAGGACACATATGTAGATCCTATAACCTGCAGAAAACCCATATTATCAGTCTTTACCTACTCCGTTGATCCGCAGATATTTCCTAGATGGTAAGTTTCTATATGGTTTTCGTTAGCAAACCTCTTGTTGTTATGTTACAGTGGTGTATTATTTGGGGTTAGGGCCCAATTAAAAAACAAAACTCTATTTTTAAATAGTCGACGTTACTCAATTTTGTTGTTGCATCATAGTTTCTATATCCTGCATGATCTCCATATTATCAGGCTTCACCTACTCCGTTGGTCCGCAGATATTTCCCAGATATTATGTTTCTATGGTTTTCGTTAACGATCCTCATGTGGTTATGTTAGAGTGGTGTACTTTTTGGGGTTAGGGTCCAGTAAAGAAACAAAAGACTTCTTTAAATTGTCGACGTTTCGCAACTTTATTTTTGCATCCTCAGAATACATAGATTCTATCTCCTGCATAAAGCCCGTATTATCAGTCTTTACCTACTACGTTGGCCCTCAGATATTTTCCAGGTATTAAGTTTCTAAATGGTTTTCGTAAACGATCCTCTGGTTTTTATGTTAGAGTGGTGAATTATTTGGGGTTAGGGTCCAGTAAAGAAACAAAAGACTTTTTTAAATTGTCGACGTTTTGCAACTTTATTGTAGCATGCTCAAGACACATAATATATAGATTCTATATCCTGCATGAAACCCATATTATCAGTATTTACCTACTCCTTTGGTTTGCAGATATTTCCCACATTTTAAGTTTCTAATTGGTTTTCGCTAACGATCTACTTGTTGTTAGAATGGTGTATTATTTGGGGTTAGGAAATATCTGCAGACCAACGGAGTAGGTAAAGACTGATAATATGGGTGTCATGTAGGATATAAAATCTGGGTCCTGAGGATGCAACAATAAAGTTACAAAACGTCGAAATTTTAAGAAAGTGCTTTTGTTTTTTTACCGGAAGTATCTGCATGCCAGAAGAGTAGGTAAAGTCTGATAATATGGGTTTCAATTTAAGATGGCGAAACAAAATGCCGGCCAAATAAAATTTAAAAAAAATCAATGTAAAAAAATCTTCTTGAATTGAAAACTGGTACGAATTCAATATGACATAGCAAAATGGTGGTATGTGTCAATGTAAAAACTACTTAATAAGTTTATTTTATTATGCCCAAAAGACAAGTGTAGCATAGGCAGAAAGAAAATGGTAAAATATTGGTAGGAATCCAAGATGAACAAATAAAAATGAAAATACAGTATATGTAACACATATATACTGTGACTACGTACAGAACTGAATTGGGCACCCTTCACTATTCCTAAAAAATGGAAAAAAATCATAACAAGGGAAGTTCCGGGTAAAGAAATTTACCGATTTTTTAAATTTTGTAAAGATTACCACTTATCGGTAGGTACTTAAGCAAGGGGTAGATTGCTTTGGGTAGAAAAACTAAATTTTTACATTTTTTGGGAGAATAGTTAGACTTGGGAGCCACGAATTACTTACGATCGAGTCCGGCTTCCGCGAAGAAAGTGAATGTTTCCAAGTACTATAGACAAAAGCCTATGACAAGTGCCCAGAATAAGATCCTGTATCCCCTTATTTCAGAAGTTATAAAAGTTCGGAAAAAATTCAAAAGGAGAAATTCTTATTTTTACTTTTATTACAGGCATATATACAGGATGTGTAATTTCTTTGCACCAAGTATCAACTTTTTATCAAGTTTTTAAGCTCCCGTTAGATTTTATCTCGACTTCGGTGAAAATATTTTATACCCATTTCTTAGCATTTTGAAAATATTGGCATCTCAAAAAAATATCGAAATAACTAATTAATAACACTGGCCGACAAGATTTTTCTAACACAGGCCAACTAATTATTTTCACAATGGAAATACCCCACCAATAATAAAAAAAATATTCGGAAAGCCCTAATACGTACCATTTTTTAATAGCCTAATTAGATCCTTTTATATTGGCAGGTAAAGAATTGTATTGTGGGGCGGCTAAAATGGGCCCATTTTACAACGGAAAAATTACCTAGACTGGGTTGTTTACAACATTAGACATAAAATAAACGTTAAACATCATTCCTCTGTTGAGTTTCGAATTGAGTGGTTCTCTGTGTATCGATAAGCAAGTGTATATGAAGACGAGAATGTCGAGTCAAACGCGCCGAAGTTGCAAAATTTCTTTTGATAAATTTTGTTATATTCGTGGAGAATTTCTGGTGAAATCACAAGCCAGGACATTTACCGAAAATGTAAAAAAAACCTACTTTAAGTATTTAGGTGCGTTAATTGGGGATCAAGATAAGCGGTGGGCTGACCATGTGTGCTGTGTTAGTTGTAGTGTATCATTGGAGCAGTGGATGAAGGGAAAGAGAAAAAGTATGCCTTTTGCAGTTCTAATGGTATGGCGAGAACCCACCAATCATTCTCACGATCGTTATTTTTGCCTGAAGTCAATATAGAATATCCAAATTTGCAATCTGCCATACGACCTGTTCCTCACAATGCAAATTTGCCAGTGCCGATTGCGCCTTTAAATTGGCAAGCTATTGATTTGGGAGATTATGGAGATAACGAATCATCAGGCAGCTCAGAAGAACAGTGCACCGATTCCACTTTTACCACAGGTCCCAGTTCCGGCGAGCCACATTTGATTGTTCAAAATGAATTAAATGATTTAGTACGTGATTTGGGGTTAGCCAAGCAGCAGTCAGAACTTCTGGGTCTCCGTCTTAAGGAATGGAACCTATTGGCCAAAGAAACAAAAATTAAGGAATTTCAGAAAAAGAAATGCTATGTTTTCTGAATTCTACAGTATGGAAAATTCGTTGTGAGCGTGTACTGATGTAGACAGTTTAATGCAGGAACTTGATATTGAATATTCTCCCCGTGAGTGGCGCTTATTCATAGACTCATCTAAATATAGCTTAAAAGCTGTGTTATTGCATAATGGAAATATACAATTCTTCTATACCAGTTGCCCATTCAGTTGCATTGAAAGAAAATTATGAAAATATGCGCACGATTTTGGATAAAATAAACTACAATAGGTATAAATGGCAGATATGTGGGGACTTAAAAGTTATAGCGATTTTAGTGGGACTTCAGGGGGGATTAACAAAATATTGCTGTTTTCTTTGTTTATGGGACAGTCGTGCAATAAATTAGCATTATGTAACAAAAATTTGGCCAGAACGAAGCGAATTTCAACCGGGATGGCAAAATGTTAAATTTACACCTCTTGTTGATCCCAAAAATGTCTTTTGCCTCTCTTCACATTAAAATTGGGCTGATGAAAAACTTTGTGAAGGCTTTGAATAAAGACGGTGATGGATTTAAATACCTAAGACCAGTTTTTCCCCAGTTAAGTGATGCCAAATTAAAAGAATTTATTGGGCCACAAATTATAAAATTGCTGGACGATATCAATCTTACGGAAAAGCTTACCAGGCAGGAACTCATGGAATTCATTTGTTAATGTAGTAAGAGGATTTTTAGGCAACAATATCGATCAAAATTATGAACAATTAGTTAATGAACTCTTAGATGTCTATAAAGCGCTTGGTGCCAGAATGTCATTAAAAATTCAATTCCTCCATTCCCATCTGTCATTTTTTCCTAAAAATTTGGGAGCTGTTAGTGACGAGTAGGGTGAAAGGTTTCACCAAGATATCAGAACAATGGAAATTCGGTACCAAGGACGATGGGATCTAGCCATGATGGATGATTACTGTTGATTTTTGAAGAGAGAAGATAGGACACCTCATAAACGGAAAAAATAAAGTTTAATTAGTGTTTTAAATTAATATTTCTCTCGTTTGCTTTTCTCTTAGATGTATGGTATGTTTAAAAGGCGAAAACTGTAAACATAGTCAATAAACAGGGTTAAGAATTTTCTGAAATCGTTTTTTCTTTAGATATTAAGTATCGTAACATTCGATATGGTTCTACAACTCTAACAAGAAAACCCTATATGCTATAACTTTTTTTGTATTTGGATAGATCCATTCTATTAGATTATGCTATTCTGATTTGTGTTACGACAAAAAAAATTTTTTGTCGGCCAGTGTAAGCAGAAAATGTCAAAGAAAAAAAAACAAATAAAACCACAAAAAACCAATGGCTAATTTTCTTGTCGCAGACATTAAGACTAACTAATTAGTCATAACAATATTTCAGTTTTGATACGCAGGTGTTTGAAAGACAGAGCCAAACGAGCGTGTGTATGTGAGCTATATTATTACATTTTTGGATCCTCTATAAAATTTCAATCTTACCTTACATTACACTCAATATATCTTATGTGCATAGTTTTCTAGATATCAAGGAACATTTTTTTTTCGTTTAAAATACCAATTTGTTTATTTATCAACCTAGTGAAACAGTTATCGACAAATTTTATTAATCAAGCGCAAGCAATTTGAAACTATAGTTACAGTAAAATAATTTTATCGACCTTAATGCATTGTTTTTATTTTTGTTATATTCACATGGTTTGGGATGATAACTATCTTCAACGGTTTTCGAGTGTAAACTGGAATCACTCTCCCAAACGCTATAAATTTATCGAAAATAAAGACAATATAAGTTCGACAGAATTGAATATCTGAAAAAATTCTGTATGTATATAGTACCCTTATTGAATATGCAATAACACAGCTCAAATGAGGGTTTTTAGAGCAAATATTTTGTAAAGTGTAGTGTAAAGGAAGGAACGGAAATGTTCCATAGCCACCGAGAAACTCAGATTTGACTCCACTTGCCTAATTCCTAATTACTATGGAGTACCTTAAAAGATAGCGCTTATCGAACTCGGAACAATAATGTAAATGAATTAAGGAATAACAGTAGAATGCAAATCGAGTTTCTCAATGGTAGTTACGGATTCGGCACCAAACGCTGAAAGAAAAAATTATATTTACCACATATATAGCCAAATACACGGGGAACACGTACGCCATTTAATATAAATTTTCAATTCGAAACTTGTTTCTGGTCTAAACTATTTAAGTTAGAAATAAATAATTTTAAAATTGAGTTTTTAAATTTTTAGTTCCTTCGTAAAGGGAAGTATTATAATGGGAAAAAATCACCCCTCGAGGTTTTTTCATACCTTCTTATCCGATTGACTTCAAATTTTGAACAAACATTAAGGGTAATATTGGTATGGCACGGAAATATTTTGGTAAATATCTAGTAGTACGAAACAAAATGGCAGCCTGGTGAAACGTTATAAAATGTATTACTATATCCAGTTTATCTCAAATATTGTACATAAATCAAGTTTTACATATAAATTAACTGGTAACATTTTGGTATTAATCCAAAACAACTGAACAAAATGGCGGCCAAACAAAATGTTTAAAAACATAAAAAATCTTCTTATTCAATGGACTTTAATTTAGAAAAATTATACGTGATATAAAGATAAACTGTCACAAATTTAACAAAACGGCGGTGTTCGTTAATGTAAAAACTATTTATTTAATTTATCAATATTGTTGCTAAATGAATATGTATCGAACTAAGTGGGGTCACACTTCACTATTTCTAATAAAACGGAAGATTCACAAGGTGAGAATTTCCGGGTACCGGAAGTTTACCGAATTTTTAATATTCTTCCTAAACTTTCGCTAAAAAAACGAATTAAACTAAAATATTTTGAATCTTAGTACAAAATTATACCTAAGATAGCAATAATAATTCGTATTTATATTTTTGACTATGCATTATAATTTGGAATCATAAATAAGATATATATGTTTTTTTCAATATCTGGCAAACTAAGCACACTAGGTGTATTAAGTATATTGAATGTTATGGTGGATCCAAAACCATAATAATATACAAGATGTTCCATAAGAGATTTCCGAAATTCTAATGTTCCAACATATACTTGTTTGGCCACTCTTTAAAAATACCCTGTATTTTAGAACTTTAATATGGATATTACTAAGTATCTTCTGTGGTGTCCTAATCTTTGCAACAAAAAAAGTAGCCTCTGGTGTTTTAGTTGTTTTATTTATTTTTTGACATTTTTTTAGACATCGCTTTTTCGATTTTTTTTTTGAGATGCCAATATCTCTATAACGGTAAAACATTGGTATATAAGATTCATTACAAAATTTAACGGGCGACTTAAAAAATATAGGGTGTTCTATTTAAAATAAGAAAGTTGATACTTAGTGCAAAGAAACTAAGCACGCTCTTTATATGCCAGCAAAGCCAAAGCAAGAAACTTTCATATTGAATTTTTTTCTTTTTTTTTTAGTTCGTGGAATAAGCGAATAGAGGATCTTATTCTGGACACCCTGTACAACAACACCATGGCTTTCATAGTAGATGTGACCAAAGCAGCTTGATATAGTCAACTCATATTACACATAACAATCTACTGCATAAATAAAAATTTGAGTAATCAGTGATGTGAAATTAAGCATAATTTCGATCCATTAAAATAATGCTTTTCTTTACAGTAAACCATATATTATAGTCAAATCACAGCCAACACACGATTACACCCAAGATATGGTCTATTATGATCCGGGAACAGATTGTGTCGAGACCCTATGTAAAATGTGTTATCGCTGAGACTCTTTTTAGATAAAAATATACGCACGATTCGAGTTGGAATCGTTTAGACTGCCACGCCTGTACGTAGAAAAAGGGTAATAAAAATGTGTTCTTAAGACCTTAAGTATGAAATGCATTAGCATTCTAATAAATGATTATAAACTAATTAACCCATTAAAAAGTGCAATGTTTTGTGGTAAAAACTATGGGAATGCGCTAGACTTCTATTAAAGCTTAAAAGTAAGGTCTCGCTGAAAACTATATAAGGTAATTTTACTGCCATTTCTATGTGTGGTAGAACGCTTGACTTATTGGAATGCCTTGACTACTTAGTACTTCAAAGCTCTCCACGACTAGTACACGAATAAAGCTGAATTTCAGCTCTATCGGTGACAGAAATCTAAATATGCTTTATTCTTTGTTACTCCCATATCCAAAATGAAGTATATATATATATATATATATATATATATATATATATATATATATATATTAAAAACAGCCATACTAGAACTCTAACACATTCTACACATTATTCTATATAGTTTTTACTTGAAAATCATTGAACTTTAGTTCAGTGTTTTGCGATATGTATGCCACTAAAGACGCAGCGTCATATTATAGCCCAATAGAAATAGATTATTGGCAGGATCAACAATGGTAAGAGTTTGAATAGGTACAAGTTCTAACAAATTGCTTATCAGTGGTACGATCGGTTAGAGCAATGGGCTAGAGATTCAGAGGTGCTGGTTTGATAACCGCTCGTACCATAGCTTTTGCTGTTGATTAGATATTTCTAAAAAAATATTTCAGAGTTTAAAAAAAACTGATAAAATACTTCTATTCAGAAATAGTCACAATAAAGGCTAAACTTCGAAAAAAGTCAGACCAAGGTGGATTTGTGTGGAGGCCTTTATTTTAATGTTCTAAACAAGAACCGAAAGAAAAGTCTAGCTTTTGCAATTATCTCAAAAACTATAATTTTTCAAGAAAAATAGTTATAAGCAAAATTGTAGTTAGTTGTATGTTAGTTTTCCTCCTAAAATCAATTGTTTTTGCAATATTAAGTTTTGTGTCTAAAACTTACGTTTTTTTTCCCTTACTGTAGCAAACTGGTAGAAGTATGTTCAATCAAGAATAGTAACTTTTGCAGCATATCCAGTTTAAACATTATACACACTAAAAAAATATTAAGAAATCATGGTTCTTGGGATTAGATCGTGTCAAATTCCAATTAGCACAAGTCGGAAAAAAAATTTAAATGACCAGACAGCGTTTCTTATAAAAATTCAATACATCTCACTGAAATATAAATAGATCTATTTTATTCTAAATGTAAAAAACTATAAATTTGTCTATACCCCGAACTTCTCTCCGTGGAAATTCTACTATACACCTATTAAACAGTTTTCCGCTCATACCATAACTTTTACTATTGATCAAATATTTCTAAAAAACAGGATTCTTTTGTTGCTAAAAATAACGAAATACCTATTTGACCATTGCCAGGTGTAAATTATTGCATAATTAGAAAACAGGTATAATTATTTTTTTACGTTATGCAACTGGTGACAAAATCGTTATTTTAAATGGAATACCCTGTATGTTTATCAATTTTCAAATTTATATGTATTTCTCAAAAAAAGTACATATCCAATTTATCTCAAATTTTGCACAAAAATCAAGTATTATGTAAGAACTGCTAAAATAATCCAAGATAGCGGAAAAAATGGCGGCTTGATAAAATATTTAAAAATTCAACCTGAAAAAATTACTTAATGAATTGATTTCAACTGATGTGACATAACTAATTGTAGTATAGAGAAGAACTAGTAAAACTGTGGTACTAATTCAAGATGGTGGAACAAAATGGCGGCCAAATAAAAATTTTGTATTCTGAAAAAAAATTTACTCTCAGGTTTTACACATCTTTGCGTCTTAGCGTCCCTAAATACCAAAAATTATGTTTTATTAATTGCTTCAGGAGTAAAGGAAAGTTACCGATTTTTTAATTTTAAATTTAGATGACAAATAATTGCTTAAAAAATCATAAATATATCTTTTTTAAATACCCTCTAATATTTGGCTCCATATATTGTATAACCTATTATCCAATTTTTATAATATGCATTTGTGCTATTTTTTAACATATCTGTTATTAGTTGACAAAAAAACAATTGGTGTAAAATTGTTTATTTCTTATCAAATAATGTCAAAAATCTTATCTAAACTGTAATATATTTAAGCAAATTATTAATACATATTTTGTTACTGTATCGACACTGTATACTTATTTATAACAATAGGTAAAGAATGTAGTTTTTATATCATGGTACCACATCGAAAGCGGACACACGTATTGATTTTACGAGTAGTATATATTATAACTTGTTCTGAATAAAAGGTTTCAGTAAATTATAATGTCTATTTATTCCCAAATAACCGGAAAATTCCACATTGGCGACGAGGAGTGAAACACTTCAGTTTAAATGTTAGGATCCACGTGTTTCAGTATTGTACCATGGTGCATAATATATAGTTACGTTTTATTTTGAACAACAAGAAAATCCATCATATTATGGACAAATTAGGGAATTCAGTGCTCAAAATAGTGACTGGGTAATATATAAAAGACTTCTGGATAATTATTTTACAGTAAATTCTATCCAAGATGATGGAGAAAAGAAAGCCTTGTTACTTAACGCTCTGGATGAAGAGGCGAACAAGCTTATATACAATCTGGCTCTTCCTAAAATGCCAGAGGACAAATCCTATGCAGAACTCACTCTATTATTTAACACTCACTTCAAAGTAGCTGAATCGGTCTTTGTGGCTAGATCCAGGTTTTTTTCATCGTTCAAAGAAGTGAATGAAGGTGCTACCGAATGGGCGGCGAGAGTGCGTAGTTTAGCAATAAACTGCAGGTTTGAGGAGGCTGTTTTCGACATGATGTGACGTGACCGTTTTATCATAGGATTCGATAAGGGGCCAGTGCAGTCAAAACTTTTCAAACAAGAGATCTCCAAAAAGTTTGCTGAAGTTGTTGAAGTGGCAGTTACAGAATTAGCGGCCGTAGATGTTTCTTCCAGTGTTGATCAATTTAAAATAAAGCAAGAAAGTTCAGTGCAACACATCAGTGGTAACCGTTCGACTAGTTGTGCAAGTGGTTCTAAAAGTTTAAATAAATGTGCGTGTTGCGGGCGAAAAAATCACGTTACGCCGAAATGTCGTTATCGCGACTATGTGTGTAATTCCTGTAAGGTAAAAGGTCATTTAGCACCTATGTCTCCAAAAAACAAAGGTAATAATTTTTATAGTAAAAAATATAGTGGTAAAAATATACAAAATTACATAGAAAGTGAGAATATTTTTTCTATTAATGATAATCAGGTAGTAAAAAATCCCTTTGTTATAAAAATTTTGATTAATAATAATATGTATGATTTTCAGTTAGATACGGGAGCTAGCATATCTGCTATTTCAGAAAAATTCTGGAAAGATAATTTTTCTTATTATAAATTATACCCTTCAAATAAAAATTTAAATGTTTATACCGGACAAAAAATAGTAGCTCTTGGAATCTGTAAAAATGCAAAATGTTAAATGTTTATATAATTAAAAACTGGGGACCTCCTATTTTAGGTAGAGATTTCATGTCATTATATGATTTAAATATTTCACAAATTAATTTTTGCCACGAATCTGATCAAGTCAGATTACCTATTAAAAAGTATGACAATCTTTTTTCTCCGGGGTTAGGAAATTTTAACAAAGGTACCGTTTCACTTAAATTACGGGATGAGTCGGTCGCGCCTAAATTTTTTAGGGCTCGCCCTTTACCTTACGGTATTCGCGACAAGGTTGAAAGCGAATTATGTAATTTAGAAAAATTGGGAATAATAAAACCTGTCGATTTTTCTCCTTGGGCAACGCCAGTCGTACCCGTATTTAAAAAATGGGGAGCTGTTCGAATATGCGGCCATTTTAAAGTAACCTTAAATTCTGTTTTAGAAATCGTTTCCTTTGCCTCGCATTGAAGATCTTTTTTCTAAACTTCAGAGTGAGGTAATATTTTCAAAAATTGATCTTTCTCAAGGATATGCTCAAATTCGTTTGGATGAAAAGTCGAAACAACTTGCTACTATTTCAGCACATAAGGGCTTATTCCAGTATCAGAGATTACCGTATGGAATTGCGTGTGCTCCTTCCAAATTTCAAAAAATTATGGAATCTTTGACACAGGATATGGCAGGCTGTGTATGTTTTTCAGACGATGTATTAGTTTCCAGTCGGAATAATTCAGAACATTTATTGCGTCTAAATAAATTATTGTCTAGATTACAAAGTGTCGGTTTAATGTTTGAACCGGAAAAGTGTTCCTTTTTTCAGGACAAAGTATGTTATCTTGGTTACATAATTGACAAAGACGGCTTGCATACTACTCCTGAAAAAATTAGAGCAATAAAAAATGCGCCCGTACCAAAAAATATAAAAGAATTACAGTCAGTATTGGGCACGATTAACTATTACGGTAAGTTCGTACCTAACCTAGCTACCTTGTTGAATCCTTTGTACAAGCTGTCATAAAAAGACTCAAAATGGTCTTGGGACAAGTTTTGTGACGAAGCATTCAAAAATGTAAAAAATACTTTGACATCCGCCGAAATTTTGGTTCACTATAATCCTCAATATGAATTAAAATTGACTACGGATGCCAGTCCTTGCGGGGTAGGTTGCGTTTTATCTCATGTTCTTCCCGACGGAAAATCGCGTCCGATTGCATATGCGTCGCGGACGTTATCGTCCGCAGAACAAAATTACTCTCAAGTTGAAAGGGAGGGACTCGCGATTATTTTTGGGCTATGTAAATTCAACCAGTACCTATATGGGCGCGAATTTATTTTTGTAAGTGATAATAAACCCCTTATTGCTATATTTAGTCCCCAAAAGGGCATTCCACAATATTCGGCAAACCGTTTAAGAAGGTGGGCAGTAACTTTATCTAATTTTAGATATAAAATCCAATATGTAAAATTAAAACATAATTCTGCAGATTTTTTATCAAGATTGCCAGTTGAAAACAATAAAGACGAAATTTGGTAATCTGTTGATCCCGATTACGTAAATTATTTTTTCGAAAATCAACTTATTTCAACAAATTTCGAATTAATTTAAAAAAAATACTACGCAAGATAGTGTATTTCAGTCTGTGATTAGATTTGTGCAGACTTCTTGGCCAAAACGATTTAAAATTTAAGGCATTTTATTCAATTAGGCATCAGCTTACTATTGAAAACGAAGTTTTGTTATGGAATAATAGAAAAAAAAAATTAAAAAACTGTAAAAACTGCCCTGTTCATAAAATATCTCCGCCAAAAACAAAATGAAATCCTTGGGAATGGCCACTTGAAGTTTTTTCAAGAATCCATATAGATTACATGGGCCCATTTCTTAATAAATATTTTCTTATTATATTAGATGCTCACTCTAAGTGGGTGGAAGTTTTTCCAACTAATAATATTACGTCACATTTTACTATATCTGCGTTGCATAGTACATTCGCGAGATTTGGTTTACCGAAATCTATTGTATCGGATAATGCACGTAATTTTACAAGTTTTGAATATAAAAATTTTTTAGATAAATATGCACAATTGCACCATTTTTTCCTCAATCAAATGGAGCAGCGGGAAATGCCGTAAAAACAATTAAAAATTCCTTAAAAAATTGTTTGGGACATAACAAAAAATTAGATATACAAGTTTCTTTATAAAATTTTTTATTCGATTACCGAAATACGGCACATGCTACAACAGGTGTTTCTCCAGCATCGCTTATGTTTGGTCGTGATTTAACAACACGGTTTTCCTTATTAAAGCCTAATTTAGTGAAAATTCAAAAGCATGTTTGTAAAAATCGAGAAAAACAAATTAAAAATTTTGGAGGCAAGGAAGGAACAATGTATAAAATAGGAGATAAGGTTTTGGTGAAGGATTATCGCGAAATCAATACATTTTCGTGGATTCCGGGAATTATAAAAAAAATTATTGGAAAATGTACATATATTGTTAAAATTCCGGAACTTAATAAAGAGTGGAAACGTCATACTAACCAAATTAGAAAAACAAAAGTTCAAAGTGGTTTACATGACAATGAGATCTCTACTAATGTTCTTATAAATGATGATGACGTAATTGAAGTGAAAGATTGTCAAGATGCCCAAAACAATTTAAAATTAGACATAGAGTTAGATAATCTTTCTACTCCAATTTTTCAGAGACCTAAAAGAACTATTAAACCACCTGACAGGTTAGGTTATGAATAATTAATAATAAGTTTGTAAATTTTTAGGTTTCTTATATTTATGTAAGCTCTACATTATGTTTGTTCATTATGCATGATATAAAGTTTTAATGAATTAAATTATATAACATATACATATTTTTTATATAACTTCTTTTTGGTGTGGGAGGATGTAATATATTTAAGCAAATTATTAATACATATTTATTTACTGTGTCGACACTGTATACTTATTTATAACAATAGGTAAAGAATGTAGTTTTTACATCATGGTACCACATCGAAAGCGGACACACGTATTGATTTTACGAGTAGTATATATTATAACTTGTTCTGAATAGAAGATTTTAGTAAATTATAACGTCTATTTATTCCCGAATAACCCGAAAATTCCACAATAACTTATTCTTTTTTTATGTTTGCTTTGAATTGAATTATGTCATCGACTGTGAAAATAACTGGTTTATCATTGAAAAATTAAATCTATTTCGATTGATCATCAATAATTTTATTAGTTTGTTATGAGCTGTCATTTTTTCTTGAGACATTGATATCAGTTGCCCTTGCGTTTATTAACCCTGTATATTTATGGCTTCAGTTGTTACGCCAACATTAAAATTTGTAATTCAAAGTTAAGTTTATAGGATTATTAACACTTCCTCTATTTAATATCAATTTTCCCTTTAGGCACCTTAACAAAAATAATGTTTTTCATTTCAGTACTTAGTTTTCAGTAAAAGCAAGATTGATTAACCGAGGTCTGTTCATCATCTCGAAAATAAATTATTCTTATATATTTCCTTATAGTGTTTGTCTAATTATGTAGTTTAAGATTTGATGGTGCATTTTGTTTAGGCAAAACACGTGTAATCATTGCTTTACGCTATTTGACTGAGACCGAGAATTGTTTTCCTTTCCTAGAAATTAGTCTCTTTCTCAGATTATCTCTCTGCGCGACTTGCCTCTTGTTAATAATTTTAATTAAATTCTACGTTTAACTGACATTTATGGTTTAAGTAATTCCTTTCTTATTTATATGCCTATGATAGGAGCATATAAATAAGTTTATATTGTTTTCGAAATACCGCAGCCCATTGTCTCAATTTGACATTCCGCAAATCTATAAGATTATCCTAAGAAATATTTAGTAATCTTGGAATATATTGCAAAATATTAAAGTTTTTTGCACTGCCAGAACAAAATAAACTAAAAAATCTTTTATTTATTTAATTTAGATTTTTTTTCTTAAACATTTATTTCTTAAAATAAATTAATTTAACTATTTTGCATTTTCTATGACATGCAACGTCAATAATTTACATCGTAATGATTTTAGATGTTCTGGTCATCCCCGTTATAGGAATATATCCTTATAAAGCCAATATTCTGATGAAACTGTCACAAAGAGTTATTTTCATTCAATCACCAAAATGAAATAAAAAAACGCACGTTAAACGTGCGAATAATGCCAGTAATCTGATGCAAGTCTTACGGTCGAAAACTATTAAAAATAGATTATAAATAAACAGAACGCAAAATATATAAGTGATTACGTAGCCAAAATATAGAAATGTTACCTGGTTTGATACATACAGTTTTAAAAGAAATGAGAACGAGAATCTTTAGTAGCAGTTTTACGAAGATCAAACTTTAATGTTATTAATATGACATTTACAGCAACCTGTAAATATAAGAAATCATGATTCTTATATAATATGTCAAATTCTAACTAATTTCCAACGTTTCGCTCACGATTGCACGAGGATTCTCCGAGATCTTGACTATTCAAGATGAAAACACTGAATTTCGTCTTATGTTTGTAAATATATTAAATTATAAATATTATTAGGCAATATATTGGCATACTTGGTGTGCAGATCTAAAATTTACTTAAAAGATGCCTATCTATCTCTAGAAACTATCAGCGTTTTTCTTCCCTAATGTGCCAAATAACTAACATGCCCAAATTTCATATAACAACCAAGAAACTATACATTCTGGTGTGTTTGTACACATGAAACAACCATATATCTCGGATCTAATAGTTATTAGCCTGTGTTACATCTACATTTTTGATTAAAGTAACATTAATGATATCATTGAAATTATTGAAGTATATTAAGTTCGTTTAATTTATGCTGTGAGCTAGGTAGCCCCATGGATAAAGCGTTTGTACTGTGTAGGGGTTGAGTTAAACCTTCATCAGGTATGTTTTTTCTTAGTTTTCTTTTGTATCAAAACCTATAATTTCGGATGTAATCCTGTTTTAAATATCGGACAATGTTTTTGGTTAGCCCTTGCTAGGCTTTTTTTTTGGGTTGATATAAGAAGTGTATCTATAATAAAATTACACGTGCCAACGTTATTTCACTCAAAACTGCTAAACTAAGATCTCTTATACCTGAGTCTCAGCCTAATTATTATAATTAAAATAAAATACATCTAATATTTTTTAAAATTTATTTATGACCAAAGCTAGGAATTCCTTAACTAAACTTCTTGTAAAACCCGTAATCTGAAATAGGGCAGGGATCATTTTTTAAAGATTATCCTATGGCTAATGGCTTATAGACAACATAGAACGGAAGCTTTCACGGCTTTGGTCAATTAAGACATCAGACCGTGTCAAATTGGAATTACTATCCGAAGTTTCGTCTTCGATTGCACGAGGCATCTTCAGGGATCTTTACTCCACGAATCTGAATGAGCTCGAAGAGAATCAGGCTGGCCTTTATACCCGACTTGTGCTCGCCGAACCGTGACCCTGTGTTAAGATCGGTTTTCACGTGTGATGTAGACCGTAACCCGTGTCTCTATTGAAATTTTTTGTATGTTTAAATATTTTAATAGATTCTCTAACTTTTCGTTTATAAAAACCTGGAATTGATGCTAGAACCTTGGTTTCCTTTACATTTATGAAATGACCAGTGTTATGCTGGTGTTCAGCTACATCAGATTGAACAATTTGTTTCTTTTTAATACATCATTCATGTTCCTTAAGTCTTGTTGATATTGAGCGTCCTGTTAGACAATATAATAATCTACATTTTAAAGGACTTTTGGATTTTAAGACATCCATACTCTATGCTTTCTATGAATAAATTTATGTATATGTGATGTATTTACCAAAAAAGTATTATTAAGGTATACATGGGTGAATTATTTTCTTAGCTTTAAAAATCATATTTATTTTGTAGTAAAAAAATAACTACCGTCAAGACTTTTACTCAAACGAAGTAATTTAAAACAAAATAATTTGCCTTAAATATTGTTGTCGGAGCTCAATTTTTTGCCATAGAATTCAATTATATTCAGGGCTGAATTAATATATTAATTTTAAATTTACCTTTTATTTATTATGTAAAAAAACTTTTCGTTTCTCGTACATGTTTACGATTATTATTCTAATTCTAATTCTAATCGAAAGTTAATATTTTTCAAGCTCTTGAAAACAGACTCAATTTTTTTATATTCTTCCATAAGATGGAAAACAACTACCATAAGATAATAAAATATATATAGACAATAAAAAAATACTAAGACAGGAATGTATTACTCCCTTTGTTCTAACTCGAATCAAGAATTACCCACTAGACACTGTATCTCTATGTACGTATAACACTTTATATTATATAATTCAGCTTTCGACCCTGGAATAATAGGTCTAAAAATATTGTAGATTCATCCAGAATACTAGTTTTCTCATTTTCGCAACCAGGCGCGCATCTCCGGTTTAGATATGGGGATAGATGATATGTCAAACTCCACAAATTTTAGTTATGTATAGTTATTGGTACCTATCGATAGTCTATTGCTACCTATCGATAATTGCGACAAAGGCGGTTTTGGGAGACGTACATTCCTCGTACCGAATAGAGACATTCGAAAGCGAGAAAAATAGCCAAATGTGATTTTGGCGAATCGTCAGCAAAACTGTTCTTTTCAGAACGACAGTAGTGACCGGATCTACACCCGGAGTGAAAACACATATATATATATATATATATATATATATATATATATATATATATGTTTTTTTAGATGATTTTTTTGGAATATCCCTAATAAACTGTTATCTTTGATGTAGAAATATAAGATTTTTAAAACTGTAATTGACACATACAAAAAAGGGCCAATTCGGTTAAATTGCAAAGACAAGACATGTCCGGCGACTCTGTGACATCAGGTAACCATATATATAATAGACATATTGATTTATAAAATATAGTGATGTAAACTGCAAATACCATATAAATATTCTTTGCAATTCTTTGTTACTTCAAGAAGAGCAATATTTTCTCAGATTATGTTATGTAGCTTGAAATTTTGGGATAATTATCTAGATAAATTAATGTTTATTCTTTGCAAATAAGGCATTTTTTATTATTGGATCTTTTTTAAACAATCCTATATGGCTTCAATAAAAGTTTTTTAATAACATACTTTATTAAATACAAATGCTCAAATCAAAAAATTATAGTACCAATAGTCAAAAACATAAAAATTGATAAGGGACGTTCAAATTCTGCTAAAAAGACTTCCATATGAAGGTTTTACCTAAGAATCCTAGTTGTAGAAAGGAATGGGTTATAAGAAATGAAAAGGGATAAATGGATTTCTATAATCACATCACAATTATGTGAGGTATGAAATGTGGCAATTTAGTTTAGCTTAATTTTATCAAAATCATAGCTTTTTGCAGAATGTATTTTTTAAAATTCTTTTTTTTTTTGTAGATTCATTTTGTGCCAGTGGGAAAAGACAAGGGAAGATGGTACCAGAAAACCTAAAACAAATGCAGTACTCTCATTTTTTTTTCTTTTCTCATATAAAAAGTCAATGCTACTGATAAAAGTTCGACAAACTCAGATCTCCCGTCAAAATGAACTGACTTATAGGAGTCTGGCTTGTAGAAAGTCAGCTAGTGTAAATCATTATAAAAATAAGTCAAGATTAAGAGAAAAAGCAAAAGTTTCAAAGGCAATTGTGATACTGAGAAAGCTTTTTGTAAGCAGTGCAGTGCAGTGCAGTTATTTATGAACTCAAGACTTTATTTTAGTGGTATATATATATATATATATATATATATATATATATGTTTTGGTCGATTCACGACAAAATGGTGAAGGAGTAATCCTTACCGTTACTGGTTTCGTTTTGTATAACTTTTTACGACCAAGAACCGCACAGAAATTGAAAATTCTGTTTCTCTTTTTTATATATATATATATATATATATATATATATATATATATATATATATATATATAGTATATTTAAATAAAAAGATATCACAAATTTTCTATTAGTAGCCTTATTATTGCAAAGCTTTCTTAAAAAATTGTGTAGGTATTATGTATGTCTAAATAAAAGATATGAGAAGTAACATTTTCTTGTTCTTACAAAACATTTAGGAAATGTTAATTTTTTCATAAGTCATTTTCAGATTGGGAACTAAGGAAATAAAATTAACAATGTAATATTTAAAAACAATTTACTTATATACTTTGACAAATCTTCATTTTATTAATATTAATGAATATTGGCAAATACGTAAAGTTGACACCAATTCATTATTACTATAAATTATTCATTTGTTTCTAAATCTGGTTCGAATAAGGAAGAAACATTCGAAAAGCAGAGGCCTCTGTGATATAATTGAAAAGCTATTATAACTAGTTTTTCTGTGTGTGATCCTAGTATCTAGATATTTCCGTTACTAAATTGACAGTATAAAATGAACCATCAAACTAAAAAATATATTGAAATTCTAATATGCCTTACGAAAAAGTCTGCCTGGAAAAAAAATGAAACACGAGCAACAGACAAATGGCTTGTTTATGCAAGGCATGCAATTTATCTGTCAAATATTGTATGAACTTAATAAAAAAATTAGCTATTGCAGATTTTTATATATTGTTCGTGGTCTTACAAGCAAAGAGCACTAAGTCAAATGTGAACACAGTTTACTTAGTGCTTTTTTTATATTTGATAGGGAGTTTATAACAACATAATTTTCCAGACTTTAAATAGGTACAAATTGAAAAAACTTACTTCGACATTGTTTGCAACTTTTCAATTTATTTAACAATGAATATATACATAATTTTGTGTAAAATGCATGAGCCAGAACTAAAAAGTACTATGAGGTCTAGTTGAACATAAACACATTCATTCATCTAGGTATGAGCCAAAGAGCCAAATTTACCTTAAAATGTAATCAAATAATCTAGAAACAAAAAAAAATTCTCACACTGGTGAGAGATGGAGTTTTAAGTTTTTTACTTTAACTTACAAATATATAAAAGCCCTAAAAACTACTAAAAATTAATTTTAATTTAATGATGTTTAAAAACCAAAGAATCCTAATGGATATAATCAATATTAAATTTGTTGTATTGGTTCCCTGTTGGAAGACCTAGCCTATAGACTTATATAATTGATTTTTTAAGTTTTTTGAATTATTATAATATTTAAAATTTACAATTTTTATCAAACTTAAGCCTTATTTTATACTTATGAAATCAATAATAAAACATACCTTACAGCATAGATTGGTTTATCTATGCTTACAGTATTTGTTTAAAAACAGGCCTTACTAAATCATACATTTTCGTAAACAGCTGATTCCAACATAAATATTGTTAGAATACAAAGTCCAAATATCAAACTTTCGATTAAAGCAAAAATCAAATAACGATATATTATAAATTTGCAACTAAACCAAAATAAACTAGACGAAATTCCCATAAGATCAATGGTAAACAATAAAATGTTTGCCCATTAATAGTGGATATTGAATATCAAAACGTTAAACTCTAAAATGTTAAACCGAAGTCTGCTATTTATATTTATCTAAACTGCGGGTCACATCAAGTGCACTAAATAATATTTTTGGCAAAATTTAAAGTTACATAATTTTGAAACGAGTTTTAGGTTTTACCTGTACGAATGACTTTTTAAAAAAACTCAAAATTTGAAAAATACGGACTTTAATTAACCGGTACAACAGTTAGTGGCTTAAAGACGCCTTAACATGTTTACAAAAAGTATTTATATGAGAATAATTATATGTCAGCGGTTTTCATCTTCCGTGGAACATCTCATCGTTACAGTTTCCCATCATAAGGTGCTGTGTTGGCTGTTCCCATAACTCCTCCGCCCTTAGTGTAGAATTCTGGGGTTGGCTACAGAATTCGGGGATACATGGCTGGGGATTTCTTCTAATTTCATTTCTTCATTTTCTTCTTTCTTGAAGTTTCTCGTTTTCCTTCTATAAAACTTGATTGCAAGAAATGGTATTAGTAAAATTAAAATAATGTAAATTAGTATTGTCCAGCCATTAATAGTTTTAAAATGAATTGGAGTGTTTTCGATGGAGTTGATTTCTTGTTTTTCAACTTCTAAAGCACTTTTAATAACACTTATGTCTTTTAGATCTACATCGTCTAGTTTCAATGGTTTTAAGTCTGTCGCGGATTTATATACCGGGTGTGTAAAATTAATTTTTGGAAGCAAAATATTTTTGTAATTGTTTTTGGAATTTTTGAAGTTTCGAATAAGTATGTCTTTTATACGCACTTCACAATTATATTTTAGTTCTAATACGTAACTTCCTTGTAAGGGTATATTTTCACTATTTTCATCGCATTTTGACTTGGCTACTGTGTATTCGGGACAAAGCACAATCCATTTGTTATTCTCAAGTTCTTGGATTTTGACCTTTTCGATTTTGACAGGAACCAATCGACAATTGGATAGGTTTTTTGAGAATTTCAGAAGTTGCGTTTCGCATGGGGAATCTTCTGTGGTTTTTATGGGATTTGTATTTTGGCAGATAAATTCTTCAGGAATGATTTCTTTACATTTTTTATTGAAAAAGATATGATTTTGCTCATTAATTATTAAATATTGAGAATTCGGTATTATTGTTTTAAAAGAGTTATTTTGTGGAATCGGTAAAGGGTATAGGTGAAAATAATTATAATTATTTTTTTCAACAATTGGAATTTCGATTATAAATATTATTTGATTCTTTTTGCTGTAACTTTTTATTTCCATTATTTTTTCAAAAAGTAAGATGTTCTCTAATTTTGTTTCGAATGGTAGTTTATTATTTGTTAAGTGTTTAGAGATTAATTCTACTTCTCTTAGAAGCTCGTTGGGCTCAATTATAGAGTTATGAAAAATATTTAGTTTGGAAAAAGTTATTGCGATTTGTATTTTTTCTAATATTTCGTATATTATTTGAAATTCGGTAATTATTTGGGAAATTATCATTTCGGTGTAAAAGTAAAAATAGGTTCCTATATTTTCGACTTCCATAGTATGTAATAATTCTTCAATTCGGTTTATTCGATTTTTGAGAATTATTTGATTTTTTGTTAAGTTTTGGATATCATTTTGGAAGGTTTGGATTGATTTTTCTAGAAGTGAAATTTGGTCTTTTACAAGTGTTTTTATTTTTATTTGATTACTAGATAGAGTTTCTATAGCTTTTTCATATTTTCGAGCGTCTTCTTGGTCTAGGTTTCCGGTTATTGATTTTATTATTGATCCTAATCCGTCTATAAGACCTCGTTTTTGTCTATTTTTAAATAAAGGATTAATTTGGGTAATTTGACTTATTATTTTATTTTCGTAAGATAATGCCAAGTTGTAGGTATTATAGAAATTATTTTTATAACTATTAGAAATATTAGTTTCATTTTCAAATGCGTTTTTTATACGTACGTATTGAGACTGAAGTGCATTGAATTGACTTATTATATTGGATATATCAAATATTTGAATAAATGACCATATATTTTCTTGGTTTTGGGCATTGCCGAGTTTGTGTGGGAGTAGTCCCGGATTGTCTTTCATGTTTTCGAATACTACGTATCCTGGGTTGCTGAAGGCCCCGGTGAAGAGTCTGAAACAATACGAGAAGGTTTCTTAAGTTCCTTTATGTGTATTGTTTCTTTTTTGTTAGGGTTATTACTTTGTGTAATTTCAACGCGGTTCCTTTCTAATATTTTGGTAATTTTATATGGTCCTAAAAATTTATTACTTTTCTTACTTCTATTTTGGGGGTTTTGTTTAAATACAGTTTGTCCTAAGGTAAAGTCTTTATTTTCGTTACCATCGGAATTATGTTTTGAAATTATTTTCTGTTTTTGGGCTTCCAAATTATTTTGGACATTTTGGTAAACATGTTTTAATTTATTTTTATGGTTTTCAGCGTAATCTGAGAAAAACTCTTTTTGGTTAAATATTTCATTCGCGTCTCGTGAACTTGTATGTCCATGAGTTAGTTCGAATGGCGTATAGTTTGTTGCACTATGTATTGAATTGTTATAGGCAATTATTGCATAATCCATTAAATTGTCATTGTCATTCGGATAACTCTCTTTTAGTAACCTTAAATGTTCGATAATTGTTGAGTGAAAACGTTCTATGATGCTATTAGAATCGTGATGTTGTGGGGTGGTAAAATGAATTTTTATTTTGTGTAGATTTAATATTTCTTTCACTGTGTCATTGTTAAATTCGGTTCCATTGTCTATAATTAGTTTTTCAGGTATGCCACAATAAGAAAAGTATTTTATTAAGGCATTAGATATACTAATTGCATTTTTTCCAGGTATTAGTATCGCTTGTGCGAACTTGGAGAAAGAGTCGACTAGGGTTAAATAGAGTTTTTTGTCGTAAAAGAAAACATCTATATGTACGACTTGAAAGGGTTTCGAAGGCGTTTCTGTGAGCATTAGTGGTGAATAGGGCTTTTTTCTGGCATATTTTGCTCTTTGACAAATGTCACATGAATTTATGTACTGTGAAATAGTTGTTTTTATGTTTATCCAGTAATAATTGCGTTTAAGGTATTCTAGAGTTTCTAAGATTCCGCGGTGGTTTACTTTTCCTTCATGATGATTTTTTGTTAGAATAAGTTGTTCTTCTTTGTCAGTTATGGTGTTAACCATTTTGGTACAGCGTATTAATTTTGGTCCTTTCTCGGAAAAATGATTAAGATATATTTCATTAAATTTTATATATAGTTCGGGTCTATGAAAATATATACAATATGTTTTTTCGGACATTGTGTAGTCTCGTAAAAATTGTAAAATTAATTGTTCATTGTTGGTGTTTGGAATTTTTACAGTAATTATTTTATGGTGTTCATAATTTTCTTGTTTTACGTCTAATTTGGGATATACATGCGGAAAAACTAAAATTTGGCTTACTTTATTATTTATAATTTCGTCTAAAATTCTAATTCCTCTATTAGTTGTTTCGTTGAAAGTAGAGTGTTGTGTTTGTAAATCAGAATTATTTTCATGTTGTTTTTTCGGCGGTTTAACTTGTATATCAGACAAGATTTGTATTTTTTTTGGACTTTTGTTTATTTCTTTACTAGTTGAAGGTTGGTTTTGAATAGGAGGGTTTGATTCTAGGGTACTAAAACTTTCGGCAATAGTACGCAGATATTCTAGACTTTCGAATTGATCTTGTTCGAAATTGCCAGGATTATTAATCATTGATTGGTTTTCTATGGCATTGATTTGGATTCTAGATAAGGCATCGGCATTAGTATTTAATGTGCCTTTTTTGTAAATTATGTCATAATCAAATTCTTCTAGTTTTAATCGCCATCTAACTAATTTACTGTTTGGTTCTCGTAGTTTGAATAGCCAAACAAGGGGTCGATGATCTGTGTATATGGTAAATTTCCGGCCAAATAAGTATGGTCTGAAATATTTACATGCCCATACGATTGCGAGTAATTCTTTTTCGATAGTGCTATATCGAGTTTCGCTTTCGTTAAGGGTTCTTGAGGCGAATGCAATGGGTTTGTCAGAACCTATAGTTCCTTGTGATAGAACAGCGCCTAGGGCTATGTTTGATGCATCGGTTGTTAGAATAAATTGTTTCGAGAAGTCGGGATATTGTAATATGGGTGCGTTAATTAATAGATTTTTACATGTATTGAATGATTCAATGAAATCTTGATCGTGAATTATTTTAGAACCTTTTTTTAGGCAACGGGTTAAGGGTTTAGTTATTTTGGCGAAGTCCTTCAAAAATTTCCTGTAGTAGCCTACTAGTCCTAAGAAGCTTTTTATGTCTTTAGGGGTTTTTGGAAGGGGAAAATTTTTGATTGCAATGATCTTGTCAGGATTTGGTTTTACTCCTTCGCGGGTAATGACATGTCCTAAATAGTTTACTTCTTTTCGTAAAAATTCGGATTTGTCAAGTTGTATTTTGAAGTTTGCTTGTCTTAATCGAGTAAATACGTTTTTTAGTCTTTGAATATGTTCTTGTAGTGACGTGCTGAATATTACAATGTCGTCAAGATAAACGAGACATTCTTCGTTTTGAATACCTCTTAAAATATTATCCATCACTCTTTGAAAGGTTGATGGCGCGTTTTTTAAGCCAAAGGGCATGCGTTTAAATTCGTAATGCCCGTTTTCTGTAGAGAATGCGGTCTTTTGAATATCTTCGGGACTCATCTCGATTTGATGGAATCCATTGGCTAAATCAAGGGTTGAAAAATACTGACTTTTGCCAAGTTTATCGAGAATATCGGCAATATTGGGAATTGGATATTTGTCATTAATTGAGCGTTCATTGAGCTTACGATAATCGATTACAAGCCTCCACTTGCGTTTTCCAGAAGCGTCCATTTTTTTTGGAACGATCCAAATTGGACTTGACCATGGGGAAACAGAGTCTTGTATAATACCTTGGTCTAACATTTTTTGTATTTGTGTTCTGACTTCATTTTTATGTATTTCTGGGTACCTATATGTTTTTGTAAAAATTGGTGAGTCGTCAGTCAATCTAATCTTATGTTGGATTTGATTTGTAAAGGTTAGAGGTATTTGATCGCAATAGAATATATCACGGAATTCAAAACATAAATCTCTAATAGCTTTACGTTCTTCTAAATTGCAGTGTTCTAATCGCAAATTTTTTAAGTTAGATTTCAATAAATTGTCTTGAGATTGATTGATTTCGATGTCATTATCGACTTCCATTTTTTCTATAAAATTTAGTTCGTTACAATTTAAAAGTTCGGTATCTAGGGGTTCGAAAATATTTATCTTAATATCTTCGTTGCGTCCATTTGTTATTGTAGTAAAAGCAAAATAATTTTCTATATTAGTAATAGCTTGTGGGGATTCGATTTGATCGCTAAATTTAATATAGTCAATAAGGCATAAACCTTTTTCGTATTTTACGGGTAATTTAACAATTTTTTTTGTTCTTGCTGGAATTTCTATGAAATAATTTTTTAGTGTGTAATCATTTTCTTTTTTTGATTCGTCCTCGCGTTCATAAATTATTGGTATCTTAACATTTGGTGTTATAATTTGTCTTTTATTGACGTCTACGACGGCTTTTAACTGGTCTAATAAATCTACTCCTATTAATCCATCATATTTTTTACTAAAATCAAAAATATAAAATTTGTGTTTTTCATTTACGTTAAATAATTTAAAAACTGGAATAAAAATTACTTGATTATGATTTGATATCATGTGAGCTGTTTGAATTTGAAAGTTTTCATTAAAAATATAATTTTTATAAAATTTTTGAACAATTTCTGGAGACATTAAACTTTTGGTACTCCCTGTATCTATTAAAAAGTTTGCATTTAATTCAGGAACATATATGTGAGGCAGATTAGCTGTCGTAATATTAGTGTTTATTAAGGTATCGAGTTTGCTCGGCTCTCCGTAATAAAATTTACATCTTTACTGTTATCAGTTTCTCGTGAAATATAATCTAAGTTATTAATATTAGATTGCACGTATGTATCGTTCGGTGGGTTTCCTGCGTTTGAATAACAATTCATATTCGCATTGGAATAATTATAATACTGAGGTTCATGGTCATAATATCCGTCGTAATGAGAATTATGATAGGGTAGGTCAGGTTGATTTTCGTATATATAATTTTCGTTGTTAATAAAATTTTGGTCGAAATATTGGTTTTCAATTTCGTTATTTGGATAATAAAAATTTGGGTCAAAATATTGATTTTCATGATTTTCATTATTTTGTACATCTTGCAGATGTAGTTCAGTTACAGTAAATTTGGGTTTTTGTCTAGTGTTGGTTGATGATGTGTCCATTGGTTCATCAAGCCTTTGATTTCGGGGTTGGTTTTGGTTTCTATTGTAATTAAATTGTGGTTGATTATTTATCGGTTGGTTTCTAATTATTTGACTAGGTCTTTGCATAAAATATGGATGTTTTTGTGTTGGGAAATTATTTGGTCTAAATTGAAATGGTGTTTGATTTTGCATTATAGGTCTTGGTTGAAAATTAGGGTATTGTGGTCTGAAAAAATTATTATTAAATAGCGGTGGTCTTAAATAATTAAAGTTTGATTGTGTGGGATTTGGTATCGAGTTTGTATTTCGATTATTTTGGTAATTAATAGGTTTTGAAAAATTTATATTTGCATTTATAGGCGTTATTCTTTGATTTGGGCGAAAATTTTGTGTATTCAATGAATGACTACGATTCTGACTATAAAGAAAATTTTCTTCTTCTATTACTAGAGACATTGCTTTTTCTAAACTATCTGGGTTTCTTAATCTAACATTATTTTGTAGTTGGCCTGTTAAGCTTCTTATAAATGTTTTTAAAGCTAAATCTTCATAGTTTTGTACTCTAACTCTTTTTTCGTTTGGAGTCATAATTATTGAATTTATTTTTGAAAAAATTAAAGAGCGTGCGTCTTGGCATCTCATACCGAAATTATATGGTGTTTCATTTTTTTGAGGTGTTAATGTTATTAAATCTTGTACTAAACAATCCAAATTTCTTTGATCACCAAAACTTAATTCTAATGCAATTTTTATGTCTTGCCACGTATTTAATTCATGAATCCTAGAACCTATTAGACTTAATGCTCGACCTGATAATTTACCAATGATGGCTCGTACTATAAAATTGTTATGTGCGTTATCGCCTTCTTTATAAAAATTGTTTATTAAGCTAGAACAATTATTTATAAAAACTGAAAGTGTATGTGGGTTACCATCATACGTAGGAATTGTATCTATATATAAACGTAATAGTTGGTAGTTTACGCCTGCGGCATTTTGTGGTTGTTCCATTCTGTTATTTCTTAAATTAGTATTATTAATATTTGTGAGTCTAAACAAATTTATGATATCTTCAAGTTCTCGTTCAGAATCAGACATAAAAATTAGGGAAAATTAAAATTAAAATAGATTTTTGTGAAAAAGCGAAAATTTGAAAAATGTATTTAAAATTCACTTTTTTACGAAAATACGCAAATATGAGCAATATATACACGTGAGCAAAAATTGTATGCGAAAATATATACAAAATGATTTTGACTTACATTAGGAATATTATTATTTTCATTCCTGAAGCACTTATTTTCTAGGGTGATGATGATTTTCTTCTTAGCCTACGAGGGTTGAAACGATGCTTGTTTTTCTGTCTTGAATTTTCTTACAGCTAGGGTTTTCTTCTTAAAGCTAGGGTGCCAATAGGAGGTTGGGCGATGTTTGTCCCTTGATCCCTGGTCTTTCTATCCTAAGTTTTGCCAATAGGACGTTGAGCGATGTGTGTCTCTTGATCCCTGGACTTCCTATCCTAAGTTTTGCCAATAGGACGTTGAGCGATGTGTGTCTCTTGATCCCTGGACTTGTTTTTATTTTCCAAATTTGGTTATTTCTTGAGTCACTCGCGTTTTCGGATGTCCAAATTAACCGTCGATACGGACGCTATTCGCGATTTTTGTCGAAACGCTTTGGACAATCCTACCGACTGCGCCAGTTTTAGGTTTTACCTGTACGAATGACTTTTTAAAAAACTCAAAATTTGAAAAATACGGACTTTAATTAACCGGTACAACAGTTAGTGGCTTAAAGACGCCTTAACATGTTTACAAAAAGTATTTATATGAGAATAATTATATGTCAGCGGTTTTCATCTTCCGTGGAACATCTCATCGTTACAGTTTCCCATCATAAGGTGCTGTGTTGGCTGTTCCCATAACTAACGCAATAACATTTTGAAAGAGTTTTTTAGCATGTGATATGCAATTCTTTTAGTTTCATCTAGTTAAACCACACTCTTTAGTTGCAATGGCTAGGATAATATACAGAGTGTTATGTGAAATCCTGATTTTTGGCAAAAGTGTGTCTCTCCTATTTAATTTTTTTAAATATTTATTTTCATGCCAAAATTCTATTCTAAAAACTAAATACATTCATTTGTTTTCCGAATATGGGGGTTAATGGATGAATGTAACCTTTCCGTGCAAATTAATTGCTAGTTAGTTGTTTTTTTGTAGAAAGGCATACTCATAAGTTAATTTGAAGTCAGAAGTGATGCCGCTAAAATAATTATTAAAAAATAACATATAGGGTGCGGCAAAGCCAATACATCAGCAACTTAATAAAAAAATTTACAAAACTATAACTTTTCCAAATCTCACTATTAGTATTCAGTTGTGAAGTATATAATTCAAATTTATTGAATCCCATACCAGTATTGGGTAGACAGGATCCTTTTGCTGAAAATCTTTTTGGTTTTAATGCAAGCTGTACTAGTTACAAAATAAACGCTTCACTTTAGAAAGATTTTTTTTTTGCTATTTTAGAGGACCAGTTTACTGGAACAAATTTTGTAATACAGTTTTCGCCCACTTCTGCTCTGGAATTTAGTAGATTTATACAATTTGGATAATAATAATTCATGTTAAAAATTTAAAAATTAGAAATTTCAGATGGGGCCACCGATATGATAAACTAAATTAACTGTTTCACTTCGACACCATAATAACATCGAGAAAAATGTTAAATATTAAAGTATTTTAGGTTTTTATGAAGAATCCAAATTTATATTCAATAATAAACAATTGAATACCAATTAAAATATGATATGAGTAAACTCAGTAAACTCTTAATTTTTTTCTTATTTTTAATTTAATAAGCTATAGATGTTAGGAAATTCCAATACTTGTGGGGCTGTCCTACCATGGAAATATTAAAAAAAGTTCCTATGAATATGCCTCCGGAAACCCTTCGTTACCGAACATTAAATATTTTTTATTTTTTTTGAAGTATCTCGTACATATCTAGAGATATATTATTGAAATTTGACTCACGATAAACCGTAATTAATATCTAAAAAATAGAAAATTATACAAAGTGTAGCTCTTTTAGGGAGTCATGACTCTTTTGAGAATGAAGAAAAAATCCAAGGGATGTAAAATTTGTAAAATAAAGGAAGAAATCCAATAGTGGTAACAAACTAAGTCAGTATGTGTATAATAACATATATTATGAATATTTTATAGATATTAACTACGCTTTATGGTATGCCAAATTTGAATTAAATATATTTAGAAATGTACGCCGCACATCAACAAAACTAAAACTATTTAAATAGCAAAGAGCCCCTCCAAATATTGAAATAGAATTATCTGACACCCTGAACTGAATAATTTTTACATCTTTCGTAACAAAAAAGTAATGTAATCATGAAAAATGATCCTCCGAGATTTTTGCAGAACTTTGCGTTTTAAGGTCCTTGGACCCCGAAAAATATGTTATCTCATTTCCGTTATTTTGTCGGTCTGTATGCAGCATAGGTGACAAACTATTTATCCGATTGACTTGTTGAAAAATCAAGGGTCATAAGGGGAAATGGTTACATTTTGGTAAACATCCAATAAGGCGGAACAAAGTGGCGGCATCAACAAAATGAAAAAAAAATCATTAAAAAAAAACTACTTAATATTAAAATAAAAAATATTTCTTAACTTAAATCATAATAAAAAGAAAAGTTCCATTTGTTTAATTTGTTATTAAAAGTTTCACTAAAAACGGATCTTTTCTTACTTTTTTTTCCTTAAGGTTAATTTTTTTTCTACGAATTTTTTAGGGCATATACGGTTTTACGTTTTTAATAGTATTTTATTTGACTATGAAATAGGCTTCTGTTTTGTAGCTGCAAATTTCTCAGATTTAATATACCTGACAACCGAAAACATGTATTGTAATAATATAAAATATAATAAAATAAATGAATTTAAAAATAGAAGTAAAGAAGGTAAACATGAAAAAATACAGAAATAGTGCCGAGTTCACAAAAGAACTGAAAATTTAAAAAATAGCATTTTAAACGATCTTCAAAATTTGATTAAGTGTTGTCGGCTTCGAACAAGAAATTTAAAATTTAAAAAGATTTAAAATGTTAATTTTTACTTTTCAGTGCTTTTTTTAAGTCGGATCTATTTTTGTCAATTTTTTTTTCTATTTGTAGTTTTCACATTTTTTGCTACCATTTATAAATTCAGTTTTTTTAAAATATATTAATTTTTTGTTACCATTATTTTAATTACACTTTTTGTACTAAACTAAATTGAAAACGGCTTTTCCGCCTCCACTAAAAAAAAAACAGGAATGGCGGCTCTGCATTTTGGCGATCTAGTTTCGGCGTATTCAAATACATTGGTATTTGCAAACAAGGTGTTTCGTAGCGGAAGCTTTACAGAGCCAGTCTAACGACATTTACAGAAACCGCCAACACAAAATTCATAATGATTGTCATGTCAGTCTGACAGAGTTTCCCGAGGCAAGCAAATAAACAACGGCTAAAATCAAGGCGGATTAAAAAAACTTATATTTGAATTTTCTAGTCAGCTGTCACTGAAAATAAATAAACTTCTCCGTCTCGATCATCCATACCTGTATGACAGGTCTCGAATCGATCCGTTCTGCGGTTCTAGTTAAATCTTGTTGATATCCCTGATACAGCAGATCCTGGAATTGGGGCTGAGTAGAAGGCCATGATCTGCCAGGTTCGGTCAAAAACCTTGAATCCAAAAAGCAGAAAACAAATTCCCAACATCAAAAATCTACTTTAGTGCAAACTATTGTCTTATGTTGTATATGTGCCTTAGAGGCACATATAGAACAAATCAACATTAATAACTTGATATCTAACAGTTGAAAAGTTCATTTTTACATATGAATAGTGTTCTCCTTTTTATAATTATGAAATATGTATATTGTAATCAATGTTTTATACTAAAATATTATATTTCTGACAAATATCTATAGAACTAAAAACATTGCACTTTTTACAGCGGCGCGCCTAAAGGGCTTCCCACTTTCAACCATGTTTTCCTTACAATAGAAAAATTACTAATTTAAATTAAGCTTCAACCAGCAAAACATTCCGCAAAAAACAATCCTGCAAAAAATAGGCAAATTTAAAAAAAAATGTAATATGATCGAAATGGAAACTGGTGGAAAGTTAAATTTAAAATAAATAATTTCAAATACCAGGTATTTTTTTATTTGGACGTCAAAATTGGCTTTTTTTAATTTAAAATAAAAAGGTATAAGTTGGCGCAACTGGGCAGTTCGAAATATTGCCACCTTAAGAACTCCGTCTAAATTATACTAGATGGATTAAAAATTCCAACTAGTCTAAACTTTTGTTTGAAACAAATGTTACACAGATTTACATAAGAAAATTCTGTTTCGCTTTGGCATTTATTAGTTCAGTATTTTTTAATAAATGGTCAGATTTTCGATTTTTTTAAAATTTAGTACTAAAATATACTGCATCTTTGTGCTGAATAAATCAATATGCGCATATTTTGTCATTTGCTATGATTGCGAATTAACAACAATTCTTTAACAACTCAACAGCCATCATCATTAGGTTAGGTTAGGCCGTATTTCGGAACCTAAATTACCAAGTTTGAGCTTGATGACCAAGACAGGGTCTTATTAAAATAGGAGCACATTCCATTATTAGAGAGACAGAAGACAGGTTAGTTTGGATTTAAGAAGTATGAGAAAATAAATGTATAACATATGTGAGGTTGAGAACAATAATTGTTTCATAGATTACCACAACACAACTGTATTAAAAAATGTCTCATTTAAGATAATCGTCCAAAAAAATCTCAAAAAAGCGTAAAATTCGTGTGCAGTTAATATACATTTGCCCGCAGTGCTTCTTTGCCCCCAATATTAAACATCCCGAGTCGTCACTGTTCAATTATATAAATTAGCAAGGGATTATACATTGAACATTCAGAATCTTATAAGACGTCGTAACACAAAAAAATTTGAAATCAAATGAGTAACTAGGTTTTTTTCCTGATTTCAAAAATATGTTTTAGTCAGCCATTTTGTTCCTCCATAACACATTCTTACCAAAATTTACTAACTAGTTCATCCAAATGTCACATTTAATTTTACTTCTAAATTTCATATCAATTTGAAAAGGTTTATAAACTGATTTTTTTAACATTTCATTATGCCGCCATTTTGTTTCGCCATATTGAATTCTTATAAAAATTTACTACTTTTCCCCTTATCTTACTAAATTTTAGTGCAAAAGTCGCGAATTCAATTAAAGAAACATTTTTTTCACTGATTTTTTAAAATATTTTATTAGGCCGACATTTTATTCCACCATATTAAATTCGTACCAAAATTTTATCAGTTCACCCTTGATTTTTATGCAAAATAAGGGATCAATTGGATTCCTAGTTTTTTCACCGATTTTTTTAATTTTGTTTTGTCATACCGCCATATTCACATTTTATTGTTGATCAAATTTTAATGCTAATCGATTAAGTTAAGTTAGTTAAAATTAGTTTATTTGCTATGCTGAAAATTAGATCTAGGGACCCTAAAACGTGGAGACCAACGAAAACCTGGAAAGGTATTTTTTTTTACAATTACAATACCTCCCCTTACAAGGAACTGAAAAATCTAAAATAAAATAATGTCAATAGTACGAAATACCTGTTCATCAAAATTTAAACTAAAGGAACTAGGGTAGAATTACTAATTTTAGAATTGCAATTATCCGCCTACAATATAACGAAAAACAATATGGTGTGGTAAAACCTATAAGCCTTGTAAGAGATCACCAACTCTATTTTTCCAAAAAAATAAAAAATTTGCCCTTGGTAAAACACAATTTGTTTTTGATCATTTCGATATCTTGAAAAATAAAAAAGTTATATAATAAATAAAACAGGGACAGATACTTGCATCTCCCTTGAATACTAGAGTGAAAGAAAATTGTAAAAAATAAGAAGCTAACTTACAAAAAATAGCTTTGTTTCCCAACAAAGAATATTATCCATGCAATATCCGGAAATGGTAATGTAAGTCACTCAGCCACCCACTGTAGTTCATTTTGAAATAGCGATCATCTTATTATCAGGTCGACAATTTCTATCTCTCAAAATTTAAATAAACTATTATTACTAGCTATTTTATTCCTAGTTTCTATTATTTACTATTATTTTATTGCTAGGGATGATTCGAAATTATTAAATAGGTATTTGAAATCATAACTTGCTCCCTCAGTAGTTAAATTGCAAAGCTTGCTTCGGGTATTTTATACTATTGATTTATGACAGTTGAAGTTGTAAATGTGTCGAATATCTTTTTTTCAGTAAATCCTGAAATCAATATTGATAAAGGATTGAGTATAGTTCTCTCTAAATCCTATAGAGGGCTCCATTGGCTCACAATTCTGAGTAAATTAAACTTTAAAATATTAAACCGTGTTTTTAATATTCATCTATAATTAATGGTATATTTATTATTCAAGGGGCATGTAATGATAGTAGTCATGAGGATATAATTTGCAATACGACTGAAGCTACTGTTATAATCCTTTAGAGTAAATAATAGTTATAAAGGTTTGTGTATGTAATATAGCCATACTAAGAATTTCTTTGCTCGTAAGTGTTTTACATAAAAAGATGTGGTAAATTAGTTAGGTTTAGATTACAATTCCTAACGGTATGTTTTCGATATACGATACTAGAAATAAATATAGAGGCGTTTATTATTTTGTATGTTGGGTAAAATATGGCAGGTTATTGTCCCCATTTCGAAATACAAACTAGATCTCACGCAATAACAATCGGCCATTTTTATAAGGAACAGTCTGGACAAACAGCCCTTCATGCATTTAATTTGTATATTATAAGCATCGACTCGTATCTAATATGAGGATACAAGATGATATCTTCCGAGATTTTTTTTTGAAACATAAACTTTTTTTGTTATGACCTAAACTAGCTGCTTAAAACTTTTGTGTTTTTTTAAATGCATTCATGGTGAATGCATTGTGAACATATGGCCACATTGTCCGCTTCTTAATTGCCCATATTACCACCATTAGCACTAATTCTGTAATACATGTAAATGTAAATAAATTAACCAACGTTCTCTTTTTCTGTTGTAGTCTAGTGTAAGTCAATGCAAAATTGAAGCTTGTTTAAAGACATGGGATAATGGCAAATACGAGTTTCTTGCTAATTTTGTCAACGCTTTGCGGCGGAAAAACCAACTTGCTTAGCGTTGGCAAAATATAAAAATAAAACCCGGTATATTTGAAACCAGGAAAGAGGGATCAATAACTGTAAAGTAAAATTTAAAAGGTATTTCGATTTAAAAAAAGGGAGTTATAATAATATTTTTGAAAACTGACGGATTGGTCAATAAAAAGACGCGTGGTACTTGGTGCCGTTTGACAGGAATAAATGTGTTAAACAGCGCTGCGTCAGTAAGCGAATCTGTTGATCTTAAAAGCTGGTTATTAAGTTTGTAAGTGTAAAATCCGGTAGTATTCTCTCGTAAAATGAATTCATCTTCGTTAGAAGTATGGAAAGAGAAGGTTATTAGCGATTTCTTAAGTAGTGATAATAGCAAATATGTCAAAATACACCATCCTAACCCGAATACTGTTTGATACATTATTGACAAAAATTAAAGAAGCAAAGAAAACATCTTTGTGGCCGACGAATAGTTGCAGAATCTGTAAAAGTAGAAGAAATTTTTGTTTATATTGAAGAGACTCATATATCAATTGGACATGGGGGACTACCAAAATGGTTAATTAATTTCTGTGTGAAGTAGGAAATAGAAAAAGTCTAAAAAAGAGAGGCGTCGCTTTAAAAGCAACCTTACATAATGAACTAAACCGCCGTTGTCAAGTTGACCTTATTGACATTCAATGTCAAGCTGATAGACAATATAAATATATAATGGACTATCAGGATTATCTTATCAAATTTGTATTACTTCGGCCTTTAATTTCAAAACGAGCAGATAATTTATAACCTAAGTGGATTAATTTTAGCATTTGATGCCCCGTGCTTACTACATAGTGACAAAGGCCGTGAATTTGCAAATATTGTTATATATCATTATGGCCAGAACTCAAAATGGTCCACGGGAAGCCCCGGCAGAGTCAAAGCCAAGTTTCGATAGAAAGAGCAAACATCGTTGCTGCGTGGATGTCTAACATTAATTGCATTTAAGGCGCAGAAGGTCTTTTATATGTATAATTTATGAAAAATCGTTTTTTTTTCATTCGGGCATTAAACAAAGTCCATGTAAAGCCATGTTTGGCGTGGAACCCTACCTTCGTATATAATTGAAACGTTAGCCAGTGAAGAAGATTTGAAACGCTTTATAGCTGAAGTAGAAGGAAATGGCGACTAGGAGTGACAACATTCAGATATAGAATCAGGTGGCTTACAAAATGACTTAGATCTGCTGCACCAGCATAAACTAGGCATCTTAATTTTGTTTTCTACAAATAATGACGACTGAAGATAAAATCATATTGGCAAAACCTTAACAAGTGATAGCATAAGCCAAGAAGATGAAAACTGTATCCGCACAAACACACCCTATATATCATATGTTTTAGTTAGGTACGCGAAATGCTGTCATTGGCCATTTATGTACAAGGGCAGAATTCGATATTTATAAGTAGTCATTTTTGAAATTGATGAAGTGGACAAAACTAAATAAGTTTCTATAAGACAGGCAGCTATATCTTCCGTAACAGGTTTCACTCAAAAGTTTCAATATGTAAATGCACAAAAAAATATGCAACTAATTTATGTGGATGCAGAACAATAAGTTAGTTTGCATGTAATAATAAGTAAGTTTTATACCCTTTAAATTTTTTTATCTTTTTGTTGAGTATTATACAGATTTTTTCAGATAATCAAAACAGGAAAGCGTATTCGAAATCATTTATCCTAAGTATGAAATTTGGTATGAGTTTATGTTTTTTTTTATGCTTCATTGAATAATGACATTGACAGCGTTTTCAATTAGGCCGATTTTTAATGAAAACCGTAATCGTGACAGTATTGTCAATAACACTATATAATGGTTCGTATGAACCATGCAATTTCTTACTATAGGAATTGGTTTTTCGACTTTCTCTCTGCATGATATTGTATTTGTATTTTTTACTATTTTTTATTATTTGTAGGTACCAATTATTAAGTTTTTATATATGTATTTAAGTTTTTAAAACTGTTTAATAATTTACCTATTGTAAGCAGAGGCAAAAGTCAGTTGCTTACCATGCCTTTATGTATTTTCTAGTTTTCTTTTATGTTACTATATAATTGTTAGGAAGGAAAGTAAGCAGCATTTTTATTTTAGCTCGTTTTTAAATTTTAATAATGTTTCTATTTCATCGGGCGTCCTAATATAATAAATATACCAATCGCGTTTTCGAACTGCCTGTATTTCCCAGAACAACGGTCGACAGAGACAACAAACTATATCTCACTCTAATATTGTTTTGACAGTAATCGATACTTATCGCTTTAAAATAAGGAGTCATAAAGATAAATACGCAGGGAAAAAGCATTAAAAAATAACATACGAAAGGGACGGAAACATCAAAAACAACACATTTGAAATTATTACTTGAGGGATAAAATAGAAAAACTGTTATGAAAAGTTGAAAACAATTAACATTAGAGATAAAAGGCAAATTAAAGTATCAAGGAAAAGTAAGATCAAATAAAACAACACAAAATTAGCAAAAATGAGGTCAAAAGAAAAGAACAAAAAGAAAAAAAAACTACCTAAAAAGAAAGCATATACAATGAGAGATGCTAAAATAAGTGAAAAAAAGCGACAAACATGAAAATTAAGAAAAAACAGCAGGTAAATAAAATTAGTTCTAAATAAGAAAGATACAAACAATGATACATTAATGGTAATTATTACCATTAAAAATATGCATTTTTACGTGTTAAGCGGTCGCTGACTACCATTTAATATGTCTGCCTCCGATATGCATAAGAGGATTTGGATTGAAAGGAACTTCCTGGTTCATAATTTTTGGTGCTCGTTTTTCGGGAACATTGTGCATTAATAGATTTCTCTATGGTGCGATTTGTGTAGCCATTTTTTTGAAAAAGGCGATCTAGCAAGCCTAGATGCCAAGTCGTTGTATCCTAGTATTCCCATTGACGAATTATTATCATATAAACGAGGAGTTCCAAAGGTACGTATAAAACAACTCTCGGAGCAGTGCTTTAAAAATACTTATTTTTCATTTAACGGGCAAATATATAAACAAGTAGATGGTACTCCAGTGAAGTCCTCGCTATCACCAGTTGTCGCGAATTTATTTATTTATTTATGATATACTTAGAGAAAGAAGCTCTGAAACACAAACGAGACAAAAGGAACTAAAAAGAACATCTGGGGCTTTTAAGAAAAATGGCTACACAAATCGCACCATAGGGAAGGTTATTAATGCAGAAGGTTTCCGAACAACGAAGTCCAAATATACGTAAAATGCACAACAGACACAATTGGAAGTATTCTTAGAAAACACAATATACAAATAAAACACAAGCCACGAACAATCATAGCTACTTGGAAACCCAAAAGACAAAATCACATTGGAAAACAACAGAGTGTACAACATTCCGTGCCAGGACTGTGAAAAGTTGTACGTGGGACAAGCTAACAGGTGAATATCAGGAAGAGTTGAAGAGCATAAAATCAACATCAGAAACAAACAACCTCGGCCCTATTCTTACATCATCAAGAAACCAGCCACAAAATTAATTTCGATGAGTGTAGGGAGAATGTCATAATAGGGCATTATAAGTGCAGAATAATTCGAGAAGCCATATAAATTGAGAACCAAGGTAATTGAAATAAAGGGAGCTAATCGTTCAAACTACCAAAAATACGGAAGACAATAACCGACAAATCTTAACTTACGAAAAATCAAGAAGAATTAGCGCAACAACAACAGCAACATTCAGAAAACATAAAAAAACGACCAACGGGTACTCATGTATAACCTTCAGCCCCGAGTGGGGATATTTGTAAAAAATGTAGATGTTTCTCTGGGCGATATCACTAATCTTATTGACGACGATGTGTGAACACTAAAACGCGAGAGGCTGGATAGAAACATATTCCCTGCTACTGACTGATAGAATGTTGTCTTTTTCTTATGTTTATCCATTTTGTTTTTTATATTAAAATGATAAAATAAATAAGTTTCTGTCGTGTTCGGGTTATAACTCAGTATTACATAAAAGTCTCTACCGTCTCAAGATCCCTAGTACATCAAATAATTCGAAAACTCTCTCGGAATCTATCAGAAAGATGGAGATCCATAATGCCTCGTTCTTAGCAAAGCGGAACAATTTAACTCTCAATTCGATATGCAATTTGTTTCGTCTGTGGAGTTATTCCTTTCTCGGCGGCCACTCAATTTGGAATCATGACGGAATATGAATATTTCAAAGTTATAGGTTATTGAGGAAATTGGGTATGTGGCCGATTCGAATTCTCTACGTGCTTATTGTAAGAGTTGGATAATATAGAAACCTACGTAATTGATACTTGAAATAGAAAATTACCTTGATATTATAGGATAACATAACCTATGCTCTACTTTGTGTGACTAAAATAGATTTAAACAGGATGTTTGCTATAGCTAGAACAAATAATATTATAGTTAAAACGAAAATATATAGATCCTTCAGTAAAAAAATTCAAGATTTTTCAATTTTTTTTTTGAAAGTATCTCACGCGAGGTTTCAAATATTACGATAAACTTAAAATAGATATAGGCTGAGGTGTATATTTTATGGAAATTAGACTTACAAAATGTATTCGTAAAATTGTAAAAAAAAAACAGTTTAAATGTGCACCCTTGTCGGATGTGAGATACTGTCTGGAAACATAAACACTAGATTGGTTTTGGAATTGCCGATGTAAGATATCATGTATTTTTTCGTCTGGATCGTAATTTAAGTGTGAAAATTATTCTCGGACGAGACTATTTATCCAAAAGTAACTAATTTATGACTTTTTAAAAAACTGCTGTAAAGTTTTCTGTTGAACTCATTTGCAGGTTTTCAGTTCACATCATACTTCAGACCTGGTTAACGTTATAATTGTCGTCAGATCATCACCAACGTTTTCATCCACTGATGATATTTATGTTAAATGTCAGCTTTGAAATAATATACATAAAGAGTTTAGAGGCGTTAGACGTAGCATCATAACAACTATTAGAAAAAATATATAATACCTTGAACAGTTGATCCATCCAATGTAAAATAAAATACCACATAAGTGGATCTCAACTGGACAACAAGTTTGTCAAAATGCACTATCTTTATCTTACTTCTGGGTATTCTGGATCCAACAACCCAAGTCATTAATCCTTTTGATTATTCGGTATGGTCATTTCCAGTGTTGAGTCAATTTTGAAGATAACCAGAAAAAAATAATTTTTATGGATTGAACGAGTTGGCCCAGCTGGCATATCTAGTGTTCATTGGATCACTAAATGATTTAAAGCAGACATGTGAATTCCAAGAAGGCGTTTGTGGATTTCACCCACATAATATAGAGTTTCTTTTCTTTCTTCTACTATCAGTCGAAACATTAAGTTGTAGGGCAGTCGTAGTTCTCTTCCAAATAGAATTCTGACAGGACTCTGACTCGTGGAATCATGAACATCTGTTCTATAAGTCGGCATAAACAACGGCAGTTGTTGGTCCCAGTCCTGGCGGTTTCTGGAAACACTTTTGGAGAGATGTTCTCTTATAGTCTTGTTAAGTTGTTCCACCATAGCGTCTGATTGTGGATGTAGAGGTGCTGTTCTAGTTTTTCGTATCCTCAGAATTTCACAAACTCTCCTAAAAATCGCAGATTAGAAATTTCGTTCTTGATCTGAATGAAGTCCCAGTGGAACCATATGTCTACTAAAACTCGAGCGGTGGTTCTAGCTTTCTGCTTCGCGAGAGAAATTTACTAATGTAATCCATGACAACTAGAACAGAATAGAATGATGCCAAACTTTTTTTGATCCAAGTTGCTGTCCCGATTTTCCGCCATCTAGTTCTTTTAATATCCTCTGGATTCCTTTTCTGGGAACTGCTAATCGTATTTTAGTGGTCGATCCATTGGAACATCCCCAGACTTGTTTCAACAATCTATCCTCAATGACCAATGAATCCCAATGAGCCCACAGCATATTTTGCAGGCATTTGTCAGAGGTTTCGCTCCATTCTTGTCTAATGTCGGTACTAACATTCTTGTGCAAAACTGGTCCAATATCGGGGTCTACTAGATGATCTGCTGGTCTTTCTTCTGGAACTCAAAACTGAACTGATTTCAGCTTCCGAAACTCAGTGCTATATTCTGAGATTCAGTTATAGGCAGCTTCGTCTTCAGTTAATTTATGTAGTGGAGCTGCAATTTTTGCGAAATTCTCTACAATCCGTCGATAAGCCTAAGAAACTGCGAAGTTAATATTTGTCTTTGGATGTTGGCCTATCCCTTATGATTTCAACATTTCTTGCGTCTGCCTGATTTCTCCCCTCAGAAACAACTTGTTCCAAGAATTCCACTTTCTTTTGAAATAAGCATCATTTCTTTGGTTTCAATTTTAAATTTGCATTTTTAAAACGACTGAAAATGTCTTGGATGTTTTTCAGATGATCCTGAAATGATTAACCATCACACCATCACATCTTCAAATATATTCCATAGGCCTCTCAAAAGTTGCGAGAGCATGCACAGACCAAAAAGTATTACTTCGAATTGGTATAAACCCCTACCGGTTGTAAAAGCAGTTTTCTGTTTTTCTTCTTCATAAAAAGCCGCCATTGGATTCTGACAATTGGGTTAAAGTATATTCCATTCTCGGTAAGAGTAGCTGTCCTTTTTGATGACGTCATTAGGTCTACGGTAGTCCACACAAAATTTAATATCTGCATATTTCTTCGTTAGAAAAATTTTTGGTGATGACCATGGACTTTTAGATTCTTCAATAACCCCATCTTGAAGTATTTCGTTGACTTGCTTTTCAACTTCCTTCTGTTTTGTCGCGGCGGTTGTCCTATCTGATGTACCTACTCAGTGTCGATTCTATGCTCTACTAAATTTGTTAATCTGGTTTGGCCGGCTCCAGTTTCAAATAGCCGCCTTCACTTAACATAAAATCATTGGTCTTGGGAAATTCGCCTTCTGATAACAGACCTCGTGATTTTTCCATAGCTTGCAAAATATGCTTGATTGGCTTGATCTTCTTGCTTTGAGAATCAGATCTGTGTATGTCACAATTACCTATTTGTTTTAACAGTTCGAAGGTTGCAATCCTTTATTAATTTTATTGGAACTGGAAAATATGTTAGCAACCTGGACAAAAAATTTTCCTGGCCGGTCATTGTAAAGTTTTTCCGATCAAGTGCTTCCCCAGCTTGCTGCTATCTAATGGCTGTACCAGTCCAACATGGCATCCAGGATGTGTGTACAATTTCCATTTTTTCTGTGCTGTCCGGTATTCGTACAATTTCACAAGCCACGATGTTTGTGTTTTTTTCGTAATCCAAAAGCAATTCTTCATTTCTATTTATCAACTATTTCTATTTTTATTTCCTACCCCCCTTTACTTACATGTTTCATAGGGTTTCTCTAACCTTTTAATGAATAGAGTCCCGGTAGTTGCGTCCTATTAAGCTAGAATGGTCCCCTTAACACGTTTTCCTGATCACCGTTGCCTTGATCTCCTTGGTGATATAGAAATTGGTTCTCTAGCAAGAGACTGGGACGTTCTTACTCGGCAATCTGCAAGTGTTCAGTTTTATGGCAACGTAATCGATTTATTTTTCTAGTTTGCTGTTTATGGGCCTTATCGTCTTGAATTCTTCGTATCTAACTTAGAACTGCTTCAAATCCTTTTCTCATATATTCCTGCGTATTATCTGTTGGGTCTTCCACAGTAACCTTTCATAAATGAGGACACTGAATACATGCTTGCAACTGACGTTAAAAAAGCTAATCTTCTTAAGTTTTTAATGCCAGACTCAAATTCTTGAAGGGATTTGCTGGGCTTCTGTGTCCTAGTTTTAAGATGGATTCTCTATATTTCTTGACTGATGACACTATCAAAGTGGCCTTTTCTTTTTTACTTAAACCGTTGTTTGTGCCTACACCCTCAAACTGTTGCACGTACCCTAACTTTATTATCTGATTTATTAAAATAGAGAAAATACACGATTTGTGTATACTTTTTTTTAATGAATATATTGCGTATTGTTTTTCAAAACAAAAGATCTTATATTTCTGATTTTAAATATATATTTTTTATTGACATTTGCTAAAGTCGTTTTCGAAATATTTGATTTTGAATTACAGTTCGAATTTACCTGCTATCGGTATCGGAAGTACGACTTTGACTGCGGATAAGGCGATAAGCGTATTCCGAGGCTCCGTATTTGTGCAGTGTTAAACTAAATTTGGATTATTAATTTATAATTGAAAAGAATCTACATTACTGTGAGTTGAATCTTTTCTGATTTATATTTCACACTTCCTTCATGTGTGAAACATGACACGGGGCAACTACGGTGAGAAGAGAGGTAAACCCCCCGATAGACAGAACATTAAGGTGGTGGATCTAACTTATAATGAAGATTATATGAAAGTATCTCCTAATGATATCATAAATAGTCAAATAAATTTATGTTCGTCTAATAACCCGGACAAACAAATCTCTGATATTCTTAATAGAATTGACTTAAGCAATAGATACAAATGTGATAGTATTGGCCCTTTTTCAGTATTTATCCAACATAAATATCGTAATTTTGGTAAGCTTCATCCATTTAAAATTAGTGAAAAACTTTTCGATTTAGGCGGAGATGAAAAATACATCGATTATCTTAACACGGTAGGGCGTAACAGGGTACAAGTTTTTTGTAAATCTGCCGAAGGGGCAAATAAAATTGTAATAAATAACATTTTTGATAAAAACAATCTAATTGTTCTTTTCATAAGACCTATCACAATCTAATTGTTCTATTCATATGACCTATCTTATCCTTCTCCTATCTAATCCCTATTCATATGACCCAAAAAAAAGGGGCTTGTACACGGAGTAGATACGAGTTTTTCGGAAGAAGATCTACTTAAAACTATAGATTCACCAATACCTATTAAATCGGTTAAAAGGAGATACAAAATAGTATCTGATAAGGATGGCAAGTCAATAAAAGTGCCACGACAACAAATTATAATCACTTTTTGATAAATTAGAACTTCCTCAATAAACAATGTAAAGGCAAAAAGCGTAGCCGTAATTGTTCTACGCCTTTAAATGAAGACAACTTTTGTGTTAATTGTGATATATTATGTATCCATTGTGTTCAAGGTATAATAGCCAAAAAAAAAAGCAATGGTAAACCTAAATTTATCTTTCAAGGACGCTGAAAAAGTCGTTATTGAAAGAAAATATATTTATGAGATATTTATTAAAAATGGTTTCTTATGGAAATTTAGTCAGTAAAAATAAGTTTATGCCTCTACTTTTTGTTAACTCACAGTTCCCATCCTTATAAACTAGAAATATTTACTGTCAGAATAATACGCAAAGTAGCCCACAACACAACTCAAAAGAAACAACAAGGATATCGTATTCTCAACCCAACCATTATGCTAAAAATAAAAAACGAAAGGTTGCAGACAGAAGCCCAAATTATAAAACTCCGCATAGAGAATTTAAGTGGTCCTATACAGGGTAGCCATGAATTGAAGCTCATGAAACTATTAACAAAGACACTATACAAGCTTTGAAAAATAAAATTCAGGGCGACCTAAAAGATAACATCCTGGTAATAACCGCAGTCCTGGGGAAGACTTTAATATGGGTATAATAATGAATAACATTGGTAATATTATTGATATAATGCTACAAAACATGTGGAATGCAAAACAGCAACTAACAGTAATACATTGGAACTCTAGGTCCTCTTATTCCAATCACAATATTTTAAAAAATCTTGCTTCTGGCACAAACTTTGATGTTATTCTTATAAGTGAGACTTGGTATAAACCAAACTGTAACAAACTTTTAACAGGCTATAATATTATGCGCAAAGATCGAGTTAACGGTAAGGGGGGTGTGGCTATATTCGTTAAAAAATCTATTCCTTTCGCATCCTTGAATTTTATGAATTTAAGTAACAATAGAATTGAAATGGTGTCAATATATGCTATAATATTAAGTCTGTTTCTTAAGTATTGATTTACAGGCCTCCCAATGTACAGCTTAATATTCAAGATTATGAAAATAATTTTTTAGATTGAATGATTATTGCATAATCACGGGTGATTTTAATGCACATCATTCCTTTTAGGGATGCGCTAAAGATGTTTGGCAGGCGTCACACTAATAAATGCTTCAGAAAATTTTCATAATCTAATCATTCGAAATGAAGGTCACCCTACTCGTATTAACAGATATAAAAATAACGGATCCGCAATATATTTAACAATCTTGTCGTCAAATCTGCATTTTAGTTCGACTTGGGAAGTGCTATAAGATAACCATGGATCAGATCATTTTCCTTTTCAAATAACGTTGACCAAAACTACAGAAAATTCCTTTGAAATACATGATTTACCTGAATGGATCTTGAAAAATGGCAATTGGAACGATTACACATATAAAATCGAACAAAGAGTTTAGTCTCTTATCGAAATTCCGGAAGAAGCAAATCAAATTATTCAACTTGTTTGCAAAATTATTAGCGAAACCGCAAATATTTTGTTTAAAAAACGAAAAATCAGTAACGCTAAATATCGTACAATCTGGTTGGATAACGAGTGCCAGTCAATATCAAATCGCCGAAAAGAAGACTTTAAAGAATTTAATATGCAAAACTTTTTAGAATATAAGAACTTAGTAGCTTAAAGTAAATTGATATTTAAAAACAAAGCTAAACTAAGCTGGAAACATTTCTGCACTAGTTTAAAATCTCCGCCTTCTCCTTCCGTTGTATGGAAGAAAGTCAATGATACCATTAACAAAAATAGTTTGTTCCTTTCCTATTTGAAACGAATTATCAGACAGCTTCTAAATAAGGTCGCTCCATGTTTTGTTTCATTAGATATAACGGGAATTTATTGCAATACGAATTAATTTTTATCTAAAACTATTTCAATCTCCGAACTAGAAAATAACATCTAAAAGTCAAAAGATACCAGTCCAGACCCTGATGGGATTACATACAGCATGTTAGAACACTTGCCAATATCTGCCAAAGAGTTGTTATGCCTAGTATTTAACAATGTTATTGCTAAGAGCCACGATTTAGAAATAATTAAACAATCCCTAATTGTTCTCATTAACAAACCTGGACAGCCAAACTAATTCAGGCCTTAACATCCTAATAAAAAAACTAATCCAACTTAATTTGCCAGAGGCCTTCGTGTATAATTTAGTTAGACTTATCAATAATCGTAAGGTATCTATTAGGATAGGCCACAAGATTAGTGGATCCAGGATTGTATCGTCCGGCTTGCCTCAAGGCTCAGTATTCTTCTTTTTAACGTATACACGACAGACTTTCGCAAATTAGCTGTAGCTTCAATTTGCGGACGATTTTTGTATGTACAGTAGTAAAAAAAAATGAAGACTCTAGACCTCACCCAGATTATATCTTTAGGTAATTCCTATTTCTCTGATACAAATTTTACCATTTCTAGTCCGAAGTCTGCAGTGGTTATTTTTGTAAGAATTGCCAAAGTCAATAGTATTAAAAACGGGGTCGAGGTGCCTTGGGTTCAGTCTATTAAGTATTTGGGGGAAATCTTGGATCAAAAATTGTCATAGAATGAACACATTAATTATGTTAGTGAGAAGGCGGAGAGAAGTTTGAATATACTTAGAGCAGTAATATCCAGATCATGGGGATCTGATCAGAAGACATCTCTGATTTTTTATAAAGCCTTTATAAGACCAATACGATATTCTCATAAAAAACAATATTAATTTTCTATTTGAAGCACCATGGAATATAACTCACTTGAAGTAGGAGGTTTTCATTCCTAAATATACGGATCTTACATCTTTTAATATAACCATGCTAAAAAGTTTCTTAAGTAAATATCAAAATCTCTATAAAATTGATACTGATGGATCAAAAAGTCAACTTGGTGTGGGTTGTCCCTTTGCTATACCCCAAATAAACGTGGTCAAACAATTTAAATGCAATATAATGACGTCAATTTATGCAGCCGAAGCCTATCCTCAAAGCACTGGAATTTATCTATATTAACAAAAATATGACAAATGTTGTCTTATTGTCAGATTCTCAATCAGTCCTGTTGTGCGTCAAACAATTAAAACTGTAAACATCCTATAATTACTGAGATACTCCATCTATATTCCATCCGAGTAAAGATTGATTTTCTTTGGGTCAAGGGTATAATGGAATGGCCGGTAACGAACAAGTAGACAAAGCTGCAAAGGAGGCTTACAATTCTGAAACAAATATAGGAAGTATTCCCTATTCAGATCTTTTCGCTTACATAAAAAAAACATCACTTTTCAATTGAAAATAAGAATATAAACAATACGCCCAAAATGCAAGAAATGTATGTATGACGTTATACCCAGAACTTAATCAGAATCCTTTAATTTAAAAAATGTGTTTTCTTATGCATTTATCTGCTTCTTTATGTTAATAAAATGTTAATAGCCACCTCTTCAAAATGAAGCTCACTAATAGCTCATCTTGCACATGCGACAATTTGACCAATGACGATCTTAACCACCGTCTGTTTAATTGCAACAATGATTTAGTTGTCGTTTAGTACCTTGTTTCTGAATTGAGTAAATTAAATTTACTCCTCATGTCTCACCTTCATTTAATAAAAAATGTCATGTCGGTTAGGAAATTGTAAACAATTTATTTAGAGTATTTAAAAAGTGCAGCGTAAGAGTTTAATAAATGTTTACAGGTTTATACTTTAACAACGGGCCTACCTGTGTTTGTGTGCTTATAACTACATAATAAAAAGTCCTAAATTGGCCAAAGGGCGAGAAGTGTGTGAACTATCGTTTTTATTTTGCTCTCATTGAGTTAGTTTAAGATTTGGTTCCTCTTACCACTTCATTTTTACTATAAACCTTTAACATGAAAATTCGTGGCTAAATAGGCTCCGCTCAAGGCCATAAATAAAAAAAGAGTTTGAATTATCAATTATTGTGGAAAATATCGAAATCCGTTTTAAATTTAGGGCAAGCTGGCCATGCAATGCGAAATTTCAACTGTTTATACTAGATAACTTGACAACTAAATATTTAAAATTATGGTCTTTTTCAGAGAATGAAAGAAAATATATTTATGAGATATTTATTAAAAATGGTTATAAAGAAGAATTCCTAGTTGTAATACAATTAAAAACATATATAATCACGTCAGGACTCAAACAAGTTTTTATCCTAAAAAAACAACCGATCGGAGAGATGACAATTATGAAAATGAAAAATTAGAAATCCTTTTGTATTTTCAAGGTATGCCTTCTAGATCTTTAATATTTTTTCTAACATATTTAATTAATAACTTAATTCAGAATATCCAGATAGCAAATGTTGATGAAGCTCTTGGAAAAGGGTATTAAAAAAGACGTAAAAGAAGAAAAAGTATAAATATGTGTAGGAAATTTTACCCGTTCAAGCGTTAATCCAAGAAAATAAAGAATTGTGTTTAATCTTTTGCCAGGAAATAATGTAATAGAATTTTTTGGACGGATGAATGAATTTTTTCCACAGCTGGACTTTTTTTATTGAAGAACTAGCTATTTTTGGTCTCGCGAAAATCCCAGGGCTATCCGAGATTTAAAACACCATAGTGGAGAACCTAGGCGGAAATAACAGAGAAGTTCTTTGGCAACAAGACTATAATATTAATGAGGAAACAAATTTGTTAAACGAAATTTGTCTTTGGTGAAAGATGATTCATTAAATACTAGCGGAGTAGTAAATCTTTGTTTTCTTAGTTTACTCAGTTTTTTTTTTCAATAACTTGTACTTTTAGTCCAACGTCATCTCATCTCTCACTTTGTCTACGTGCTCTTCAATTTGTTCCCTGACATGACCTATTTCTCCCTCGATATTATCGATGACCTCTTGCAGGCGATCTTATTTTTAATATCATTCTGAGTCCAGTCCTGCATATGAGCAGTTCTTGTTTCCTCCTATTTGAATCTTGTTAAGTCCGATCTGTACTTCTTGCCTTTTGGCGTCTTCTTCCTGTTTTTCATTTTTCTTTGGCTTCTTCTTTCTCTCTTTCTTTTTGCCTACTTCTCGAGCCGATACTGTTCCTCTTGTTTTTCTTTTCGTTGCATATATTTTGATATTCCCTGTTGTCTTTTGGTCTCTTTTACCTTCTTTTTCTTGTTGCCTTTTGGTTTCTTTATTGGTTTTGTTCTCTTCTGAGTCTGATGGACTATCTCTTCAAAATATAATCGGTTTTTGCTATTAGCCAAATTTAAAACTATGTGGATTTAAAGTAGATTTGAAAGGCAAGTGGCCGAATCAAATTGACCTAAAGATGGTAAAGTATTCAAAAAATTAAAACAAGTTAAATTATTTAGGGCTAAGTGGCCTAGCTAATAACAAGCGTTGAAGCAGCTCACAGTACGATTTTTTTAATCGATAAACCATAAGTAGCAAATAATATAACAATCCGCAAATCAGCCAAAGACAGTTTTCGTCTCATGGTGTCCATTATATTATATGGTTACTCATATATCCGATCTTTAATTTAAAGAAATGTTACCTTTCATTGTTTCACTGAAATCTACTCGGTGTATACTTCTTGAAACTCACATAATGAGAATTGATGCAATAGTGCCAACTATATGGTGGCAACAAGAATGTTAATACAACGTTATTTTTTTTGTACAAAATCGAATATTTAAAAAGCTTGGTGGCGTTTAGAGTATAACACCTAAATAACTTTAAATCATAAGTCACTAACGTTCAAGACCCAACAAATTTTGTATCAACGTAAAAATACCGTCTTCTTACTACTTGGGTTAAGATGTCACTTGTAGAGACCCATAAATAGTTCTGCTTAAAACTAAATGCGGCTCGTGGGACATTGTCATTGTATTTTAGACCAAACACCATTTTAAAAAAGATTTTTCAGAAAAATTCCAAGGGCTATTTCATTTTAAAAACTACGAAATGGGAGTATTGTGAATTTTAAGGGAAGAAAAGCCTCTTAACGAAAAATTGCATACATGATACCAGACAACAAATATGCCAGAATTAAAAAATATACAAAAATATTTCCGAATTAAAAAATGTACAAAAAAAAATCAACCAAGCAATGCAAGGCCAATATTATAATTATACATTATAATTAGACATTTGTAAGAGTTAAAGTAAATGAAAAACAAAAAGAAAACATATATCAAAAATAAAATGAAAAATAAGAAAAACAGGATCGGCATAAGAAAATTCTAAGTAAACGAGAAACCGAGAAACAAAAGGAAAAACCGGAATGAGGTATCAATAGATAACAGAAACAACATAAAATGAAGAACTCGTTTTAGAGCGTCATTAAATTGAAATGGTTCCAGTTGTCATGCGGTTCGGCTCGTTTCATCCGAGATTGGTACTGCTGCGGCTTAAATAATATACGATTCTTTAATAGAGTCCCACCTAGGATATGGGATTGCATTCTGGGGCAACATATGCTAGTATATATTAAAACTCTCTTTATTTTGCAGAAGAGAGCGGTGCGATCTATTTTCAGTGCAGGTCCTAGATAATCATGCAGACGTTTGTTCATATTAAAAAAAATTTTAACACTGCCATCTTTTTACTTCCCTCGTAAGAGGAATGTATCGTAGTCGTGAAAAAATCGCTCTCCCAGACCTTTACAGATCTTCACGTTTTATGTTATCCAAGAGCAAGACTAATTCTTGTCCTGGGTCTCTCTCTATAGATTCCCAGTTCCCCCCTTTATTAAAGAGCCATTGTTCTCTCTTATGAACAATTACACAAAACCTTTTAGAGGCAATTGAGACCGGAATAATAGCACCTCTCCTAGCTAGGAGAGGGTCTGATCTGAATCAGCTCAGTCCAGACTCGTCAGGCCCAAAATTCTAGTCTCTGTGCATCCAACGACCCCAGTCGTTTAAACGAACAGAATCCTTCCGAGCCTCTTCCTCTACAAGCAAGTGCAGAGGAGTTAGTCCTTGAATGGCCTCCATAACTCGAGTCAGTGTGGTTCTTAGGGCTCCAGTAATGCCCAAACATGCAAATCTGGGGCTTGTCGAGATTCCTTCTGTATGTCATCCTGCGAGTGGCGAGACAAGAGCGCCATAAGTGATCATGATTTAACTGTTGCAAATGTCTAATTATCATGTATAATTTAATTTAACTGACGTGTAAAGCCAATACACAATACCAGGTTCTAGACTCCAAATTGATTGGAAGGACCGTCTGCACGCCTATAGACACGCTGTGGACCTTTTTGTGATCCTTTCAATATGATCTCTCCAGGTCAGTTTGATATAGAGGTGGACTGATAAAAATTGTGGTACGAATTCAAGATGGCGACCAACTAAAATGGTTGTTATCCTGAAAAAATCCACCTGCAAGGTTTTACATAGCTTCAAGTTTTAGCGTTACTACATACCCCAAAACGTGTTTTCTTAATTCCGTCGCTCTAAAAAACTACTTACCCGAATGACTGCACATTTTGGTCAAAAATTAAAGGTCTTATGGGGATAATCTGGTAACATTTTGGTAAATATCCTAATTGGCGGAACAAAATGGCGGCCTGGCGAAATCTTAAAAATATTTTCACTAAAAACTCATTATTTAAATTGCCTCAGATTTGGTATAAAAATCAAGTATTATATAGAAATGAACTTGTTATTTTTGGTATGATTCCAAAATGCTAGCCTAATAAATACTTATTACATTAATTTCAAATTTTGTGCAAACAAGTGTGATACAGAGATAAACTAGTAAACTTTTGGTACAAATTCAAAATGATGGAACAAAATGGCGACCAAATAAAATGTTAATAAAACCAACTTAAAAAATTTTCATATTTGAATTTTTCTACATTAAATGTGATATAGGAATAAACTGGCACAAATTCGACATGACGGAATAAAATGGCGGTCTTTTTGTCAGTGAACAACTACTTTTTCATTTTATTTTAAATTATGTTCAACAATCAAGTGTGGCATAGATAGAAATTGGTAAAATCTTGGTACGAATCCAATATGGTGGAACAAAATGGCGCCCAATAAAAATTTTTGAAAAGACAATATATGTAATATATGTATAACAAAGAAAGTTCCGGGTAAAGAAAATTCACCGATTTTTCTATGTTGGAAACAGTCAGTAGAATTTATAAAAACAGACAAAAGTTCCTCGTGCCTATTCACTCCCATGGTACACGTGGCTCTGGGAATCGAGCCCTTCTCCGGCTCTTACCCGAAACTCTATTATTTATGAAAGCAGGAAGATATAAACAGTTTCTGCTGGAAAGAGCTTATTATAGATTAGGGAAATATTAAAGTGATCATTTTTAATTAATTTTTATTACTTTTTATTTTTTTTGTTTTCTGTGTCGTGTTTTTATTATACGTTTTAAGTTTTCTATTTTTTTATTATGTCATGTTCTTGTTTGTTTCTTTTTTCTATAAATTCTGAAACTTTTTGTATTTTTTTAACTTGGCCATATGTATTATCTTTATATTGTTGTCTTTTTGTGTGTAATTTCTGATTGACTCAGCGAGTCATATTTAATTTAATTTTTTTTTAATTTATTATCTGTTTTGTCGAGAACCTATGTTTCTTTGACAGTAAAGGACTATCACAGTCTTAAGTAAAAATAATAAAAGAGTCTTCAAGTACTTCAAAACCATAACAAATGCCAACATCAAACAGTGGTCGTTCCAGCCCCCTCAGACGAAGGCCATGGAAGTCAAAGGTTTCAAAGATCTACAGTAAGAAAAACGAAAACAGAGGCAAGAAAAAACAGACACCGCCAAGCTGGATCTTCCCGACGAGAAGCCCTACAAGAAAACCAGCGACCATCGTTGGGCATTATGAAAATGCCTGTCAATACATTTATTGTAATTAATATTATCTTTATCAGTAGCCCACCTTACTTTCACATCAGCAGAGGGGTACCACGGTAGAGCTCGGATCTCGGCGCTAAATAGAGTTGCCACTGACCGAGGGTAATATCAGGTTAGAAGATAGAAATGGGATGAATGATTGTGCTGTAATGCTGAATTTCAACGAGATCTTCTGGGCTAATTTAGCCAATTATTTTATGAGGGTAACTGTATCCCCAATAATAGGTAATTACGGTGTTTTTGTTCTTCCGTATTTACCTAAAATCAAATATCTGGAGCCACACCTTAGTTTGACCCATCATGCGTTCTTTTCAATGTATTTTTCTTAGTTGTGATTTTGTTTTCTCCAAATAAAAGAAAAGCGGTATTATCCAAGAATCGGTGTAATGTATTTAAAACTTTTTTTCTAAAGTTTGTTTCGTCTCTAAATGAAGAAATATATCCTCGGTAAACGAACTGCTAATATCATATAACAGCATTGTCTTATATTTTTATTTTTATTTTAATACCTGTAGTCGTTTCGTATTATTTTTATCGATATTGTTAAAATATAAAGGTCCCGAAAGAGGCCAAAGGGATACTTTACTAAACGATCTATTAATGATTAACTATAGTTTATACACCATGAAAAACTTCGGAAATTCGTTATTGCTTTAATACTTATGAAACCGAAATAAAAAGATGGGATTATTTCTATGAAAGTGACCTTTACTTACATATATGTGAAAGGTATAAAAACATGCGAAAATAAAGCTGCTGCTAAGTAAAGGAAGTTCGAGTTAAAGGCTTTCTTTGTTGTCGTACAAAACAGCGAGTTTGTAAAGAGTTATTTATTTTACTGGATACTGGATATTATTGATAGTTATTACAATGCCTTTAATTTTTTTCCATATCCTAAAAAAATAGATATAAAAAATAAAAAGCATGATTATTTGACCCACAAATAAAAAAAGAATAAAGTAATCTTAGGGTCCTTTCATTATGCTCTGTTGTTTCAGGAATAAATATTGTTATTATGTTAAATGTGCCCGCTAGCGATTACTAGATCTTTATTACTTATGTCGGAAACCAATAGGATCTCTAGAGGCGTATCTAAACGAAGGATTCTGTTACTTTTAAAATTCTAGCCATTTTTTACATATTTCGTCAAACAAATTATACAATCTGGTGCAGCTGAACACTATCATTTTTCTGCATATCTTAAAGAACTGACCATTCTTCGCCGGTCTCAAGATTCTATAAACTAAAAATTAGGAAATATGTTATTATTATAAACATCCTAATAATTTCAATAGAGATACGTGCCCCGAACAACATTACACGTGTAAACCAATCGTTACACAGGTATAAAAAGCCGGCTTAGATATTTCCTGGAAAAATGTTCGGACCCATCGAATTTTTTTTCAGCTTTTTCATCTCTCTAGCTTTAACCCCCTAGATGGATGGAAAATAAAACCCGAAATATCAATAAAAGAAAGAGTCTGAGGTCGCGCCATTCCTCTTTTTAAGGGTCTCATTGAGTTCTTCAACTTACAGGTACAACTTCAACCCAAACGAAATGACAGTTGTTAAAAATTGTTACAGATTTGAAGGTCAGGATATAAGTTAGGTTTCGTTTTTGTGAAAAAAGTCGAAGAACTCTCGGACACGTCGATTTTTGATTCGAGGGAGAAAAACTTGTCTGCTTTTTTTTTATCTCCATAACTTCAACACCTAACGAGAGGAAGCCTAACCCCCTGATTTTGAATAGGGGTGATGTATATTTTGAAAATCTCATCGAATCTATCTTACCCTAAAATTTCGCCTCAAAATTTTCATCGATAACGAATTGACAGCTAAAATAGTGAAAGAGGCAATGTGGAAAAAATGTCTGCTCAATAACCAACGAACAGTTTATTAAATGCTGGAAATGACCACTATTCACGTCCGGGCAGTAAAATAGGTTGTGTTCAAAACGTTCCTGTACATTACGCAACATTCCGGGTGTAATTCGACGGCATCCATTAATTATTCGGTTTTCCAGATGCTTCCATAGAAAAAAAACTATTGGATTCAGATCAAGTGACCTGGGTGGCCACTTAATATGTCCCCTTCTTCCAATCTAAGGAAAATTTTTATCTAAAAATTTTTGCACAGGTTCTACGAAATAAGGTGGTGTGCCATCTTGTTGAAAAATGATCGTGTGAAGTTCTTCTTGATTCTCCAATACTTATACGAAAGCCGGATAAATAGCATTCTCTAATAATTCTAGATAAATTTCGCCATTGAGAATACCGGGTATAAAAAAGGAGCTGGTTATGTGTTTTCCATAAATAGTCGCCCAGACATTTAATTTTTTTTGCTGAGTATATACTTTACCGTTAAGGTAAAATGAACAGGTATCCGAAAAACAGATATCGAACGTGTAGTTTTGACTATTGGTAATAATTTCACTATCAACTTCTCAAAACTGGACTCAGCAATCGAAATCGTCCCCATTCAGTTCATGAACTAATCGTGTCTTAAAAGGATGGAACTTTTGCTGTTTAAGGATTCACCTGATTGTTCTACGTGGTACACCAGATACGGCTGACAATTTCTTAGTACTTAGAGTCCATTGCTACATGACCTAAAACAGCCACTTCTCTCGCCTCGTGTCTTTTTTGCACCCTCTCACCAGTTTCAAAACGTAAACAGCGGATACATTTTTTCAGGATGGAAAAGGAAATAAAACCGCTGTTACTCGCGCAGAGTCGTTATTTAAAAAAACCAATTTTATAATTTAATATGGTTGCAACATTCTTAAAAATTCACGCTGAGCCGAGATGAATAGAACACATGATGCGTCCACAAACGTTTTTTTTTTGGCAACAAATTAACAAAGAAATCAATACGTTTCAAATGCTAGCCTGATAAAAATAATCCATCTGCAATTTTACATTGCCTCTTTCCCTATTTTAGCCTTCATTTCGTTATCGGTGAAAATTTTGATGCGAAATTTTAGGGTTAGATAGTATTCGATGAGATCTTCAAAATGAGGTTTCGCAACACCCCTTTCCCCCTTAGGGGGTTAAAGTACGGGGATGAAAAAATCCGACAAGTTGTTCCCTTCGAATCATAAACCGAAAAGTCTGAGAGTTCTTTGATTTTTTTCATAAAAACGTAAATAACGATCTCTTATTTGTATCCAGACTTTTAAATCTCTAAAAAATTTTAATAAGCTCTCAATCCGTTGTAGTTGAAAATAATAAGACAAAATTATAGGGTCATAAATAACTAGATGAGACCTTTAGAAAGAGGAATGGTACGACACCTCTCCCCTATTCAAAGTTCGGGGGTTGTTCTTTGAATCTACGCACATTTGTTTTGCTTCGGAACGTGTGAATATTATTATGTAGATTATGAAAAAAAATGCATGGGTTTACGAATCAACCATTATGACTTATTGGCAACGAAGAGTTTTGATATTTTTATATTTTAAAGACAATGGAATAACTATTTTGCACCAGCCCGTAAAATAATCGCAACGGAAACGTAATGCTTCCCAATTTCTTTTAGTAGCCCCCTTTTATAGATATATAGGTTTCTTGATGGGGTAATAAAGGGTATGTCCGAACTTCCATAAAGTGATTCTTATAGTTACACTTATCACGTCCGAAACTGTCCAAGCTAACCGTAAACCGCTGCTCTTCTAAGTGATAAAAAGGGATTTCAAAAGAATTATAGCTGTTGCCGTTTCTGTTAAATTACGTATTAAATTATATATATTAACCGCAACAAAGTATTTAGAACTAAGTTTTATAGAATTTTTTAAGCAACATGGATGTAAAATATATATTTTTTAATTAACCTTAATATATCTAAAGATCTAAAAATTTTATTTAGGTACCAGTGGCTTCTTTGGAAAAGAAATTAAATAAAGTGGCATTCAGAATTTCCTATAAAAGACATATTATTTGTTTATCTAGATAATCTGTATAATATAAGGAATAATCTACCAACAATATCAACGTTATCCTTTTTTATTCCAAACTGGATATCGGTCTAAAAAGACACATGCCTGTGCCATATATTTTTTATTACTTTATATTTATCAATAAAAGTGTCTACTCAGTGAGAAGCTATTAATAGGAATGCTAACTGGTTATAATGTAAATAAGTATGATAGATAGTTTATAGCCAACGAATTTAAACGCGTTGAGTTACGAAGAAACTAGGGACGCTAAAAATATTGGGAACAGTTCCTGTGAAGTTCATTCTTTTAATCTAATTTTTAGATAGAAATATGAATTTATTTAGGTCTAAATTTGCTCTTCTATATTTGCTAAATAACAAGTGAATGAGGAGAAAATCAAAAAATTTTATACTACCTGTTTTAAAGGAAACGAACGTTGCGTTAGAATGAAACTCATTGTGTAGTCTTCTAAAGCAGAATATCAGTTTCCTACTAGGATCTACTGACACTAAAGATATGATTTTGAGACTATGGCATAGAGTGAATATTAAATACATGTTGAGCTAGAGTTAAATAGTATGTTAATTAGTATTCTCGCCTATACTTTCATCAATATAGGGAAGGCAGAGGGGGAAATATCGGTATGTATATAAAAAATCACATAAAATGTAAAATATTTTCCAACGAGCTACTCACCATAATAATTACGAATAGTTATTGGTTAAAAATGTAATCAATAAAAACCAAATAAAATTGGCCATGTTTATAAGCCACCTGCCTTCGGTCACACTGACCCTGTCCCATATTTTGAGAATATTCTATAACAATTATCTCGAAGCGCGACACGGTGCATTGTCTGGGAGGTTTCAACATAGATTTTTTTAAAGCCCTAGTCAGTGGACACTAAATGTTTTACACAACTACTGGAATATACTGATCTTAACCAATAAGCAATAAAATACAGAGTCATTCTATAACTGTAAAACTATTCACCTTCCGGATCTATCAGACCATGAGCTAAATTTTTGCGAATTGTCGCCTCCAATACTAGCAGTTTTATGTCGATCTTTCTTTGGTTTCTTGCAAAAACATTTATGATCTAGAAACCATTAGCCATAAAGTATCTGCATGCGCCACTTAAGGAGGACTAGTCTGTAAAAAAAATCTACCGTAGATTACAGGCAACATTGAACGCCTTATTGATCTGCGCAATAAAGCACTGCACAACAACAAGAAACTAAAAATTCCTGTTATCAGAATTTGAGAAATTTCACTACTGTGCCAATTCGGTGTGATTTAAAACTTAACCCCAGTCGCCGAATACTTAGGAAAGTTTAAGTATCCTCGGAGTAGGTAAGAGTACTACAAGAGCGATATTTTCTGACCTTAAAAAATACAATGTACCTAATGTGTCAAACTCTTCCTAAGTTTAGTGCAAATACTTCTCAAATCAAACAGTTCTACGGAACAAAGAATTTAAAAGAATGTGTAAAATCATTTTTAAAATTTCAGGAAGTAACTGAAATTGAAGCCCCTAATATAATAAATGAAATTATGTCCTTTTATCAAACCGTTATAGATACGTAACAGGCAACTAGAAAAAAGAGGACTACTCTTCTAAAGGTTTATAGCCCACTAGAATTCCAATATATTAGATAAAGTTATTAATATTTAATACCAGAATCATGTAGAAGTAATATTTTACTTCACGCGTGTTTTCAAGAATGTACATAATATCGGGCAGTATCTTTTTCCTCAAATTAGTTGAATGGCAGGAAATATCACATCAAATTTTCCTAATATAATCCCAGGTGTTCCTCAGGGATCAATTCTCAATCCGCTACTCACCATGAAATATACTTTCCGTTTAGAAAAAAAATGGCTACATTCCTGCTGGGTTAATTCCTACGCAGAAGATACTTCAGCTAATACTTAAGTCTCTGCCTCAGTGGAAAGAGACAGATTTCTTTTAGGCGAAAAAGTTATATAGACTAATAGAAAAATTATTTTTGTGCTTCGAACAGCAACAAAAAATGTAAATATTCGGTTGTGAGTTATAAAGAAAAAGGTTTCATGTTAATAATTACTCAATGATTATGTACAATACATTATCAAATATATTTATCAACGCTTAATAAACAGCAAGAGCACTTTCATAAATAATTTGTGTATATCATGAAAAATTGTCTCGGTAATTATGTGTTCGACTGCCTAAACTAAAACAGAAACATAATTGTTTTCCACTTATTTAAAATAACATCTATACAAACCATTCATTATAATTTAATCAGTTGCGCATCATTTAGTAATTTAAATCAATTAATCACATTAGTAATCTCAGTGAGTCCTGGCATATTCAAATTTGACTTACCATGACTATTTATATTTAGTTATAATCTACTGGTATTAATATAATACCCCTATATATTCCCCTGATAGTGCTAAATTAAAAATATTAACAAACAGATTTTAGCTTTTCTACGTATCTTAATAAAACTACTACATACACAATTTTAAACTGGAGACATCTAAAATATTCATAACTATGATGCTATGGGCCTGAGGATCTAAGCATAACAAAAATACAATAATTAAAAATATTTATTTTATAAAATGAATTAAAAAGCAACAATAAAATATGAGCACAGGTATATGAGATATAAATTTTGGGCTACAGATATATGAGATATAAACAAAATCTGCGAATTCTCCCTTAACTGACGTGAAAGAAATCAAAATAAGTTTTAATAGTTTTCTTTTAACTATTTGGTAATAACTTTATACACATTATATAATTATTAATATGTGTCACGGTTTTTGATAATATGAAATATTCATTATAAGAACAGTTGTGTTAAAAGGTCTGCTTTACCTATTTTTGTACCCAGAAGTTACTTTTTTATAAAACCCTCGTATTTTTATAATTTTTACAATATCTATAAAGTTATTACCAAGTAAACATATGTATATATAAACTGTGTTCTCTGTGTGTGGTGAAATTCGTTACGAGGGATGTTATAGCATCGGTTCCAGGATTTTATAAATGAAAAATTAGAGAATGTATTGAAATATTTAAACATACAAAAAATTTTAATAGAGATGCTGATTACGGTCTACATCACACGAGTTATGGGAACAGCCAACACAGCACCTTATGATGGAAAACTGTAACGATGAGATGTTCCCACGGAAGATGGAAACAATTATTCACATATAAATACTTTCTGTAAACATGTTAAAGCGTCTTTAAGCCACTAACTGTCGTACCAGTTAATTAAAGTCCGTATTTTTCAAATTTTGAGTTTTTTTAAAAAGTCATTCGTACAGGTAAAACCTAAAACTCACGTGGAAACCGATCTTAACATAGGGTCACCGTTTGGCGAGCACAAGTCGGATATAAAAGCCCGCTTGAATCTTTTCGGGCTAAAGTAAAAATCCCTGAAGATGCCTCGTGCAATCGAAGGCGAAACGTCGGATATTAATTCCAATTTGACACGGTCTAATTCCAAGAACCATGATTTCTTAATTGACCAGAGCCTTGAAAGCTTCCGTTCTATGTTATGAATAAACTTCATTGAAAGCTAGGTTTTTTGCCAACGAAAAAATATTAGATTGTGGAAACCCTCAAAATAGTTAAATTACTATTTTTTTTACTTTATATAAAAGAAATTTCAACTAAAATATACCAGCTGTTTAAGTTTGATCCATCTATAAAAATTGGTTATAAACACAACAAAATAGTAGGTAACATTAATAGTAAGTTAAATGGCAGAGATGAAATACAAAGGAAATCAAAAATTGTTTATAGTATTCCTTGTTTCGAATGTGGAAGTGTGTATACAGGGCAAATATCCAGAGTCTTAAAAGACAGAATAACTTCACATAAAAACGACTGTAGGTTAAGGAAAAATACTTACTAACCAATCAAGGCACTTATTTAATTATAATGAAACACAAATATTATGTAAGGGGGTAATTATAACAAAAAGCTGTTTTTAGAGATGATAGAGATATAACGAAAACATAATTCTTTGAATAGAAAAATCAACATAGACATTTTATTTCTATTTATGCAAATCTTCTCAATGTTAATAATCATAACAAGAGTAACAGTAATTTAGATAGCTTAAACCTGTTCTTATAGTCTTCGATTTGTACGTTATGAAATCCATATGCTTCTCTATAGTTAGTCTCCACAATCCAATATTTTATCGTTGGCAGAAACCTAGATTTCAATGAAGTCTATTAATTTTAGATCACACATATCTTAATTAGTTTTTAATATTAATTTTTCTATTAGTCGTAAATGATTAATAGCAGCATACTAATAGAAAATCATCGATATATTTAAGTCTGAATTAGGCAAAAAAAAAACAACTTCTCAGGTTTTTACAAGTCTTACCCCTTCAGGGTCCCCGAATGCAAAAAAACTGTAAAGGTATGTATCCTTATTTTCGGCAGTGGCAGTGTCCCAATTCTCGGCAGTTTCTTAAGTTTTTAGATCATACTAAGGATTTAAAGAATTAATTGCAGAAGATAATTAAATTGTCAAATTATCATACTTTTGACAACAACGCTCATCATTTCTTGCCCTGTTCAAAACAATGGAGTCGCCTCACAAAATGTATAAGCAGCTGTTACACGCATGCGTTACAAGTTGATTTGTACAGACACTGGTTTTACTAAGGTAAATGCCCTTGCAAGTTAGCCTTTTATTTTGAATATTAATTATGTAGATTATGAAAGGAACATAATATATATATTGGCAAGTACAATTGATGTTAAGCTCTTTGAAAAAAGTAATAGATTAAAGAAAATTGTTGATTTTTTCTTATTTCGGGCATGCCAGAGTTAGAGACAGAAAAATATCGAATGTGAAATTTTCGTGACAACTACCGATTTTTAGACCAATGGTTCCAGCATTTCACTAGGTTAAAATATTCGTTTTTCAAAAATTATATTCGAGTACGGTGACAACATCTATACATTCTTGATATAAATTAAAAATAATACCTGACAGAAATTGGGTCCAGTTCATGACAGACATGGGGTCAGTTATATATATAATAAAAGAATTATGTATTTTATTAATTATCTTGAGCTAAAAATTACTGTATTATTTGGAATACTTATAATGCAAAATTTATCTTTTTACAAATTATGCAAAGTGCTTAACAGAAATATCATTTTAGGAGAATTTAGTTTGAATAAACTCATTGTATTTGAATATTGCTTTAAAATTACCATTTTTTCAATAAGTAAATGCACAAAATGTGTTCTCTAATTTTTCATTAATTTTCTCAGTATATTAAACATAATATGCCGAACATAGGGACCGCTCTGTGCCGACAATAGAGCCAATATATGCCGGAATTAGAGACAGTAAGCCTTTTTTGCCATTCATATCGAATAACACTAAATGGACATTAATAAAAATAAACTAAAATGATTAAATTTATTTCAAATAATTAATAATTACATCTGTAAAGATCGTATTACTTAAAAACAGCATATAAAACCTACCGAAACTTAAAACTGAATAGACATATAGCTTAACCTGCCGAAAATAGACCCTTACTTTATGTTGTTTAATATTTGATTGTCGTTTCATATAGCTTATACGATGCACCTAAATAGCTTATTAATTTTAGTTTACCCGGAACTTTTGTTGTAACTGATTCCACCATAGATATCAAACACAGTTTATATATTCATAATATATAATTACCTTACCTTATTATATATATAAATTGTTTCATTTGTGTGCGGTGGAATTCGTTACGAGGATTGTTGTTCTTGAGAAACTTCAGATCAAAAGTTTTTTCCTGCCCTAAACTCCAAACTCAATAAATTTAGAGAAATTCAAATATAGGACGATATACTTTCACTATACAATATGTAATGAAATTTTTGAACTACGTAATGAGCACTCTGCTACTTTAATTCACGAACGTATAGCCAAAAATTTACATTATATAATTTTACAGGAGAGCCCTAAGAATTTCTCATATTTATTCAAACGTTTAATGCCCTAATTTAGAAAAATATTGGCTTGTCTCCTATTGAAAAATTTAATTACCTCGTTTCATTTGTTAGAGGGTCGCCGTGGATTTAATTAAGCTAAATCTTTGCATGACTTGATTGATAATTTTTTAAAATACCTAAACTCTTTAAAACCATTTTAAAATAGAACATTGTGAATTTATTTTGGCTTATATGCTTCTTGTTTGATTAGACTTTATAAATCACAAGGCTCATGGACAATTTTTGCCAGAAATCATATTCCATTACAACGTTTCCAATCTGTTAAAAAGCATAAGGCTGGGGTTAAAGTGTTGTTAAGTACAGTACATCTAAAAATTAAAGATATTTTTGGTAATTGGCATACCGTATGAGATAATCCTATTCTTGGCACCCAGTCATCCTTTATTACTTTTGCATTCGTTAATAAATTACGTTTACCGAAATTTCATGAATGCATTGCACGTTTTGGATAGTATATCTCCGTCAGTAAAATAGGGATTCAACTGTATGTACAACATGTTCGCAACTAAATACTAAATTTTGTTTCATACCTGAATTAATACTGTTGAAAATTTGTAATCAAATACCTGCTTGTCCGATTTGCTTTTCACTCCACGGCCACCTACAAATTATTAACAAATAATTTTTGTACTTTTTTTTTACACTACCTGTATTAATTTTGAACTAAAAAAATACCACCCATTGTCTGCCAAATAGTTTTTTTCCTTTTTTAAGAAATAAAAAAATATGCCCCATTGAATTTACCTACAATCATTGAATATCCACTTTGAGTGTTACTTACTTTCGTTTATAAAAGTGCTATAAGAACGAATCGCTACATTAGAACACAACTTGTGACGCTTCATAGCCACCTATTAAGATAGGTCGACCCAATACCAATTAAAAGCACGATTTTTAATTCTGTCAATCATATTTTCGAATCAATTTTTGACAAATAATTATAACTTTTTTAATATAAAAGGCCAAACCAAGCACATGTTTCATAACACGCTTTAGCACTCTTGCCCTTAAAAATACTTAGACAGTGCTATTTAAAGTAATTTTTATCTACTAAAAAAGAGAATTTTTAAAGAACTAAGTATTATGCTTATAATTATTGAAAACGCCCGCCGATTTCCTTATCTTCTACTATAACATTTAAACAACCTGTATTACTTTTTTCGAAAAGTTCAACCGGTTTTCTTATATTCATTTATTATTTGTGGAAGAGAAATTCACTTCACTTCACTTCAACAAAGCTTGATATTTAGAACTTTAGAAAGAAAATATTATTTTACTAATTTATTAAATTTTAGCCTTGGAGAATATTCCCCTTGCTACGCCACTGGTTTTAAAATAAATTAGCGAATTTTAGTTTAGGTTTCTATTACTAATACGAAGATTAACAAAACTGTGTGTGGTAAGGAGTTTAAAAAAAATCTAATAAGCCAATATGAATAAATAAATAATAAATAAATAAATGCTTTATTGTCAAAAAAAATTTTACAATTTTGTGGACAAAGCTGTTGTAAAAAAATAGTTTACAAACATCAAAATTAGCAAACAAAACAAGACAAAAACACATCATAAATATTATAGAAAAATAATATTTAAATCAGGAATTTAGAATATTAATATTATAGAATCCTAAAAGAAGTACATTAGAAATGTACTTTGTCAGTCGTACTATGTTATAAACATTTTCATAAATATAATGTAAAAAAATAAAAAAGCAAAGTAAAAAATAAAAAAGTACGAAACAATTAAAAAAATACATATACAAAGTTCGGTAAAAATGGTTGGTAATGGCAACTATCACACTAGGGGTTCATAAGGGTAAAATTATGTGTTGTAAAACTCGTTCACGGTGTAGAAGGCTCTTTCCAGTAAGAATGATTTCAAAGCCTTGCGAAATGAAGTCAGAGATATTATGGATTTGATGTTAAATGGCAGGTGATTATGCATTTTTTTTGCATTGTAGATTACTGATCTTTTAATTAACTCTGAGTGTGGGGTTGGAAGATAGAGATCGTGCTCAGTATTTCTGAGAGGGTAGTTGTGAGAAGGTCTCTCTAATAGAGCAGGTGCGTGCTTACGAATTAAGCAAACCGATCCAAAATGAATAAGCAAGGAAGGGTTAGTATTTTATATCTTTTAAAGAAATCTCGGCAGTGAGTTCTACTGTTAAGTCTCAGTAGGTAACGAACAGCTCTTTTTTGTATTATAAAAATTCGATCAAATTGAGTCGCACAACATGTACCCCAGAATGGAATAGCATATCTGAGGTGCGACTCAACAAGAGCAAAATAAACAGTTCTAGAGGTAGAAAAGCTAAGCTCCTCGGAAACAGATCTTAACGCAAAGCAAGCAGAACCTAACTTCCTTGATAAAGCGTCGATATGTGGATCCCATTTTACAGAATCATCTACAAGAAGCCCTAGAAATTTTACAGAGTTTACAACATCAATAGTGGTGCCATTAAGGTCAAAGGGTTGCAGCGTGTTTTTATAAGACAAGACTTTCGTCTTAGAGATGTTCAAACATAGGAGATTAGAATCGCACCAGGATTTAATGGTGATTAGGTCATTAGATACAATCCTATGTAGGTCCGTGACATCTGGGTGGCTCCACGTAAAGCTGGTATCGTCCACAAAGAGACATATTTTTCCACTAATGTTTAAATTAGCCATGTCGTTTATGAACAGAAGAAACAAGATAGGGCCTAGTACCGAGCCTTGAGGCACTCCATATTCCATTGGCCTACAAGAAGACATCCTGTTGTCAACTTTCACAACTTGATTTCTGTTGCTAAGATATGACTTAAACCAATTGAGAGGAGCCCCTCTAAATCCATAGTACTGCAGTTTGTTAGTTAATATATTATGATTCACACAATCGAAAGCTTTGGAAAAATCACAGAAAATTGTTGCCGTAGCGTGATGGTTGTTTAGGCTGGAGTAAACTCTATTAAGAAGGGAAAACATGGCATCGCTTGTGCATTTGTTACTTAGAAATCCAAATTGATGTTTTGTAAGTATTTCATATCTAGACAGAAATGATAAAAGCCTTTTTTTAACCAGTCTTTCGATGATCTTAGATAGCGTAGGGAGAAGTGCAATTGGGCGATAGTTCGAAGCTTCTTCTGAAACACCTCCTTTGTGAAGAGGTATGATTATTGCAGTTTTAAGGCAGCTTGGAAAAGTACCATTTTGGAAAGACATATTTATCAAAGTAGTCAGATGCTCTAGTGTGCATTCCGGCAGACTTGAATACATTTTTAAAGTAAGCCCATCAGTTCCAGAAGAAGATTTATTTTTGATATCATTAATTGTACTACGAAGTTCTGATAAAACTACTGGTGAAAAGAAGAAACTGTGCAGGTTTACCCTATGATTAGAGAGATATGAAATTGGGTCATTAGATTGAGATACGGATTTAGTCAAATCTTTGGCTACATTTACAAAATAATTGTTTAGGTCCTCAGGAGAGGTAAGGATAGTGCTGGATAAAGGAGTTTTGTTTCTTAAATCATTTACGATAGACCAGGTTTCTTTAGCTACATTTTTGGCGGCTTTAATAGTTTTATGATAAATTTTTCTGTATGATTTTACATAATTATGAAAAAAGACACTGTGCGAAAATTTCTTTAAATGAGATAGTGACCGCATGTTCTTAGAAGATATAAGAGGAAAAGATTCAGAAGCTATATTAGTTAGAGTTTTTATAAAACGAGAAAATTCAGTGTCGACATCATAAGTGTGAGAGTCCCAGTCAGTTATTTGACATAGGTGTTTGAAATTAATGAAATTTCTAACCGAAAAATACGGCCTACTTGTCTAGAGGAATTTTTGGCTTTGGATGTAATTGAAAATTTTGTGAAAATTGCTTCATGATCGGAGAAACCTGGACTTAAGACATTACATTCGACGGAGCTAGGATCGAAAGAAGACACAACGTAATCTTATAGTACTGGCACTTGTCTTAGTAATTCTGGTTGGTGAGTTGACGTGCATGGCAATTCCTAATGACTCAAAGATAAACTGAAGACATTCCTGAGCAGCACACACACTGGAAAAGTCAATATTGAAATCGCCACATAAGATTAATTTGCTTTTTACAGGAAGGGACTCGAGCAAACTTAGAAGGTTATGGCAGAATAATTGCACATCAGCATCAGGTGTTCTATAAATACAAATAATATAAAGGTCATAAGTATTGTGATAAACGATAGAAAATTCAAATACTTTTTCAGATAATAAATGATTATACTTTGATATTTCGGAAAAATCGTTGTTTGAAGACATTATCATGGTGCCTCCATGAGTTAAATTAGTTCTATTAAATCTGGCAATTGTGGTATAGTTTTTAATAAAAACAGGTTGATTGATATTTAGCCAGTGCTCAGTGATGGCAATGACTTCTGGAAAATTTAGCTCTTCTAACAAAAGATATAATTCGTCTGTTTTATGTCTTAAGGACTGAATATTAAGAAAAAAAAGATTAAAATTGCTATTGGTCAATTTTCTAGAGGGTGCTAGATCCTCTTTTCGCGTCATATTGACTAAAAATTTTTACTTTTTGATGGTGAACCACTAGAACAATATTTACCAGTACCTTCACGAATTTTTTGGAGCCGTAAAATTTTTTCCGAGGAGTAGAAAGATCTATACGCTGCAATGTCTGAGTCCACTTCAGATGAACCAATCCCATAGGCATCGTGGAAGCGATAATACAGCTTGCGCAGGGATTCCTTGTCACTAGGAAGGCCTTCTGAAGCTAGCAATAATTTAATGCTAGTACTTGTATGCCCCTCAAAACACACACTAGATGGCTGGTCGTGTAGATAAGCAAGAAATAGCCTTAAGGTCTTTAGTAAGGAAGGATCCCTTAATCTGGCTAATATATAGCGACCATTTGCTTTATCCGAATCTTGGGACAGCCGCACTCTTGGTGGAGTCATTGGATCAAACTGCAAAAAATCATCTTTCTTTGCAGTTTTCTCCATGCTTAATTTAGAGCCCTCCAGTGCCAATGACCTACAAGCTGCTATGGCCTCCCTGTCAGAGCCAATTATGACTGACTTATCCTCTTCAGGCACAAATGTCACTGGTGATTCCAATAATTGAGGCTTTGGTGGAGACAGCCCCCGGCTCTTTGGGATATCTATATTGACATCTTGATGACTAGAAGATGAGACATTATGGGCTGTGGAAGTGGGCGGCGTTTGGATAAGGGTGGGTGAAACTGAATCATAGGTAGGATCAATTATAGTACCAGGTGGCCACAGACTAGCGTTCTTAAGCTGAATTAAGTGATCTTTTTTGCACCCCAATTTTAAAATCGGAGTGCAAAGTGTCTGCATTCTTAAGCACAGGAAAACAACGCACAAAATTCGTGGTTCCTAATTTTTCTTTGATGTAGTGTACAAGCTGATTTGATTTATACGTGGACGGAATTATGGATACCACTACATAATGCCATTTCTCTATAATGGGTGTTTTGTTGGGCTGGAAGGAAACAGCTTTTTTTGTAGACTTATTGAAAGGCATTTGGACATCTGTTGTATCGGTTTGGGTTGATATTGCGGTGGTGTATATCTTCTTTATTGATTGTTGTTTAGGCTTATCAGCAAGCTTCTCCAGGGTAAGTGCCATTTGTTTTACACTATGCCTCAGCTCAGCCATCTCTTTAGTCAACTGCTCCTTCGATGAATCATGCACCTGGACTTTGACAGATTCATTTTGAGTTTCCATTAAAATAGATGATAGATTGAAAGTATCCTGCCTAATTTCTTTAATGGATTTAAATAAGGATTTTTGTATACTGTCAGATATTCCAGAATGGAGGCTGTAAATATCCTCAATTTTTTCTAGCTGTATCTTCGGGTATGATCGGAAGGATGTCGTTGTTTTTCTTTAAGCAGGAACCCAGAGCTTCGAGATATTCTGAAGAATTTGAGTCTTTTGGAGATCTGATATTTTATCATGCAAATATTTCAGAGTTGGAGAGTCGCAAACAGTGCAAAAAAATCTTATGTTGTTGAATTTTTGTTTGTAGAGCACTTTTGTCGTGGATTTATCCAGTCCTGTACAGACCATACAAAAATTTCTTCGGCACTCCCCACTACAGCGAATTCTGTAACAGTCTTTTTCCGTAACGATTTTTTGGCAAGAATCGCACTTAAATTCAGCCATTTTATAAATAAATAAAAAATTAAAATTTTCAAAGGAACAAAAAAAGTGAAAATTAAAAAAAAGATGTAGATAAATTTTATGTAAATATTATGTAAATATTTCCAGTTGATAAATCAAAATCTTTAAATGCCACGCACAAACAATATTTATAACTAATAACCGGATCCGGGTAAACAAGGTCAAGTTTAGTTTATAGCAAACGACGAACTGATGATCGGGTCAAAGCACACAAAAACAAATTGAAATCAAAACAGTTCAAACCAAAACAAAACAAAACGTTCAAATACCGGCAAAACAATATACGAGCGAAAACACAACCGCCTCGTACAACTGCTGGACTAGAACTGTTAAACTTTTTACTGTTTAATTTTAAATTATTTATTGGTATAGAATAAAATTAGGTAAATCCAAATAATGCCCATGTATGAGTATTTTTTAACTTGCCTATAGGTTACTGTCAATAGGCATCGATATTTGTCGATATATCGAAAACTGTCGATAACTATCGATAGTTATGATAACTGTTGATTTATACCGATATATCCATAAAGATTCCTCAGCTGATCTATTTTCTATTAAAATGGAGGGTTTTCAAATTCACCATATTTTGAGTACATTTGCTATTTACCAAGAAGCAGAGGCATCCCTATACCTTTTTTGGTGAAGGAGAGGGGGGGAGGCATGAAAAAACTGATTGACTAAAAAAAAGCTCCTTGCATTTCTATTTATAAACAACAACCAAATATTATTAACGTTTACCAGAAAAAAAAAGGTCTTGGCTTTTATATTACCGTTGAAACGCGAATGCCGGTTCTGCTTATTCCTAAATGTGTCTCTTAATTTGCCAACTATTACCCAACTGTGACGCCACAACTTCGATTGGTAGCTGCTAATTTAGGTGTGTATAAATTCAGATTTTACAAAATTATACCAAAATATAAATTTTACCCTGAAGAAGATACAAAAACATAATGGAGATGACCCATATATTATATGGTCAACTATCCCACGAAAAAGCTGAAACAGCATCCTCAAGAACTTGAGTTATTTGTCTATTTTTACTAATGAAACTATTACCGAATCCTCACAGGGAGTTTTGAGAAGAACTTGTTCGAATTGCATTTGTGGTCACCACTAAAACCTATTTTTTGCTTAAGGGGGAAATGTACGCAGTAATATAGATCATTTGCAAGCCTTCCGCCGCTGCAATATTATGTTAAAACTATAAGAGATATGTATTAGCTTCAATGTGAATTTAATAGGGAAATATGTATAGTGGGGCGCTAAATGCAAATTTTTATGAAAAAATCAAATCTAGAGTTATAAAATAAAAGTAGATTTGTCCATTTTCGACCATTTTTTGACCACTTTTTGACGCACATGCCTTCGCATATAATTTTTTTTCCACAAAATGGCTCTTTACCGCCTTACATTGATCCTTTTTCTACGTAACTGCAAAATTTGAAATGGTAAATCTTACTCGTGTGTGTGTGTGTGTGTGTGTGTGTGTGTGTGTGTGTGTGTGTGTGTGTGTGTGTGTGTGTGTGTGTGTGTGTGTGTGTGTGTGTGTGTGTGTGTGTGTGTGTGTGTGTGTGTGTGTGTGTGTGTGTGTGTGTGTGTGTGTGTGTGTGTGTGTGTGTGTGTGTGTGTGTGTGTGTGTGTGTGTGTGTGTGTGTGTGTGTGTGTGTGTGTGTGTGTGTGTGTGTGTGTGTGTGTGTGTGTGTGTGTGTGTGTGTGTGTGTGTGTGTGTGTGTGTGTGTGTGTGTGTGTGTGTGTGTGTGTGTGTGTGTGTGTGTGTGTGTGTGTGTGTGTGTGTGTGTGTGTGTGTGTGTGTGTGTGTGTGTGTGTGTGTGTGTGTGTGTGTGTGTGTGTGTGTGTGTGTGTGTGTGTGTGTGTGTGTGTGTGTGTGTGTGTGTGTGTGTGTGTGTGTGTGTGTGTGTGTGTGTGTGTGTGTGTGTGTGTGTGTGTGTGTGTGTGTGTGTGTGTGTGTGTGTGTGTGTGTGTGTGTGTGTGTGTGTGTGTGTGTGTGTGTGTGTGTGTGTGTGTGTGTGTGTGTGTGTGTGTGTGTGTGTGTGTGTGTGTGTGTGTGTGTGTGTGTGTGTGTGTGTGTGTGTGTGTGTGTGTGTGTGTGTGTGTGTGTGTGTGTGTGTGTGTGTGTGTGTGTGTGTGTGTGTGTGTGTGTGTGTGTGTGTGTGTGTGTGTGTGTGTGTGTGTGTGTGTGTGTGTGTGTGTGTGTGTGTGTGTGTGTGTGTGTGTGTGTGTGTGTGTGTGTGTGTGTGTGTGTGTGTGTGTGTGTGTGTGTGTGTGTGTGTGTGTGTGTGTGTGTGTGTGTGTGTGTGTGTGTGTGTGTGTGTGTGTGTGTGTGTGTGTGTGTGTGTGTGTGTGTGTGTGTGTGTGTGTGTGTGTGTGTGTGTGTGTGTGTGTGTGTGTGTGTGTGTGTGTGTGTGTGTGTGTGTGTGTGTGTGTGTGTGTGTGTGTGTGTCTTTGTATTTCTGCAGCGCGTGAACCCTTTTGAACCCATTTTTAACCGAAATGTAATTTAAATTACCTATACATAACACATTTTTTTGAGGTCGGACGTGCAGGAAGTTTTTTTTAATGCGTAGGTACCTTTTCATCTTACTTTCAACTCGACTAGACCTTGTCGCTGGTTTTTCACTTTTTGCGTGCAGTTCTCCCTTAAGGAGTACCATCATAATTAATTCCTGGTTTGTATTGAATGTTGGAATTGCCCGGGATCTTTGTCTCCACTTGATTTTATTAACTTAAAGCAACCTAAACGATCAAGTGTTTTTTTTTTTGACAACTGAAGATGTTAGCCAATAATATTGCTTTTTTGAAGAAATGTTAAAATAAAGAGATTTTATTATTTGCATTTCTGTTGTCAGATTTTAAAATTATTTTCATTCATAAATTAGCAATACTACAAAAACGAACAGTGGTTTGCAAATTATCAATAAGTCAGAAAATTAGCCCCATTTTTGTAATTTATTCAACATTTAAGTTTTTTGGGGTTTAGAGTTTCCCAAAGCTCAATAGTGACCCATCTATGATAGACAATCGGTATTAAGATATTTAAAAATATTTTGTTTTCTCCTATTTCAATTTTTTATCAACATATATAAACGAGAGTAATAATATCTATTATCGGGGCTTTAGATTAATTTATTTTAAATTGGATATTTAAATCGGTAAATAGTTAAACACGACCGCCGGCTTTATATTGGCTAATACATATCTATCTGAATCTTACTATTCAATATATCCTAAATTGATAAACACATTCACTAAGTAGGTAAGTAACCTGTCGGTTCTTGACATCATAATAAAATACTCTTCAATAAATTATACAAACATTATCTAAGATCGCAGTCGGAGATTTTCCAGTCTTCGCACTGTGGACTAAAATACGCAGTTCATGGGCCCAAAAAAACTGAAATGCGATTTTTATTTATTTACTGTAATGTATTCACCTTATTGGTATAAATTATGCATCTTTTCCATCAAATAAAAAAACATTCTTCAGATAACAAGTATTTGTCGAAAGATAAACATTTATAAACCGTCAAAGTTTAATAAAGGTAATTAAGACAACTATTTATTTAATAAGAGAGAAGATTTTTGTTTGGCCTTAGACAGAGCCTAGTTAGCCATAAACATTCGTGCTATATGTGTAAAAAAACAATCGTAAGAGGAGCCAAATCCCAATCGAACTCAACAAGAGTCCAAAACTGGAAAAAATTATAGAAAATTTTACACAAGGCGGCACACTTTTCTCCCTGATAGTTAAAAAGGAAAAAACAAAGAATTCAAAGCTATCTAGCCTGTCAATGTGTAAATATGTACACTTTAATTAAACTCTTAGGCTGCTGCTCTTTAAATATCCCCAAAAAAATCAGCGGCGGCTATTCAGGTGAAGTAGGTGAAGTGCTACTTCATCAAAAAAAATAAACAAGCAAACATCTAACTATATTTATTATATATCTCTTAAAATTCAAGTTTTAACATTCATTTAATCACCTAATTGGCAAAAAATAAACTTATCTCAAATAAATATTTTACTTGACCTTTGGCGGCATGTCTTTTTAAAACTTTCAATCGAACTTTATTATAACAACTATAACAGTGGCGCAAACCGCTTCGACTTTGCTGGAGGTGCTATGTTTACTACTACGTCGACCGCATGGAAGATTAATGTTAACCAGCGCCATACAACGCTCTCGGTGAATTGCAAACGCAGGAGACTACACCCACGTGTCGTCCAGTTTGGGGTGTTTGTTTACTTCTATTTTCGCGGATTTCGCTGGAACCGGTTAGTTCCTTTGCAGTTTACTTGACTGTTTTGTGTTATATTTATTTATGGTGTTGCTACAACTTTATTTGGTGTCGGGATTATTGATTTACATTATTTATGAATCCGATCACGGATGTGGTTTGCATTTTGTTGAAAACTCCATTTAATCGATGGAAGGAACAAGATCAGAGTGTTTATCGTCATCCTGGTCTTCGGCGTACAAATGGTTATGTAATAGTCAAATATTACAAAAATGGTTTTGTTGGCCTTGTTTACTAGTTTCCAATGAATATTCAGTGTGGAATATGGAAGGATTTGCAGGTATGTTAAATATATGAAGGTCTTTACGTAAACATGAAGACTCGGCGTAGCACTTAAAATGAGAATTAATGCTAAAAACATTTGTAAAAGATCAAAGCACTATAGCTGACACTCTAAACTATATAAAATACATTTTAACGAAAATGTCCGATTAAATAGACTATTTATGTGCTTGGTAATTGACGCAGTTTTGTACCTTGCAAAACAAGAATTAGTCTTTCGCGGCTAAGATGAGAGCAGCGAGTCAATAAATAGGGAGAATTTTAAAAAACTTTATTTATTTATTAATATCGAGAAGTTTCCCAGAACTAAAAGATCATTACAAATAAATTAAAAATGTTTTTACTGGTGAATCGAAAATTGTTCAAAACGAAATAAATTATTATTAATTGAATTTAATTGAATGCATTTCTGATTATTTAAATGATCATGTAAAAATTGAAATAATAAACACACAGTTTTTTTCTGTGCAAGTGGATGACATCACTGATATTATGCAAACCGCCCAGTGCTTCATAATTTTAAGATACGTTAATTCAGAAGGTTCAGTAGTCGAGAGATTCTTAGGATTTTATAATGTCAGCTCCGATAGAACGTCAGAGAATTTATATTCTCTATTGCATCAGATTTTGGACCAATTTGACTATAAAGATAAATTAATAGGGCAATGTTACGATGGCGCAAGTGTGATGTCTAGCCATCTAAATGACCTTCAAAAAAAGAATAAAAACGCCGCAGGCTGTATTTGTCCAGATGCAGCAAAGTTTAAAAATATTTCTAAATGTCGAATTTTTTTGCAAGCCTTAGTGGTATTCCCTAAGCTCACTCACTCACTTCACTCAGCCAAACGAACGTATGCTCTTACATCTGTATCTACGAGGCGTATACCAACAGTTACAGAAACCCGTTGGTCTTCAAATTCGAAGTTAGTAAATGTGATTGTTCAAGTTGCGTTCTTCAAAAAAAATCGTTTGTCATGTATTTTTGCATATCTAATATAAAACGCTGTCGTGAGGCGCTCTGTAAAAAAAGAAATGAACATTTTTTTTAATATCATGTTTGATAAAGCAAATTCTTTTACAGAAATAAATCATTACAAACGTGAACTTGCTAAGCTTTCACCTGAAGAAATTAGAGCTAAGTATAGAACCCTTCTTTATGAAATATTGGACCATATTTTATGGAAATGACACTAAGCTTTCAAGACTCTGAAAACTAACATTTTTATGCTTGGCAGATTCTGCTAAATTTTCCGAATATAGTTTAAATTTTTCCGACTGGCCCGCTCCAAAATCTGTTACAGTTATATGGGGAAATATTTTGAAAAAGTCAACGACTTAAAAATGAGCTTGGAGTTATTTTTGCCAATGATAGTAATTGGAATATATCGCTGCAAGAGCAAGTGAAAAAAATTAATGAAAATAAAGATATTTTAACCAAAGCATATAAAGTGTTTTCCCTTATTTTGACAATAATGTCGACAAGTGCTTCAGTGGAAAGAAGTTTTTCTTGCCTCAAACGTGTAAAAACTTATTTAAGAAATACAATATCTCAAAAAAGACTTACTTCTCTAGGCAATATTTCAATTCAAAAGGAATGTCTGGAGAAGATTAGGGCAACTCATCCATTTTATGAGTATGTTATAAACAAATTTGCTTCTATGAAGGATAGGAGAATTGATTTAGATCCGCCACTGTAAAAATCCAATATATCTGAAATGGCATTCTCCATTATATGTAAATGGAACATGGACAGTAAATAATATTTACTTAGTTCAGAAATAAGAAACGTGCATTATAGTTGCAATTAAGCATTCGGTAATTAAGATCGTCGTTGGCCAATGTACAGGATGAATTTCATTTTCATGGGGCTATGCTATTGTTATTTACATGTCCAACCATATAAACGGATAAATGTCTAGATAAGTTTAAAGATATAGGGAGGGGATACTTTCTATATGTGTTTCAGAATTACAAGCTTCCTTTGCAGCTTTTCTGCTTTCGTTATCGGATATTTTAGAATTACCTTTGACCCAAAGAAAAATAGTCTTTACTTGAATGACATATAGCTTGGAAATGGGATGGAGTATTTTGTAATTATAGCATGTTCACAATTTTTAGTGTTGTTGAGGGCCAACAAGACTGATTGAGAATCCGATAATAAAACAACAAATGTTATATCTTTTATTGTTTAAATTCTTCGAGGCTAGCAAGACAGTGAGTTATATAAGTTTGTGATCGTATTTGTGTGGGGTATAGCAAAGGCACAACCCACTGCAACTTGACCTTTTAAACATCAGTATACAGGGTGATAATTCTTTAAATGTAAATATCCCGGTTATAATTGAAATTAGAAAAAAATCATATAAACAAAAGTTGTTTTATTCGAGTTGCTTTGTCATATGCTTATATCTTAATGTATACAGGGTGTCTCAAAAAAACGAGGCAAGGACCAACTGTATTTTTTAATATAATATACAACATTTTCAAATGTTTCTAAATTTTATATTACATTCTACATCATATTATCGCGTTTCATCAAATTTAAGGGGTTTCGAAATATGGAAGGTTTTAGAACTACGAAATATTTCGGGGATAATTGCTTTCCTATTTAGATACCTGTTGCTACCTGGATATAAAGGTTTATTTTTCGAATGCCATGATATTGATGTCTGAAGTCTGATTTACTGCTTGACTCATTTTAGCAGTACAGCTATCTAAACAGATAAGCAACTATATCTGAAAAATCGTAGTATGTCGTCATTGTAAAAGGTTTGTTCATAGAGACAATTAAATAATATTTAATTATTTCTAAATCACCTCGTCTAACAGTAGCTTTGTTACAGATTAAGAATAGATATTTCTTGGCAGGTATTCTTGAAGCCTGCTACTCTTTATTCGTCCATTCGTTCATTCATCAGCATACATTCGATTCGTCGATTCACTATTCATCAATTTTTATTTAATTCGTTCGCATGGATTTCATGCGTTTCAACGTTTGAAAATATACAAAAAAGACCGCCGTCCAACGAATCAAACGAATGGACGAATTAAAGAAAAGCCAGTAGCGGGCTTAAGTGTTCTAACATGCGGTATGTAATTCCGTTAGGTCAAGGACTGGTATCTTTTGACTTTAAATACTATTTTCGTAGGTCTTTTGACTTTTAATACTATTCTCGAGGTAAAACAGTGAAATTATTTTACATAAACAGTTAATCCTATCTGAATAAATCTCCGGTATATGTAATGCAACAAATTTGTGTCTGAAGTTTGAAATAGAAGAGGAAATATTATACCTGAAACTATTTCTGATATAATTAACTCTCTTCCAAATAATGGAAGGAGAGTCTGAGAGTTTAAATTAGTGCAGCACTGTTTTTAGGTTAGTTTTAAATACTAATCCAATTTAAGCTACTAATTCTTTATACCCAAAAAAGTTTTCCATATTTTTTATTGAGAAATTCATTAAAATTAATTAAATATTTTGATGATTTTGATGATGGTTTCTCTTTTTTTAAACAACATATTGCCGGATCGCCAATAATTTTGCAAACAAGCTGAATAATTTGAGACGCCAAACATAAGGCCCATATCTGGCAAGCTTAAATAAATTGAAAAAGAAACCATCATCTTGATAATTTTTAAAACGATTTCACTTAAAAAATCAATAAATGTTTGTAAAATGCAACAGTTGATTTAGCATTGAAGTATTAAAAAGGTGATTTGGGAGCAAACGAATTAAGTCCTCAAATTTTAAATATTAAATATATATATGGTTTATTTTTACTAAAAGATATGGAACATTTTTGTTGGCTAATTTTGTTCGAGCTTGTTTACGAAAATTTCTATAATAATCTGAATATTAATATATTTTGCTGAGATAGGAAATTTGGTTTCAACTCCTTCAAATTTTAATTTATATTTTCTCGAAAATGACAATAAAGCCATATAGATTTATTTTGTTTTATATATTATAAAGTGAACCGGAAATCAGTTTTTAGAATATCTATGTAAATAGACGGGAGGAGTAGTATTCTTAGTTACCTTAATTACTGCGGGAAATCTTTGTGCTCTGTCATACTTCTTGATATCCAGAAAAATTTTTTATTCTCTGCTTGTTCTGCGAGGGCGGTGGTTCTTAAATGAAAACTATTTGCCATGATTTTCATTCAAGAAAAGGGTGGTTTTTAAATTTTTTAATTTTAGTCCGTTGAAAACGCAAAAGCAGAGTATTTTATGTTCTTTGCCATGAATGCTAGGAATACTTGGTAATATAGCAACCTCATGACAGAAACTGTATGAGCTCTTATTTGGGTAATATACGTGGTATTTCAAAATAGGTGAGCAATCGGTCAGCTGCAAAGGAACCACGAAAAATAAACTAAATCAAAGAAATCATCAATTTTATCAGAAGAACGTGATTTTAAACCAACTCATTTTTATACTAAGGATTTTGATTTTTTGATTTTTAATAAAAAATTTATCAACTGTATCAAGATTTCTGCACTGCTACTCGACTTTGTGCCAAAAATCGTACACTACTAACATAGTTAAAGACTTGGGTGTCACCTGTTGAACCCAAATAAAAATGCACTACTGTTTTTAGCTCCTTCATGTTTCTTAAAGTTTTATTTGTTGTGGTGCGAATCCCTTGCTTAGTATTTGGTAAATCAAAATTTGCCATTTTATTTTTTAGGTATTTGTTTTTTGTATTGTAGTTTGGATGACGCTGTCCTAAACGAAATATGTAAAGCAATTTTTAAACTTACTCTTGTTTGACTAAAGGTTATAGAAAATGGAGCATTCTGAGAAAAATTATCTTGTCGGATTTGTTTTCTCTTTACATTTAATACAGTTTAGTTGGATAAACATAGCCGATCAAAACGTTCTTTATAATTTACAATGCCAGCGCAAGTCTATAGATATTGCGTCCGGAACCAAAGGAAAAACTTCCCGCCGACATTTTAAAATCAGAAAATGTTTACATTGTCATATAAAAAACCAAATCGTTTCCATGAGAAACTACACATTACTAGTAAAATCACGTCGAAATTCCATGACAAACTCGTATTTTAAATTTACACCTGAAAAATATAAAATAAATACTGGTAGGTAACTCGCCAAGACTTGACCGTGTGGATAATATTTTTAATATTATTTATATCTTAGCTTATCAAACTTTAAATAAATAGGCACAAAATCAACTATTAATAACAGCCTGATAACTAACCGGGCATGATAAAACTAAGACCTCAAACTCTAATAAAATAGAAGTAATAATCATAGTGAAGAAACTCCTAATAATGCTGTTCAAACGGGATTTGGCACCGTGAATGTGAATGATATGATTAAACCCCGTCAAATTTCCTCGAAAACACCCGGGAACAAATTTCTACTATTTCTAACCTATTTTTCTCGATTCAAATAACTACAAAATACTTATTAAAGAATTTAGTTGACTCGCAAAAAAAATCTGAATTATTTGTTACAAAATTTTAATTTATGGTCATATAAAACGAACCTAAAAAAAACACACAACACTATATTATTGGTTCAACAAAAGCAATTAAAAAGCACATTTTGGTCATTGATTTTAAAGTTTAGATAATTATTTTGCGCTTCTTAGCCTGCCTTTTGAAAGCAGTCTGTGGGGCATTTTTCGTAATAGTCCAGCAGTAGTCGGCTAACATCTCACAATTCCATTTTCTCTGATACTTTCTTTGCATGTTTGAAATAACCTGGTGGAACATCTCATTGTGCTCGTCACCTACAGCGTCACAACTTTCCGAAAAGCGATCCAGATGAGAATCCAGGAAATGAATTTCAAATATTACTCCCTAGGTTTTGGCAACACAAAAAAGTTGGGCAATCAGGTCCTTATTCTCTATGGTTTTCTGCTTTTATGTTTGTTGCAACTATTTTAAAAGCATTCCAAGCGTCTTTCTCATTGCCTTTAAGTATCGAATCGAATTGCCCATCTCCGAAAAGTTTCCTAATCTGGGGACACACAAATATTCCCTCTATAATTTTAGTGTCACTGATTCTAAGGAATTTTCTTTTAAATAACTGAAAGGAGGACCTTCACAAAGTTTTTTATATGTTCCAATGTTATATGAAGTGGCGGTAGTAAAATCTTTTTAGGGGGAACTAATGGCGCACTGGTTACATTTTTCTTTACTATCTCAAAAGACTCTCGGTGGCCAAATTTCCTTTTTGTAGTGATCCGTGTTCGACTGTCCCATTCGCAGAGAAAGCAGCAGTATTTGGTATAACCGAGCTGCATTCTAAGCAAAATCTCCACAACCTTTAAATCCCCACAAATTTGCCATTTATATCTTTCATATTGTATGGTCTCCAGTAACAATTTCAAATTGTTATACGTTTTATGTGGACTGCATGGCCAATTAGGACTGAAGGCAATGTGTTTCCATTACAGCTTTAAGACTTACTTTTGATGAATCAATGAAAAATCTCCAGTCGTAATCGTCATCAGAATCAAGGGTATATTCCTGGTGGATTAAGTACAGGCAATTCGTCACTATGAAGCACTCGGCGTATGGCGGATTGTAAATTTGGATGCTGTATCGCAGACCTATTTTTCTCCGAAAAGCTTTTTTTGATGGAGGGTGCAGCAGTGGGGAGCCCAATTGTTATCTTGGTCTCCAAGTTTGCAGCCAAAATTCAAGTGGTAAACCTTTTTTATTAAAGGACCAGGAGTACGTTTTTGTTTCATAAAAGTTACTTCACCACATACATAACAAAAATGATCTGGCTTATTTACACAAACTATGTTGCTCAAAACTTTCTAATTTCTCAAAACAACTGGTGGTTGAAATACAACTAACTAACAATTTAAGATTTATGTTATATATATTTAAACCCCTTATAAAGTGCACCTGGTATAATAAATCCAGATATTTCTCATTTAATGGTCGAACTTTCCCGTACATTAAGGGCAAATAGCTAAATTATCATAATAAGCATGGATCTATGAAACAGGAGCCAACTGAGATTTTTGCAAGACAGATTGTTAATAAATATAATAAAATAAGTAAGATTTTGCTATTTTGGTCTCAGAAACATTTTTGCTGTTCACTTTTGGAATCTTGGAGTAGTTTGTCTCACAATACGGCACAGCGCTTCATATCGTTGCGTTTTTATAAAGCTTAAAGTTTATTTCCAGGTTAACTTTTGAGATGTTGAGAACAAAACCATATTCAGTTTTTTTTTGAGGGTGGTATTATTAAAATTTGGATTTAATAAGATTACAATTTAAAAAAAAAACGTACTTAATCTTTGATTTCTCATGTAAAAACTATAACAAAACGTAGTGATAAAACGTCTGTGTGTAGAGAGCGTTAATAAATAGAAATTAGTTAGGTGGAAACCGCCTGCGAAACTGGAAAAGAAATAGCTTTGTGTTTTAAATTGTAAATTAAATGGACACAGAGAACTTGCGTGTGAATTGAATATCACGTTCCTAGTAATCACCGTATATATTTTTGAAAATAATTATTAAGAGAAATCTCTAAATACGTAAATGCAAGTACAAGGGAACATTGTTATGCAGTGGTTTATTTCGGACCTCCCTTATTCCGCTACCAGTTGCTACTTTACGTTATACATCCAATTACTGATTTACCCATATACTCATTTACAATAATGAAAATTATTTTTGGAAAGTTGTCTTTGCCTCCCTAGATATAAGAACGAATGTCTCAGATGAGGTGCAGTCAAGGAACTTTTCTTAAAAACTTTTGAATAGCACTATCAAGCCGAAGAAGTAATTTTAAACTTTTAACTGTGCTGCGTACAAAGCTCAGAAAACAAAATCCATTCTGGGACTGTAGCAACCAAAAATTTGCTTTTATCCAAAACTTTCCTCGTACACAATTCCACTACGTACATATAACATAGTTTAATATATGCATAAAATTGTCTGGTAGTGACAATATAAATCCTACAAACAGAATATAGTTCAATTTTTACTTCTTTTGAAAGGGAAAAATACTGCATTCGTGAAGTAATCACCCCCAATTGCACATCTTGTGTTTTATGGTCCCTGGACTCCGAAAAAAATGTTCTCCCATTTTCGTCAATCTATCAAAATATCAATCTATTTGTCGGTAGGTCTGTCTGTACGCGATATGCTCAAAAACGACTTATACGATTGGCTTCAAATTTTGTTCAAAAAACAAGGGTCATAGGGGCATGAAATCATTGCATTTTGGTAAAAAACCAATATAATAAAACGAAACGGCAGCGAAACAAAATATAAAACAAAATCATCATTAAGAAACTACTTTTCGAATGGACTTCAAATTTCGCGCAAAAATAAGATTTGAATTACTGTTAAACTGGTAAAATTTTTGTGTAAACCTATTATAGAGGAACAAAACTACATATCCAATTGACTTAAAAATGTTGCACAAAAATCAAGTGTTAAACAGAGATAGACTGGTAAATTTTTAGTGCATATCCTATATGGTAAATGCTTAAATATTAAGTAAACCAATAAAATCTTTTTTTGGAGGAAAATAATAAAGTAAATAATTTACTTTTTGTAGACTACGAAAATACTGTTATGAAAAATAAATAATAAAAATAAATAAATTAAAAACTAAAACAAAATTAAATAAATTACAGTTCATAGGATTCGTATAAAGTTATTACCAAATAATTTAGTGCCTATGCAGTAAATTATTAATACCTCCAAATATATAAAACTATTTTATGTCTGAATGTACTTTTTGCTAAACAGGGCCCTGAAAATCGATTGACTTTGCTTTTTTTATGTAAAATTTGTTACCACGACACACTGGGGAAGAAATTGTACAAGTCAGCCTATTTATTTACGCAGCGAGGTTCGGGATATAATTCTCTTATTTAGTTATTAAAAATTTTCGTATTTAGAAGAAAAATATTTTTATTCAAAAAGATAGAACATTTGTGTTTATATTTCAAAGGTTTGTCCAGTTATCCAAAATACCAAAAATTAGGTAAGTATCACATATGTTTTAAGAATTTCGTTTCCGTAATTTAATTTACTGAACTCTAAAAATACAATGAAAATAAAAATTGTTTACTCGTAAAATTGTAAAGCAGTTTAAATTATAGACAAAAATTGATGGATGGATGAAATAATTATTTTATAGTATTTATATTTCATTCAAGGTTAGTTCAAATGCAGTGTAGTTTTAGTTTTCACACCAAACTCTCCGATCTCTACGTGTCGCTATCACAACCTTTGGAAGTGGGAAACTACACTGCTTTTCAACTAACCTTAAATGCAACAGGAATGAAAATAATAAATAGAAATTGTGTTTTTTTTATATTTCATGTATATATTAATATATAAATTGGTATAATTTAAAAAAAAAGTTAACTGTTACATAACATTTGCTCAAGGTTTAAGGCCACTTTTTGAAAATTATACATAGGATGTAGCAAACGGAAAACTTGGGTATATTTTGTGTAATAGTATAAAATATTGTCATAAGGTAAATAAGGCTAAGAAACGAAAACTTTATCTGTTTGCTTTTCTTTTAAATAACGTATATTACTCTAGTAAAACATTTTTTAATCACTATGGCGCGGGGACATTTTCCTTAACTGCCAACAAAATAAAAATCCGGTATAGATTGAATATTAAAATAAAAAATATGTTTTAACATAAATCATAACAAAAAGTGGATCTCCTTGGTGACTATTTGGGTATTTTCGAGTTTCACTAAAAACGGACCTTCCCTTAATTTTTTTTCCTTAGTGAGGTTGATTTTTTTTCTACAAATGTTCTAAAGTAAATAAGGTGTTAACGAAAAAGCATGCAAAAAACATTTTATAATTTTAATAGATTACCTTGTGTTTTATATTAATTTTTTATTAAGGAACCTTACTGGAAATTCCCTCCTGAATGTTTTGTCTACAAAAATGAAAGAAAACGCATTTTATATAATGAGTTACTAAATGACTATGTGCAGAACTAAATCGGGGTATAGTCAACTATTCCTAATAAAAGTCATTTTCATCACGAGGGAGGTTCCGGGTAGAGGAAATTTACCGATTTTTTTTCCAAGTTATTACTAAACAACTATATGGATTCATAAAACTTGTTATCTCATTGTAGTGGAATTATGTATGAGCAAAGACTAATTATATTTCAAATAAACGGTTCATCAGATACACAATAAATTCAAATTCGTAATTCTTCATGTGGCCGTTTAATCGAAACATTATCTCATGCCCAAAAAGATTTGATGCGGAGGTGCCGAGAGCAGGTCTGTTTTCTGTCTGAAATATTTGATACGTTACTCAATTCGGAGGACTGATACATAATGACAAATTGTGCCGACCTACAAGGAAATCTTTCGATCGATCCTTACTATAGGGAATACCTTACAAAAGTTGGGCGCTATTTTATGGTGTTTTATTTAACATTGAATGGATTGTTTAAACGGAGTATTATCCGTCTTAGTTACGAGAAAAGTTATAGGAAAAGGCAAACCTACTGATTTTTTAAATTGTGTTTTGTTTATTTTTATGTTAATGATATTATTATTTAGTTTTTATAACTTTATATGATTTTGTATTGTTCTCCATAAAAAGAAGGAAATCGAATTTTACCGAATATTTTAACATTTTATTACTCCGCCATTTTATTTTGCACGTAGGATTCTCACTAGAATTTTAACAGTTTATCCCTGTTTTACATTTGGTTTGAAATTGTCAAGTCAGTCAGATAAGTAAATTTTCAGTACCGAATTTTTAAACATTTCCTTAGGCGGCCATTTTGTTCCGTCAAAGTGGATTTACCCAAAAATGTACCAGTTTATCTCGATAACACCTTCACAGAATAAGTGATTTCTTAGTATTTTTTGAAATATTTTATACGGCCACGCTTTTACGTTGTCGTATTATATATTTACCAAAATGTTTTCATTCCATATTGCTGATTTTTGGCCAAAATTTGAAGTAAATCGGATAAGTAGTTTTTGAGCCAACATTCTTAGAGAGAGAACGTCGACCGACAGACCGACGGAAATGGGAGAATATGTTTTTCGAAGCCTAGGGACCATAAAACGCAACGATCTTAATAGAAATAGTCAAATTAGAATTACTTTCCAACGTTTCACCTGCAACTACAGTAGGCGTCTTCAGGGATCTTCTCTGTACAAAATCAAAACAGCTAATGAGGTCCGATGAGCAGAGTTCAGGGATTTATACCTGACTTGTGTTCACCGACGAGTGAATCAGTGTGATCATTGGTTTCCACGTATGATGTACCACTCTATTGAAACTTTCAGGGTGCTTGGTGGCTTCACTATATTCCCTAATTTTTCATTTATAATAACCAGAGACCAGATTGTGTTGTGTTGAGTGCTGGTGTTCAGCGACAGCGGATTGAACAATTTGTTTCTTACTTGTACCTCTTTCATGTTCTTTAAGTCTAGTAAACAAGTAGACATAGACCGTCCAGTTTCGCTTTATATACACTTAACCGCAGGAACAAGGAATTTTATAAACCCCTGATTACAAAGAAATTACATATTTTGGTGACCTTGAGGATTGCCCAATCTTTTGGTGTGTTTTAAAGATTGTCCGAATGTTGGCTCTCCGGAGAATTCTTGCAATTTTTTCTGTGGTACCCTGGATAAAAGACAAAACTGAACTACACGCTAATTGCGCGTCCAATATTGGTATAGGTCCGGTATTGTTATAATACCTAATCTAACGCCTAATAAATATCCGTTGGATTTTAAACCTTCAGTCAATTTTTCTGTTTCGTTCAATTACATATTGACAAAGCCCTAAAGACTAATAATTTGATGACGGATTATTTTTGTGATACTAATGAGAACTAAATTTTAAATATCTATTCATATGTCGCGGTTGTCTGTAAACAGTATGACTTAATGTGCCGTTCTCTTTCTTTTGTACTAACGTTAGAGTAAGAATTAAAGTAGAGATCACAACTCATTCATAAATCACGTTAGCGGTATGCGCCAACATGGTTCCCCTATTTTTCACATTCTATCAACCATGTTTACAATAAAATAAGAAGTGGGGATCGCCCATGCCCAAGCCGTGGCCATTTGTTGACTAATGCCAGTGACGGCGTGAGTTTTCACTTCCCGCATATGGAAATATCATTAATCGTGAAAAAATTATCGTTACGGGTTTTAACAGATCCTCATGTTTTTCCATTACAGGCGTTCGGTCGGTCTGTTCCGGTATAACTAAAAAATCCACTTTTTCGATTAGAAAAATCAAAATGGTGACGCCAATATAGCGAACGAATTTTGTCATTTGTACACATTCGGCCGAAATATCAGTATCTAGAAGTATTTAAGAATAAAAGTTATGTAATTTTAGTCAATATTTGAGAATTAAAAATGGCGGCACCACCATAGCAGACCAATTTTAAAATTTTTGCAGATTTGCTTGAAATTCGGCATTTAGGGGTATCTAAGACTGCACATATAAATGCATATAAATTTTTGTCAACATTTAAAAAATTCAAGATTGTAATGCCAACATGGCGGCGGAATTTTAACATTTGTTTAGATTTGGATGAAAGAAAGTAGGAATCTGGGGGTATTTGAAAATACATATCATACATTTTTAGTAAATATTTAAAAAATGAGAGTAGGAATGCCAAGAATGCGAGCGAATTTTAATATTTATAGTAATAAATATTTAAAATGGAGATGTCATCAATCAATCAATCTATCCGATAAGTACTTTTTTCAGATATTTTTAAACATTTAATTAGGCCGCCGTTTTGTTTTCCCATTTTGAATTTGTCTCAACATTTTTACCAGTGCATCCCTATGTAATATTTGATTTTTGAGAAAAATTTGAACATAATCGATTCAGTAGTTTTCTGCATTGACACACAATATTTTATTAGGTCGCCATTTTGGATTTGTAGTAAAACGTATCAGTTGATGGTTATGTCAAACCTAATTTTTCTGCAAAATTTGGATAAAATGAATAAGCAGTTTCTTAGTGATATTTTTTTAACATTTCAATAAACCGTCATTTTGTTCAGCCATATTGGATTTTTACCAAAATGTTACCACGTCATCATCATATTACCTTTAATTTTTAACCAAAACTGGAAGTAAATAGGACAAGCAGTTCTTGAGCTTTGTCGCGGACAGACATACAGACTAATCGACGGAACTAAGAAAACATATTTTTTTGTAACTAGAATACTTTCCTCAGCGAGCGCTATTAGATACGAATAGAATAGCCAATTGTCATATCGCTTTTCCATGTTAGCAGCTAAAATTTAAAAAATAAAACATTTTTTTTAATTTTCAATATCCTAAATCTTAAATTCTAACCAGTTTAGAACATGTTTACGAACACATTTTTACTTTTAATACCCAAAGAATCACCATTTAAATTCCTTTACCTGACAGCACTTATGTAAAGAATTGTCCCAACTCAAGTGAAAATTAAAAAAAGGTGCGAAATCATCCGAAACTTTATTATTTCCCCAGATTTCATCCAAAATCTAGTGATTTTCGAAATCGCAGTACGTTTTTTTGAGCGTGAGACGCCCTTCGACTATTTTAATACAGTATAGGTATATTCTATAATTATTTTAATCATTATAATTATAAAATAATAATTATGAAAATCAGTTCAGAGTTTTAATAAGTAAATAAAATTATTTATTAAATATTTAAAAAATTAATTTTCCTCTAATGTCATCGCGCCTTTAGGACGCTGCTTCTTGAAGTAAGGCAACATATAATTAGAAGATTTGAGCCATATCAACAAATACACAATACATTAAACCACATGCAGTAGTGGCGCTAAGAAAAGCTTGGTATCTAATAAAATATTTTTTTGGCAAATTAATTCCTTTAATGTTAAAATTTATTGTAGTTCCACGACCCGCTATTGGTTTTTAAGCCACGCCGGTCACGTGACCCTGTAACAATGTTTACTGTAGACTATTATACTTTTTTACTATAAGGATCCCTTGTCAATTAAAGTGGGATGGTCTAATACCACAGTGAGATGGTCTAATACCACAGTGTGATAGTCTAATACGTGGAATTGTCGATCGGGTTTGCCATAGCTAACTAAAACTCTTGTTACTGGTGAAATCTGCTCTGAGACTTTGGGTATTTTAATTTGTATTTTACTATTTTGCAATAAAAGTAATTTCTTTATACTGCTTAGAAACTAATACTGGAAATACATTACTATTCTTTGTATGAAACCGTAATATATATTGGTATAAACATTGGTGTTCCTGGCTAGGCTTGGCATCGTCGTCCGATCGACCTTATACTGTGAGGTAATCTTGGCAGTGGCTGAATATGTAAATAATGAACTCTATTTTTATTCTTCCTCTAAGGTACTAACACATCAGGAAGGGGAATGGCACTATCTGACTCATATTAGAATGTTGTTGATTCAGGTACACCTAAAATTAGTTTCGAAGCCTGAACTCAATTTATTTTAAATATTGGATGGACAATGTCACCCTCTAGCAAGCGAAAAGGATTTACCAGCAACTGACCAAAAAAGAACAGAAGAAATTCGAAATTCTGCGCAGCAAACACCACCCAATGCAACTACTACGGAGTACAGTAATCGATTTTTCATCTATTTTATTAACAAAATCAGTTCCCTCTAAAGGACATAACTTCGAAATTGTTCCAAGAACCATTCCAGTAGATAATCACAGCAAGTGTAGAGAAGTTCGATATGAAACAGTGAAAATACTTCACAGCTCTAAATCACCTATAATCCATCTTTTCAGCCGCAGATAGAACAGCTATAAAGATCTTCAATGACAAAGAACGTGTTACAATTCTACCTGCAGATAAAGGAAATGCAGTGATGGTCATGGACAAGAACAACTACGTAGACAAACCAGAAACGTTATTTTAAGATGACAGTTATAATACAATACGAATGGTTCCAACTAAGAAAATTGAAAGGAGAATTTGCAGCCTTATTAATGCCACGAATTTGTCAGACCTAGGGAAAAAGAAATTGATGCCAAGCTGTTCGAAGATTCTTCGATTTTACGGACTACCAAAAATACATAAAGCTAAAGTGCCATTACGTCCTATCCTCAGTGCAATAGGTTTGCCCCCTTACGAAATAGGTAAATACTTAGTCAATATCTTTAACCTCTTTACAGGACCATCTAATTCTTATATCAAAAATTCTAAAGATTTCATAGAAAAGTTTAAACATTTTCGTTAAATCTCTGTGATATTTTAATCCGTTTTGATTTTGAATCCTTGTATACAAATATGCCCATTGACGATTCAATTGTGACTGTGAATTGAATGAATTGTTAGGAGGAAGCTTAACGTCTACACATTTCATTTTTCAAGGAACCTTTTAGGAGCAAACTTCGGGCACCGCCATGGGATCTTCACTATCTCCTGTATTAGTGAACATCTTTATGGAGGCTTTCGAGGAAACTGCTTTAAGCTCTGGTGCCTTACAACCTAAATGTTGGTTTATATATGTCAATGATACTTTTATAATTTAGCCACATGGAAAAGAAAATTTAATTATATTTCTAGATCAGCTGAATCAACACATTCTAATACAAAATGTACCATTCAAATTGAATCATATGGTGCCATTCCCTTGCTTAATGTCTTACAGTACAGTAGTTAAGTACAACAGAAAGAGAACGACACTCCGGTCATACTGTTTACAGGAAATCGATTCATATGAATGAATATTTAAATTTAGTTCTCATCATCATCCATCTCAAAAATAATCCGTCATCAATTCATTAGCCTTTAGGGCTTTGTCAATATATGATGCAAATTTAATTCTAAGTAGAACAGAAAAATTGAATGAAGATTTAAAATTAAACGATACTGCATTAAAGATATTAGGCGTTAGATTAGGACTTATAAAATTCGTTGTTCCTCGGGTAAAGTGTATATAGGTACTGGATGATCTGTGTCTACTAGACCTAAGGAACATGAAATATGCGTAACTAAGAAAGAAATCGTTCAATCCACTGTCGCTGAACACCACCACTCAAAAAAACACATGATTAATATAAAAGACACCAAGGTTCTTCCATCAGTCTCTGGTTATTACAAACAAGAAATTAGAGAATCTATTGAAATCATCAAGCACCCTGAAATTTTCACTAGAAGCGCGGGTTACGTGCTACATCATGCGCGAAAACCAATAATCACATTGAGTAACTCGTCCGTGGACATAGTTTGGGAATAAATACCTGAACTCTGCTCATCGGTAAAGGTGTTATGGAGCAGCCTTTTTTTGCTACCAGTTGCAACCTGTTCGTGTTCTATACACGTACCTTCTCTAAATACCTGTTTCGATTCTAAACTAATATGTAAACTTCTATGTGAGATGCGGATGGCGTCACTGGAAACAGTCGAACTTGTCGGAGCTGGACAGCTAAATAGGATTTTGGCAGTTGGCACTGCGCAGCCAACTTGATAATTTTCCCATATCTGTTGACGAGTTGTAACTTAGCGATCGACGCCGAACGAAATTTTTAATTAAATAATTTTCTTTGTAAATAAATACAGTTTTATTTAGATTTAACGTATATATACGTATACATAGAAACATTTATTCGCTTAACATGCCTAGTTAAATAGAACCACTGCGTAAAATGCAACTTTTAAAATTTAGTTTTTTTTTTGTAGCTAACTTATTTTCATTTTACTACTTTAATTAGTTTTTTATTTTTCGTAACTTTATTTACATAATCTATAAAAAAGTCAATTATATAAAATATTTATAATTTCACTCCAGGAAAAGGTTTTTTTTATTAAAAAAATTGAATTTTACAGATTTTTTAAACATTATATGAGGCTTCTATTTTGTTCTACCATATAGGATTTACAAAATGTTGTTAGTTTATATATGTGTCACATTTGAATTTTGTGTAAAGTTTTAAGTCATTGGATAAGTAGTTTTTTAAGATTTATATTTTTAGGCCGCCATTTTGTTCCACCATAATGGCTCCTTACCAAAATTTTACCAGTTTATCCCCATGTCATACTTGTTTGAGGTAGCCAAATTGGATAAGTAGTTTTTTAGTAATATTTTTTTGGACACTTTTCTAGGCCGCTATATTGGATTTTTATCAAGGTTTACTATATCATCCTTAATTTTTGACCAAAATTTGAAGTCAGTCGAATAGGTACGTACTTTTCTTAATAGTTATGTGCCTCGAACAGACCGCTGGAATTAAGAAAACATGTTTTTTTTTTGGTATCTAGGGATGTTAAAAAGTACAAATCTGAAAAAATATCGAAGGGTGATTTTTTTCACAATTACTATACTTTCCTTTTGTGAGGAAAGTAAAAAATAAGTCATTCTCTTAATCTTGTTTCTTTCTAGTTGCTCTACGAACTGTACAAATATACATTTAATTTGTATTATAGAATTTTTAAAAATAATAGGTATTCTTTACGTGCAAAACCACCACAAATATTAAAATAAAAAAAAAAATTTTGAAAACCCTGTTTATTTTATGAAACTATATATTACTATTTTAGTTAATTTTAAGTATAAAAATCCCGTTAGTAGAGTATTCAGCAAATACAAAACCATAACAAAACCATAACCAATGTCAGCCAAGTATAATGCAGTTTAATGCAGCCTCTGCTTGCACGCCGTATCGATTCCGAAACGTTACGATGTATCTGGTACTGCACCGCGTTTGAAGCGTACTGGTAACAAGTTCGATATAATTTCTAACAGGTAAGTGGAACAGGCAAAGGACACTTATTCCAGTGGAACTGTTCCAGTTTCGCTGTAATACCTGTACTCATCGGAGCACATTCAGTGATTTTGTCTTGTGCAGTAAAGATGTCTGAAGATGCCTCGTGCAATCGCAGGCGAAACGTTGTAATGTAACTACAATTGGGCACTGTCTAAACCCAAAATCCACGATTTCTTAATAAGAAATTAGGTATTGCTAACAAAAGTCACTGTTACTTTAATCGCTATAATATCGAGACTTTTTTGTATAGAAACGAACAACTTAAAAAAACTAATTTCTATTTATGTACGGGCAATATGAAATATTTGTCTTCTTAATGTAAAATTGAGCCCTCTGTAGTATCCTTTTCTGTCGGGTTTATTTGCTCTGGCACCCACTAAATTTCCTCAGAACTTAATTTAGGCACACAATAGACACATCTGGTCTCGATATGTCGAATGATACTACCGCAAGTTTCTAATTTTGTTGCATGTCGGTATTTATGTGTCTTTGGCGCTTTTGTCCGTTCGCTTAAAATTTACAAATGTCTTTGGGCCTAGACAAGTTTTGATACATTTCCTGCGGTCACAATATGGTGAAAATTTATGGGAAATTTTGTTTAGAGGTTCCTAATTTATTAATTACCACTAGATGAACTAATGAAATATTGCATTTTAATGTGTATTTTGTTTCGTCATCTTAAATTCGTACCACAACTTTACGAGTATATCTCTATATCACACGTAATTCTTGCACAAAAATTGAAATTAATATAATAAGTAGTATTTATCGGTTGATTTTTTAAAATATTTTATTGAGCCGCAATTTTGTTTTGCTATCTATCAAATGTTACCAGTTCATTGCTATGTAACACTTGATTTTTGTGCAAAATTTGAGGTAAATTGAATAATTCGTTTTTTTTAATAATAATTTTTTAACATTGTTCCGCCATATTGGATTTTTACCAAAATATTACCAGGTCATGCTCATATGACCCTTAATTTTTAACTAAAATTTGAAGTCAATCAGGTGACTAGTTTTTAAGCTATGCCGCAAACTAACAGACAGACTGACCGACGGATCCAAGGAATTGATGAAACATTTTTTTTTGGCATGTAGGGATTCTAAAACGTGAGAGGGTGATTTTTTCACGATTACAAACATTTTATTTGGCTGCCATTTTGCTCTGCCATCTTGAATTAGTAACAGAGTTTTACTAGTCGACCCCTATATCACAATTAGTTATGACACATAGTTTGAAGTCATTACATTAAGTGTTTTTTCGGGCTGAATTTTAAAATATTTTATTAAGTTTTTTATTAAAATTTTACCAGTTGATTCCAACATAATACTTTAAATGTTAGTGCTAAATTTGTGATAAATTGGATAAGTAGTTTTTTAATATGTCGCGAACAGACAGACAGCGATTTTTTCACGATTACAATACTTCCCTTTTACAAAATATCCGACCCAAATAATAATCGTTAAACGGGTAGTGGTTTTACTATAGTCTATTCAAATTCAAGATACAGTGCATGCAAACAAAAATGGCAGTTTGTTTTCATTTGGTGAGTCAAATATATTTGGATCCAGAAATACCTAAAACCCAAAATAACGCCTTAAAGGCAGACATGTCTGATCAAATAGCCTCATCAACAAGCCAGAAAAAGTCCGATATATCCGTAAATGAATATTCTATTAACATAAAAATTTTAGAGCAAACACAGATCTTAGCTTCTAAAATATTTGCAGATATTAGTAGGTACATAATACGAAAAATTTTATTGTACAATTTACGTTTCTGCTAAATTAAACAGTAATTGGCAAAAGCTGGCGAAGTACTCGGTTAATGTTATTTATTGCTTTATTGTATACGTAGATATTAAGAAATCATGGTTCTTGGCACTAGAGCTTGTCAAAATGGAATCGCTTTCCGACGTTTTCCTTCGATTGCACGAAGAATCTTTAGGGTTTTTATTTGACGCGAATGAGATCGGAGAAACCTAGGCCTGTATTTATGGTTGACCTGTGTTCCCCGAACCGTGTCCAGGTGTAATCATAACTGAAGCCCGTATCTCTATGTTTTTGTACAAAGGATAGGAGATGGTTCCTTCCACTTTCTATATAGAAAACCATCTCATGCCAACAGATATCTTAAAGCAATGTGGATATTAGATGATCAATTAGAAAATATAATAATCCTACTTTCCGAAAAGAAACTAATAATTGCCAATAAGAAGTGTAGTTCTTCTGTTTATACATGGAACCACGGATAAAATTGCAAGGTCACTTCACCGGTCCAACATACGGACAATCTTCAACACTCACAAGAAAATTGGACAATCTTTGCGATACACAAATTCCTTGTTTCTGTGGTGATGTCTATATTGGAGAAACTGGACGATCCATATCGAGAATGCTTTAGGAACGATGTATTAGAAATAAACAAACTGTACAATCTGCTGTATCTAAACACCAACACTCCACTAGACATGTCATAAATGTAAAAGAAATCAAAGTTCCTCAATCGGTCTCGGGATTCTATACACAAAAAATTACAGAATGCATTAAAATTTATAGGCATGCTAACAATTTTAATAAAGTCTACATCATACGTAAAAACCGATCGTTACACCGGGTCACGGTTCAGTGAATCGACAACAAAAGCTGGCCTAGGTCTTTCTGGGCTCATTCAATGTTCCGATGTCGTAAAGTAAAAATCCCTAAAGATGCCTCGAACAATCGAAGGCGAAACGTCGGAAAGTGATCTCATTTTGACGCGGTCTAATCCGGAAAACCGTGATTTCTTAATTGACATCAGCTATGAAAGCTTTCGAATTTGTTATAAAAAATAATGTTATTCACAGCTATATAAAAGAATTTAACTAAATGACGATTTTTAATAATAAAGACTTTCAGAATAAAAATATTTTGTTTTCCTCCTCCTCAGTTACATTCTAAATATTTTGTATTTATTTTTCTCGTAAAGAATATAATACACAAAATAGCATTCATTTCGTAGATAACGACTGAGACAAAACAAACAATTTAGTTAGCGATCCGTAAAAAATACATGAATTAAACATTAAAAATCAGCTTGCAAACTTTAATTAAAACATTTTTTTATTTAAATAAAATTATCCTGGGATTTATTTTAGCTCGAGTAAATGTCAGTCTAATTTGAACTGATAACCAAGGAAAATGTTATTGTCGGCAATAATATATTAACGACCCTAATTGTGGTAAACTTAAATTCATAGCGACCAAAAGCAAAGAAGAGCATCAGTCTCGATAATGGAAATAGGAGACCTTGTATCGGTAACGGTGGCACCTAACAATGGCTAGGGATTTTGCATGGAGACGAGGCATTAACCAACCGAAGCATGGTTTCAATTACTCGGGTGCAACTTAATCAAAAAACATCAAAGCACCAGTTTGGCATCGCTGTACACTTCGACGGACGAGTCATTGTAAATTTGCCATAGCTTTATAAAAAAAATTCATAAACACTGATTAGAACTAACCTTAAACTTAGAAAAAAGTTCAGGTAAAATATATCAAAAAATTGTTATTTATTTCATAGATTATATTTTAGAAAATTAATATTTCAAAAAAATATTTTAAAAAGAAAATTCCTAAATAAAAACTGGCCCTCCTCATAATCTGGTATAACAATGCAGTCAACACTTCTCTAGTAGGGAAATAAAATCTAAAAAAAAATTAGTCGCCTAATACTATTTTGTAGAGCTCACAAAATTTCCTATACCGTCAATTTTCGCTTCTAGTCATTGTATTAGCGCAAATCCATAGATCTCGCCGCTGTTTTCTGTAGTGACAGATCGACATAGCTCTATAAAGTTAACATGCAAACTGGCATGAATATTATTTACACAGGTTCTATATTTTTTATTTGGTTTTTTGAATTCTATATTTCAACTAGTTCTTGTTTTGTATTTGAATAATACTTCGTTGTCCTGCTGATTTTCTGAATACGTATTATAATACATTTTTAAAATGTTATATTGAATTTACTATTATATGTGTAATAAATATGAAACGTATTGCTTATTTCCTCAAATCAACGTTTCTTCCGACTGTGCGCTAGTTCCTTTGCATGCGGTGGTCTTTTAACTTGCCTTTATACTTAGCCTTGTTATGTTTGCTAATATAATTACAAAATTTAATAGGGATTTAAGTATTCGCCTAAATAAATATAACATTATTATTTTCTTTAGTAAGTTCAAATTAAAACTGGAACTACTGGCTAATTCGATGGTATGCAATGGGTCTCTAAAATATTTCTATGTTCAACTGTTGCATATATAAAATATGATTGAATGAGTTCTTAACTTTTGAATTAATTTGGATAAAATTATTACAATCATAAACCTCAAAGAGACATTGTTTATTGGGTTCGAAAAGTTTTAAGGCGAACTAATATGGTATTAAGATGCAATGAGCATTGGAGTTAACAAAATTGCAATAAAAAACGCAGTTCCGTATTTAAAAAAGCCGACCAAATAGTCGTCCTCAGTAGATGAAATATCGAAATTAAAATGTGAGGAAAAAGTTGCAATATGAATGTTAAAATTGTCTAAAACCATTCAAACAAAACAAGAAAAACTAAGAGCAAAGTTACAATTTCTCGGTTTTTTAAGAATATCTCCACAGCATATGAATAAGCAATTTGCAACTTTACTCCTATTTAACTAGCCTCTTACCGTTTTCGAGATCCAATTCTCGTACCTCGAATTTTTAACACTTTATACATAACAGTACATTCCTTTATCTTATATTTTACTTAATTAAGTAAGAAGAGTTTTAATTTAGTATTTTTAAGATAAAAATAATATTAAAGAAAACTAAACGTAGCAACATCTGTTGATTCTTGAAAAAGAAAGCGGCAAGCACCATTTTATACGAGAATCTAAAGTCGATGCACCTGAAATGTTTCCCTTTCGTACGTGTCTACTTGACTAACGTTCTTATCTTTCTCTCAGCAAATCTCCTCAATCGCGATCCAGTAGGCGTCTTTTGAATAGGAATTAAGACGAGTCGACTGTTGCGACGCTTGAATGTTTGCTCTCGCTCCTTAGCTGCCTGCTACTTGCAGCGCCTACCGCGGTCTTTTATTTCACACAAATTAAAACTATTATCTTAATAATGAGACACTCTGCCAGAGGCCATTGCTGAATGATAGCAGATCGACAATACTTAAAATAGTATAATTGACAGTAGCAGAGGCGCAACGTAGGCTGGAAAGAGCAAATTAATGTTTACTGAATTTGCACTAGTCTTAATACAATTAAAACATTTTTATTTTATGTGTTTATTCAATTTTTCAAATTTAGTTCTGGGTTCTTCAGACTTATTATTTTAAAGGAAGAGGGTCTCCGACTTTGGTTTTTTAGAACTTAATTCTTGACATAGTTTAAAAGCTTTCACTGCTGGAATCAATTAAGAAATCATGGATCTTGGGTTTAGGCCGTCTCAAATTGCAATTACTAGACATTCACTACACGAGACCAAAATAGAGAATGAGTACTGTTCCTGTGGTTATACTCGATCGATGCTGACCTGTGCCTGTCTCACTCTAATATTGATTTCCACGCATAATAAATCACGTTCTCCGCATCTCTATTGAAATTATCAGGATGCTCGATGATTTCGATAGATTATTTAATCGTCCTTTTATAATATCTTGAGACTGATGCAAGAACCTTGGTATGTATATTTCATATGTTCTGTTGAGTACTCTTGTTCAACGACAGTTGTCTGAACATTTTTTTACTTATAGTTATATGTTTCTTGTTCACTAAATCTAGTAGGCACAGGTCGTCCAATTTCACCTATATACACGTTTTTACAAAATCCTTCGGATTGCAAAGGACTTTTTGGATCTTTTTGTATGTATTAAAGATTGTGAGAATGCTAGATCCTCGAATGTTAGAATTTTTGTCATTTTTTCTATGATAGTTTGTATAAAAGGTAAACTTGGGTATCCAATACTGGTTGAGGTCTGAGATTTTCTGTGATAGCCTGTGTAACAGGTAAAAACTTGAGTAATCAATACTGGTTGAGGCTGAGATTATTATTATACCCAATAGAACGTCTAATATCTCCAGTGGAATATCCATTTGATTTTAAAGTTTCAGTCAGTTTTTCTGTTTCCAAATACTCGAATATTTTTGAAGCAAAATACCAAAATTAGAAGTATTATTATTTTAAAATGTAGATACATAAAAATCTAAATACAACAACAAAACTAAATTGATATTACTAATGCAAAATATTTTAATATTTAATGTAAGCAAAGGTAAACTGTGATGGAAATTTATTAGCATTTCGTTATTTTCAGTTGAATTTATCCATTTATTCTTCGTAGAGACTTTCAGAAAATATTGAAGAAGCTGGTGTTGAAAGACACAGAAAAGAGAGTTGTAATGGACAAACAATTTCATTAATGTGTTCGCAATACTGGGTGTAGTCGTTCTCTCACTTTATACAGTGATTTGTTTACTTTGGGATTCCTGGATTTCGAACTATCTACTCTTTAAATTGCTTAATTGCAAATATTTTAATTGTCTTGTAGGTTTATTATCGTCTCTAACCTTAAAATGTTTTCAGTCGTATTTAAATACATCCGACCACGGTTTAATTTCAAAGTTAAACAATGCAATCTGATATTGAAAGTAAAATGTCTAATCGTTCAAACAACCTATAGTGTGGATCTCTTACAACAGATATCAAATTTTTTACTTGACATACTTAGACCACCTAAATATTCCACTGGTCTAGTTTAAGATCTGCCCAACTCAGTATTGGCTTTTTCGCAAACTTTTCTAGAAGTTTCTTATAGTGTATCTATATATTCATATGTACTACTTCTTAAGTCATGTATCAGGACATCAACAGTAACTGAACCGTATCTAATACAATTATTATCTAAAAGTTTTTTTGTACATATTGAGTTTTGTGACATCGGGAACATAATCCTTACGAGTTTCGCGTTCTACTGAGCTCAGCGTCTTGATATTTCAGTATCGACTCCAAAATTGCATTTTTGAATGTAAAATACCCTAGCTTATCCTATTTTAATTTTTGTAGCAATTAAAACTACTTTCAATTCCAAAGTACAAACAACTGCACCGGATTTTTTTTAGATTTAAGCATTTAAAGAAAGTTTCAAATTCTAGGAGTCAGTAGCCCACCAACAAATGCATATATTGCCATATACTTCTGCATGTTTTCTGTATCAGATTTTAGATTCAAGTTCTTCACCCAGTAAGAGGATCACGAGAAGCTTTAATATCGATATGTCATTACTCATTCCAGAATATATATGGCTTTAACAAAAACTTAAATTCGGTTCCCCACCATTTGCTTTGCTGGTTAAGAATTTCTGTCGTTTTATAAAAAGGTAATTAGGGCTCAGCAACACAGCCAAAAATTAATTGCATTTTTTCCTTACCGCCCACCCAGTCTTTCGTTTTCGCTTCTCTGGGTTAATCTGATAAGGGTCTAAGGACTACCTCTAGTCCCATTCAACAGAAAGCTGCGAAAAACCTATGCCGCCGAATACTATTTGATACTCTAATTCCGCCGAGTTCCCTCTGATTTGCGATGGATTGTAATGTTTTCAACACGTTGGTTTCTCTTCCACTGATCATTCCTAAACTTGTTTACAAGACTCGGGTATGACTTATTTCTACATAGGGACAAAACAAACCTTGGTTTTCGGAATCCTAATTTGTTCTATTCTTATGCGCTTAACCTATGTGTCCTATGATGAGGGCATTTTGCCAACAACTAAAAGGCTACACGTGGACCCTCAAGGGGAGGGGTTTTATTTAAAATATTACGACGGTGCATATCCAGAGTTTTTTAAATTAACAGTACTATCATCAGAGCTTTAAACCTTTTAGGATATAGGTGTATACAAGGCACGACTAAATTATTTTGGCTATGGTCCTCTGCTCTTCAATTCTTTGGCTGGTGAGAAGTTTTGTATTGTTTATATTATCTTTTGCTTACCCTGGTCATTCTCTGCATTTTGTTGTTATAAGACATGTAATAAATAACATATTCTTTTATCTTATAGTTACCCGTTCAAAGTATATCAGCAAAATTTAGGTTTATGAAAAAACTTGTACTTTAGCGTGACTTCACTTATTTTAAATGCAGTTATTGTCTTAAATACTTACACTCCTATCCAACTCTTTTGACTTCGGCCTGCTGGTCTGGTTTTCAATTTCTCGCATTTGGATCTCGTAAACCACTTCGTGTAACATGCCAACATATTCGGAAAATACCTATATTACGAATACTGAAAGGCCTGTATAATTGCCTTACACAGTAAATATCAAAAAACAGAAACTATAATTTTTGTCATGTAATCAAAATAGCCTTTTATAAGCTAAGGGACTTTATTCCCTTTATTTTCAAATATAATTGTTTAAATCGTATTTCAAGTAAAATAAACATTAAAAATAATAAAATTTTGTAAACATTTAATAATACTTTAATACTTGAAAGCAACCGATAATATTTTTAGGAGAGATTATGAGTTACAAATTAATGTTTACATTGCTATCTAAAAAATTCTGGTGAGTTTTGAGGAAAGCTTACAAGATTTTGAGGAAGGAGTTTTTCTCAAGAAATATTTCGTTAGGCTATATCTCAATCCGATCGGCAACCAGGTGAAGCGCTATGATAGGGTATATGACTGTCGGTGGCTGGAATGAAGTCGGGCGTCAATTGCTATCATATACCCCCAATATTACTTGCAGAGCTCTTCCAATAATTTAATTAAAAAAGACGATCGGCAGATAAGCTTTTGGTTGGGTTCTTTTTGGTTCATAATATTGTTAGTACTGACAACATCTTTGAAGCCTTCAAATCATAATAATTTGCAGGGCTGCACTGATTATCAAACAAAATGTTTGTTGAGTTTTATGCCACCCTACTAAGATAAATAAAAAAAACTTTCATCTTTCAGTTATGAAGGTGATGGTTGAGTTCTGGGTCCGCAATGAAGATACCCGAGGAACCAATCTGTAAAAGACCTTTTTTTGCAGATTCGTGTCAGGTACATTTTCGGGTATGGAGATATAACCGTGCACTTCATAAAATCATGCACCTTTCATAAAACGCAAACAATAAAAAAACTAAAAAACGTAAAATAAACACCAAATTTTGAGTCGATTTTTATGATCACACTACCTTTAAAAGTCACATACTTACTTATTACTATTATTATTGGAGGCGAAAGATAACACCACCTTCACTTTTAATATAAAATTATACTTTTCAAATTATTTTTTTTATATTTGACCCACTAAGTATAATAAACAAACAAGTGAGTTAACAAACAACAAATAATTTTGTTGATGTTTCATGTTTTAGTGCTGTTTTGTATGTAATTGCTAAATACCAAAAACTAAAATTATCTAATATTAAACGAAAGCTTTTACGGCTTTAGCCAATTAACATACGTTTTGCCTTCGATTGCACGAGGCATCTTTACTTGAAGTTTTTTGTATGCTAAAAAATTTCATTAATTTTTCGTTTATAAAATCCTAGAACTGACGCTAGAATCTTGGTTTCTTTTAGATTTATATTATGACCAGTAGTATGCTGGTGTTCAGCTGTAGCAGATTAAACAATTTGTTTCTTTTTAATACCTCCTTCATATTCCTCAATTCCTTCATAAGTCTGGTGAATATTGAGCGTCCTGTTTCTCCCACATACACTTCTCTAGAGGAGCAAGGAATTTTATATTCTCCTCCTGTTTGAAAAGGTACAAGATCTTTCGGGGATCGCAAGCATTGTCCAATCTTCTTATGCGTATTGAAGATTATCCGTATGTTGGACTGCCGAAGTAATTATCCTATTTTGACTGAGGCTCCATGAATATAGGGAAGAACAATACTACCTATGGGTTGCTCGTTATGGTTCTCCTTTTGCAGAGTCGGATTACTATATAGTTTAAATGAACACGTAATATCTTCACTGCAATAGCCATTCCTTCTCAGAACTTCAGTCAGCTCTTTTAGCCAGTTACACATACACATACACAAATGTTCTTGTTGCCGACTCAACTTCCATTATATAAGATATAATTATCTTGAAAATAACTTAATAGACGTAGTGGAAGCCTATCTTCCATCTACTTAATTTATTTTCAAGGAACTTTTTATGAACAAACCTTGGGGACAGCTATGGGATCTCTTTTATTTCCTGTGGTAGCGAATATCTTTGTGAAGGCCTATAAGAATATTGCTTTAACATCCGCCCCACTAATATCAAAACACTGGTTCAGATATGTAGATGATACCTTTGTTGTTTGGCCTCATGGACAAGAAAGTCTCCTCTAGACCACCTACCACCTTAATCAACAACATCATAATATTAAGTTCACAATAAAAATTGAATTTAATGGAACGATTTCTAGATGTATTTCCAAGGAAGGAAAATATTACTTTAGGACATTCTGTGTATAGAAAACCGACGCATACAAATAGATTCTTATATGCAAATTCCCACCATCGGTATAAAAGAAATTTGTTATTAACTCATTAGTATTTAGAGCTATTTCAATTTCTGATCAAGATTTCCTAACCTCGAAAACATCGAAGCTGGCCGAAGCTCTGAAGGAGAATGACGGCACTGAAGATATTACGCGTTCGTTTTAAAGATATAGTAATCCAACTCCGCAAAAGGAGAATGATAAGGAGCCACCGATAGGTAGTGTTGTTTTTTCCTATATACATGGCACTACAGAGAAAATAGAACGATTATTTCGGTGGTCCAACCTACGTACAATCTTCAATACACATACGAAGATTCGACAATGCATGTTATCCCCGAAAAATTGTGTACGTTTATAAACAGGAGGAGTATATACAATTCCTTGCTCTTGTTGAGAAATGTATGTGGGAGAAACAGCCTGCTCAATATCCGATAAACTTAAGGAATATGAACGATGTATTAAAAAGAAACAAATTGTTCAACCTGCAGTAGCTGAAAATCAACATACCAGTGGTCACATTAATAATGTAAAAGAAACCAACGTTTTAGCGTTGGTTCCAGGATTTTATATACGAAAAATTAGAGATTCTATTGAAATATACGAATATATAAAAAACTTCGATAGAGATACGAGTTACGGTCTACATCATACGTGGAAACCGATCCTAACACAGGGTCGCGCTTCGGCGAGCACAAGTCGGGTATAAGTCGGTGTTCAGACCTCGTGAAGTAAAGATCCCTAAAGATGATTCGTTCAATCAAAGGCGAAACGGATAGCATTTCCAATTTGACACGGTCTAATCCCAAGAACCATGATTTCCTAATTATCTAATATTGTTCAAATCATCTGCTAAATATTCTTTATAGAGGTGGATCTTTCAAGTTGGACAAATTTAGCGATACCAATTCATCAGGACATATTTAATATAAACCACAGGGTAAAAAAAATATATAATATAATATAAATAACATTAATAATAATTAAATGCACAAATTAAACACCAAAAAAGTAACCTACACAAAATAAACCACCTCTTGTAAATGGATAACATAAAATTATACGCAAGCACAAAGGCACAGTTAAAGGAACTCCTTTAAATCGCAGAAACGTTTACCCTGGACATCAACATGGAATTGGTATAAGTAAATGCAAGCTACTTCATACCAACAAGGGACAGTGGAAAGATCACCCTACGACGGAAACAATCAACAATGAAACCATAGATAACATGCTCAAAGAAGAAACATACAGGTACCTAGGTTTCCATCAAAGCACCAAAATTAACCACACTCATTTCAAATCGGAGCTCAAGATGGAATTTAAAACCAGACTCACAAGACTACTAAAAACAAAACTGAACTCCAGAAATCTAACGAACGCTATTAACATCTTCGCCATACCTATTCTTACGTATTCGTTTGGTATCATTAAATGGTCACACACAGACATAGAAAACATTCACATTCTCATACGCTCTGAATTCACTAAACACAAGAAGTTACATCCCAACGCATGTAAGGAAAGACTCACCATCGAGATAAAAAAAGGAGGGAGGGGAATTATTGATATACAATCGCTAAATAAAATCAAATTTACGAAGTCAGAAAATTCTTCCACAACAAACAAACTAACCTCCACAAGGCAATAGTGAAAACAGACAAGAATTATACACCACTCGACCTGTCTCAAACGACAGACGCACAAGGTCACATCCAATCACGACTAGAAAAGATGAACACCTGGTCTGAAAAAACACTTCATGCAAGACACAGATACCACATAAAGCAAGACCACATACATAAAAAGCTTTCATATAGGTGGTTATATAAATCGCAGCTGTTCCCCGAAACAGAAGGCTTCCTGCTTGCCATCCAAGATAAAGTCATAGCAACCAGAAACTACCGAAAGCACATCATCAAGGACACAACCATTGAAGACGATAGGTGCAGGAGATGTCACCAGCAGAGAGAAACGATCGATCACGTAACGAGTGGATGTAGAATAATGGCTGGAACTGAATACACCTCGAGACACAACTCAGCAGCGAAGGTCATTCATCAAGCATTAGCCTCAACATACAAACTAACATAGAACACAGACACTTACTATCATTATACACCAACATCCATACTTGAAAACGAAGACTACAAGCTCTACTGGGACCTTGACATACACAGATAAAACAATCCCCGCAAACAGACCCGATATCGCTTTTCAATCCAAAAAAGAGAAGATCACTTATTTAATTAACATATCTGTCCCCAACGACGAGAACATCCAAGCCAAATACAGTGAGAAGATCGCCAAATAGACCGACGTGGCAATGGAAGTAAAAAGGCTGTGGAAACAGGAAAGAGTCATCATTGTTCCTCTCGTCATATCAGTAACAGGTCTCACTCCAACAACATTTACACCGCATTTGGCTCAATTAGGACTTAATACAGACATTGACACGACCATCCAGAAATTGGTCATTTTGAAAACATGTAGCACCGTTAGATCATTTCTTAATATACAATATTGTTTTGTTTTCCATCTCCTTTTTTTTGTTTTTTTTAAATTTTTTTTTGTACTGACTTATAACCTCGTTAGTATAAAACGCAACCACAGGAATACTGTGAGACAACAAGTCGAGATAATAATAATAATTTAGTTTATTTTCAATTTATGTACGACAAAGGTACTATATTAAAATATACGTAACCCACGGAAAATAATGAATGCAATAAAAAAGGCTGAAAACAATTTCAAAAATTTCAAGATCGAACCTCGAAACGAGATTATAGCGATGATAGCACATCGGTGCTGGTATTTAGTAGGTAGTAACTAGGGTTCTGTTCCATTTGTGTTGCATGTAATGTGCTTCAGCATGAAGGAATAGGAAATAAAATAGTAATAGCATTAAACGTTAATAAAGGATATTTTCAGCATAATACCTATTGTTTTTGCTAAGCTGCTTATCAAAATGTAGGCCTGTGTTATTCTTTACCGTAATCATAGAGCAGGAGACTACGTCAACGGCTAAATTATTTCTCTTTTGTCTGATATAGCTTTTACCGCCGCTTGGAATATTTCGCAGAACCTTTATTTATTTATCGCCCCGCGCCGTTATGAAAATTCGACTTGAATATTTTACATTAAGCTAGCCTTAACTATAAACTGTATAGCTTTTTTTCGGATAATAAAAGATTAATATTTCAATTATAATTAAGAAAATCATTTCAACAATTAATACTTAAATTATTCTGTAAGTATTACAAGGCATAAAAATTTAAATGTAATAGTGCAGTTGCCTACGATGACGAATAAATTGTGTATATACTATTTTATTATTATTATTACTATTATTAATGATTACTTTCTGGCTTGTTGATCTAAAAACTCTTCTCTAATCTTCTTTTGAAGGTCATTTATCGACCAGTTTTGTTTCTGCTAAAAATATGTTTTTTCCTTGAAATATATGAGTCTCCGTATTTCTTGAAATAATTTCTGTTTCAAATAAGTTTATCTAATTGTTTACTGGAAACCTAGAGACTATAGAATATAATAATAGAATCCGTGATAAATGAATAATTTTTTAATTTCTTTTAAAAGCTAAATCGGTGTGTCTATTTTTCTTAGCATTTGCCACAGTGTTTCAGACACTGTTTCATTCAAATCAGAAATATACCGAAAAAGTTTCAGTTCAACTTACATACATCCTATATATATATATATATATATATATATATATATATATATATATATATATATATATATATATATATATATTTTTTTTTGACGATGATTCTTGAACCTCTAATATATATTTTTTAGATTATTTTTTTGTTTTCTTGGGATATGATCCGAGTGGTACAAGGTAATGAAAACTATTTCATTTCCTTTAAAAATCTGTTATTATTAAAATTTCCAGACGTTTCGGGCGAATTTCAGCATTTTACAATGGAATAGTAACAAAACTAAAAGATACATAAAATATAGATGTTATTGTAATAATATTTAAAGATTGTAATAATAAAAGAGACTTAATCCTTATGAGTTTAACTTACTTTTTGGTTTCAGGACATTGCATCGCACAATTACGTAATTATTAATAGGTATATTTAATTATTATATTGTTGACATACATATACAAAAAAAGGTTAAAATAATTGGACGATTCGCAAACACATTAAAATTGTCAATACATTCAAGTCTGTCTGGACACTAAATATATATATATATATATATATATATATATATATATATATATATATATATGTATATATATTTTCCCTTTTTTTTTATATTTTACCTATTTTATTATATTTCAAAACATGAAAACGAGGAGTCTTACATCGAGAGAGAATATAAATGTTTTAGTTTCAATAACAATATTCAACAAAAAATTTGTATTGACTATGGCAGTGTAGAGGACATCGCCACTGTCCGGGGTCCCGAAGGTCTCGGGCTCCAATACCGCCGTTGGAAAAACTTTGTTTTTTATTATATAAATGCACTATATAAATGCACTTTATAAATGCACTATATTAATATATTTGTTTTATTATTAATGTTAATGTTATTTTTTTGTATTATATATATTTAAAGAATTGTTATAAAATGTTATTGTAAATTTTACTTAAGTTTTTAATATCTGTTTTGGAATTTATCGCGAGTGGATTCTTTTTGATGTAAATCATTTCTAAAACTTCCTTTTTTTGTGTGTGCTGTTCAGTTTTTAATATATATGTGTCTTCAAAGTTAAAATTGTAGTTGTTTTGAGACACACGTTTCGAAAGTGATGTTTGATTCTTTTTGTCGTAACGATGTCCGTTTAGACGATTTTGTAAATGTTGTAGGCGTTTTGAATTTGAGACTACTGTAGTTTTTATTAAGTAGTTTATTTGCCTTGTGACTTACTGAAATATTGTTTTGTTTAAAATATGATTGAAGATTTTCGGATAATTTGTTTACGTAGGGCAGTGTTAAGAATTTGGTTTTGTCCTTTTTATTTTGATTGTTGGTGTTTTGTATGGTGTTATTGTGTATATGAATTCGTGATTTAAAAATTTTGTTGACTAATTTTGGTGGGTAGCTGTTTTATATTAAGATGTTCTTAGCTTTTTTAATTGCGTTTTGCTGATAGTCAGTATCGGAAAGCTTTATTGCTCTATCTGTCAGACCAATAACTACTGCTCTTTTTTTGTGACAAAGGATGTTGAGAGAAATAGTTTAAATATCGCCCTCAAGATGTTCCTTTTGTAAACAATTCAGTTTTGATTGAATTATTTTTATTATATAGTTATATCCAAAAAGTTAATTTTATGTTGTTGCTCTAATTCTATAGTAAATTTAAGTCTTTCATGGTACTTGTAGAAACATTCTAGGATGTAGTTTTCTTGTCCAATTGGAATGGCTGTGAGGCAATCATCTACGTATCGATAGAAAAAAGGTAGGGCGAAATTCAGCTGTGGAATTACACAACTTTCAGATCTTCAGGACCAACTGGGCAATACAACTCGATATAGCGGAACCCATAGCGCATCCATATGTCATGGATTGGAGTGTTTGTATATAGAGATACAACGTCCAATGAAACAATATGATAGTTATTAGGGATCTGGACCGATTTGAGTTTCTCTTTAAAATGCCACGAATCCTTTAGGTAGGAGTCGGTTCTGTAAATAAAATTATTAAGTATATTCTTGAGATATTTTAAAAGCTTACTTAAAAGAGATTGTATACATGAGACAATAGATCGCAACGGAATTCCTGGATTATGTAATTTGGGTAGCCCATACATTGACATACATACATGTATGTCAACAATATAATAATTAAATATACCTATTAATAATTACGTAATTGTATGATGCAATCTCCTGAAACCAAAAAGTAAGTAAAACTCATAAGGAGTAAGTGTCTTTTATTATTAAAATCTTTAAATATTATTACAATAACATCTATAATTTATGTATCTTTTTAGTTTTGTTACTATTCCATTGAGAAAGGCTGAAATTCGGCCGAAACCTCTGGAAATTTTAATAATAACGGATTTTTAAAGGAAATGAAATAGTTTTCATTACTTTGTACCACTCGAACCATATCCCAAGAAAACCAAAAAAATAATCTAAAATTGACATGACATATTTAACATATTTCTGTCATTATTTAATAGAAAAACAATTGATTTTAAATTATTTATTTTTTTTAAGTGATGTCAAAATTGGTATATTGGCCTTTCGATGGATGATACGTTAAGTGCGCAGCAAGTAAATCTGATATACGTTGTGACCTCGAAGCGACCAATAAACGACAAGCTTTCTACCAAATGCGGAGTTGCAAGGAATTTAGCAGCAATGTTTCTTCTGAATAGTGGTAAGCTTGCTGGCTACTCGGTTCTAAATATATCCCAGAAATACGAGGCGGGCCCAATAGGAAGATTTTTGCAGGAAACCTCATTTGTAATTCGGATTAGAGTACTAGAGAGAATTTTTTTTATCTTCAAACTGATAAATACATTTCTAAGGAGTACCATGTGTCAAAACAGGCTTAGCGTGTTTGTGAGTTGAGCAGAAAATTTTTCGGACTATTCCTCTTTTGAATTAAACAGTGTATGACAAACTTGCCATAAAGGAAAATAGGCACACTGATTTTGTTTTAAAAGAAATTGTTCGTTTATCGCGGATTATATTATGTGTAGTGAAGATCACGAACAGTACTTTTTTTTAAGTTTTATTTTGACTTTATTTGAATATTGCGAGGCATATTGTATATTGAATGATCATCAATAATGCCGACAGGTGAATTATTTAAATTAGCTAAATTATATGCTGTATTTTATTTTTAATACAAACTGCAGTCTGCAGCACTGTCGCCACTCGTTTGCAATAAAACTTTTTCGGAAGCAGGTTGATGAAAATCCAATTTACTGGTTAGACGATCATCAATTATCTTTGTGAAAAGTTTATATGTGAATCTTTTGTATATAAGTTTTGGGTTTACTTCTTTCTAAAGTAATATTAACATTATTCTAGCCTTTCTAGCGGACACTTGTTTAACAGTATCCATATTGATTTTTCGATACTGCTGCCATGAACTTCAGCCTCTCGGATGCCATATTGTCCTCTCCTGGACATTTACCGTTTTTATTTATATAAAAGTTTCTTTCGTCTCTGCCGTGGATATTTCTGGCATTCTTCTTTGGTCCCACATTTATCATATTTCTTACACAGTCAAAATTCAAGTAAAATACAGGGTTGCTGATATGAATGGAAACGATCGATTATTTCCAATATTAAGAGAGGTAGGGAATAGTCAAATATAGCGGATTTAGGATTTTTAAAAATCTATTGGAGTAAAGAAAAACTAATATACAGGATTGATTATAAATTCTATGAAAAACAAAGTTGCATTTTTTGAAATGTGTTTTATAAGACTGGAGATCAACTGGAACTCTACTTTCTGCTTATAAATATACCTGGTTTGATACCGTGTTAGACGGACGGAGAAGGCCCTATTATACAGTGGAGTCAATGGGAATACACTGCCTCTTATAGCAGATATCAATCCACGTATTTAGCAGGAAGAGACCCATTTGGTGAACATATAATATACAGGGTATTCCATTAAAAAATATATACAATTAAATTTAGTTACTCCAATAGATTTTTAAAAATTCTAAAACTTTTGTATTTAACAATTGTTGCTAGCTCTAATACTTTCGGAAATAAACTTCCGTTTCCATACAAACCAGCGACCCTACATAATAAAATGTAACGCGTCAGGCGCGGTGCACCCTAGATTCTGCTTTCGCATGCCCCGCACGCTCTGCACGGAATGGCCCTGTTACTACAGGTCTCGCTGCTGATTTCTTTCAATTTCTAAATACACATGATCACATATGATGGGTTCTACCAAAATAATTATATATTTACTCATAGAGAATGTGTTTGGGCGTTTCTAATTGGATGCCGCAAAGTTTATAATTCGCTATTTTCTTGTTATAATCACGTTGTTCCGCATGACCAAGGGGTATAGCAATTTCACCCGGTGATAAACGATACTTCCTTAATCAATAGTTTTGCTTTGAAGGCATCCTCCAAGAAGCTCCTTGGGTGTCCATGCTTACTGCATGCTGCATGCCTGAAACCTCCTAGGAAGTTAAAATTTTTGCCAAATAAATTTAGGAGTATATATCATATATAACATATATCTACTTCATAGTTAGCTGCTCGGAAGTAGGTAAATAAACCTTTTTTGATGAGTACACACATGGCGTATATCTGCGTCTGATATGAATTTTTTTTATTACTATATTAAGAAGCCCTTCAGCAAAACCCAGTTAATTCATGCTAAAATATTTACGAAAAAACTCGGATTTTGTATGGTTCCAATCTGATTTGGCTATAAATAATTATGTAATATAATATGATAAGACTTTTCAATTAGGAATACAAAAAGACAAAACATTGAGTTATTCGGTTTTGCTACACTGAGAAAAAAATCTACGTGAAATTCTATTGATTCTAAATAAAAAGTTTATTTAGTTCTAATAAACTGTTTTTTTTTACAATACTGTTTATTAGATCTAGATGAACTGTTTATCTAGAACTACTAAACCATTTTGCTAAAATAAATAAAAAGTTAATCTGGTCCAAATATACAGTATATTTGAAACAGATGTGTTTTAGAACTCATTTTGTTTATTTGGTTCATTGGGGATCTGGAATAAATAAACTTGTTTATTTAAACTAGGTCAATTTCTTATTTGAGATTGACCAATTATTTACCAGGTTGTATATAATTAAATGCACTGAATTAGAAACTAAGAAACATAAAGAGTAAAAAAAAATTGCAGACAATTGTATTTTCCAGTTAAACACCCTATATATTTTTCGTTCAATGAAAATTACAGTTTTTTATTTATATTTAAAACATACACTTTGTTTAAGTTAGTTTAACATTAAATTAAATGTACAGATTTTTTTGCAATACTAAAAAACTCAGCTAATTTGGTTAATAGCTAATTTATCCTACTTTGCTTTAAATACAAAATTAAATATGTGAGCTTTAGAAATTATCTGAAAAAAAAAACAAACATACACAAATTGAGCCTTTAAAAAAATAGAGACTTAATTTTCCACCATTTTATATATTCTGCATATTACTTTTTTCTTATTAACAAATTGTGTTTAATTTCTTACAATTTGATGCAAAAAATCATTCTAACTTTTCAAAAAAAAAGTGGGAGCGTCATAATCAATTTAGGAACGTATATTTAAATAACTTATTGCCAGTGTACATTAACATATCACATGACAGAGTAACGTTATTTGATTAAAATACTACTAGTCAAACATATACAAACAAGTCTGTAATTAGTAAAATGATTGTAATTACAGGTACACTGATAACAAGCAGCGGTGGGAACTAATAATCAAATAAATCAAATATATAATAGAAAACTCTTTTATTTCTAACTAATACTGTTATAAAATAAAACTCAAACAAATACACGCACAAAAAAATATAAACATCATTTCTAGTAGACACTCCTGCCTCGTGCCTCCTTAGACGCCCCTGGAACAAACAAGTGAATGTAATAACAAAAAAATAACCCCTGATGCTAGAATTTAGTATCTACAAGCCTACAAGTAAAGCCTTGTAAAAAGATTATAAAGTTGCTTTATTACAGATTTATTTGTGCTTTTGTTTTTAAAATAATTTGTGACAAATGTACTTTCTTACCCTGCTCATTAACGTCAAAACTTCAAAATGTAAATTGCCATTAGGCACATAATTTTAAATAAATGCGGATAAAACCAAAAACTTAAATATTAATTGTTAGCTTGTTTTAATTAAACAAAATATGAAAACAAATGTGTTGTAAAATTTAGGAGCTGTCAATAACAGTGTCATTGTAATATTTAGTAGTACATATAAATTATTTCGCAATTGATCTAAATTAAATGAGAACGATATTCGAAGTGCTTTTTACATAAAATAAGCTTTAAAAAAAACTTGCTCCGTATTTTTTAAGTCCAATTTATTCACAGTAACTGAAAACTGAAGCTAATTCAACAGATTAGATATAAGCTGATTTTAACCAATCTCGTGTTTATAAATACTATATAAAATAAATTTCAAGGAATTTTTCCAAGAGATGGAAGGAGTCTTATCTATGTTTGTTTTCAGCGAAAAATATAAAGTAAAATTAGTGAAAGATATAAATAAAAAAGTGAGGTTAGGTTTACTTGTCTTGTCAAATGGCATTTCACTTCAATCCGACATGCTGAATCTGCCCCGATTTCGATGATATACCTACACGTACTGTCATCACTAGGCACAATGTGCGAAGGTTGACGTGTGATCGGTGGAATGCTCTTCTTTTCATGATCCTATATAAGAAACTGTAAACGAAAACATGCACACAATAGTGTCAACTTACCTTCAAAGTGATCATTCGCTTTAAATCCAATGAAGTGGTCCATATAGTCCCCTAATCCACAAAATTTTAGAGGGGTTTGGTAAGCAATTAATATGTTGCCTTCTTGAGTCACTTCATGCAAAAAATATTAAACGCACTCGCGTAGAAAACGCGTCAAAGGGTAAAACCAAAATGAGGCTATTTTAAGTCTAAATTCGGCACTCTATAGTAGATGGTGGGCGGCCGAAGTTAATCGAAATAATACGTTCCACGGAGTAAAAATAGACTGTTTATTAAAACCGGGGTTATTTGAAACAGTTAAACAGGAGGGCTAGAATAAATAAACTTGGCTATTAGTTTATTCAAACTAAATAAACATAGTTTAATAGTTTATTAGATCTAAATAAACTGATTTCAGAAAAATCGTTTTAATTGTTCTAGATCATGCTTCCAAGATTAAATAAAAAAACATCTAGAATAGATAAACTTTTTCCAGCAACACCAGGATATTTGGGGGGTATTCTCAGTGTAGAAAAATAAAATATAAAATTATAAAAAAAACACGAATAGCACATGTTAAAGTTTTTTGTATTTTACGTATTGAATCGTGTTATTAGAAACATACAGAAAAGAGCTAAGAAAATAAATATTTTTTCAGCAGCAGACGGAAAGAACAGACCGATCTTGATTGAAAATTTTATTCGCCAAGGCCGACACAAAAAAGTCTGCTCACACTAACTGCGGCAGGAGCTTTCCTGTCTCCAATTCCTCTAATATTCCTGCTCTATGTAGTATGGATCTGGGCCCCTGTATCTACAATAAACACAAAAATTATCAGCATCATGATGATATAACTAAACTTATCCTTAGTAATAATAATAAAATGTTTAAATATTCGGTAAAATTCTATTTGTTGAAATAAAGGAGGAAAATATTAAACAATATAATTTATTTTTTGTAGACTATTTATATATTATAATTACTATAATTATCATCATTTACTTTTTTTATAACATCATTTACATTTTCTACAAAAAATAAATTATGTTGTTTATTATTTTTCTCCATAGAAGGAAGGTTTTATTCCAATAAATGGAAATTGCCCGTAAACATTTTATTATTAACATTAAAGATAAGATTAGTTTTGAAAAATTGAAATAAATTACTGTTTATAGCATTTGTATAAAAAGAGAGAAAGCAATATTTATTTTAACACATTTGCCTTCATTAAGGTACACTAGTACATATTCTATTATCATTTTTATTGTTTATTTCAATAGCTAAATTATTATAAACATATTTTGTCTCATAACTAATATAAAAAATCAGAGCCATAAAAACGAGTCTGCTGTTTTTTTTGCGTAAATTCTTTTATCACGAGTGAAGCCTTTAAGGTACCCAACGCATACAAAATCAGTAATACATTATGTGTATTTACGCCGTATAAAACGGCCATATTTAGCTTGAATATATACAAATTTGCTAGGAAAGTATTTTTGGTTAAAGATTAACTATATTGTGTATGCCCAACAGTGACATTGTTAATTAAGAAAGGACCAGTTTTCCGTTGACTATAATTTATACGTCCGCAGAAGGACTTGGTCTCCAAACTGAAACTTGGGTTAACTACCGATCGAGTGAGATTGTCGTTTTAGCTCCTTTGATTTTAAATTTTCTCGAGTCAACTAACAATAACATTTAATCTATACAATTTCGGATACTTTACGCATTTAACTAACAGATTGGAGCAGGTATCACCAAATTAAAGTTCAATAAGTACATAAACCTACTTTCGTGAAAAGTAACATATAAATATTTTTCAATGTCCCTCAGATAGAATGCCCATTTCAATTGCTAATGTGGCGGTAAACGTATTTGGTCATATTTTCCTATGGGAAATATACCCAAGTATTCAAGAAAACATCAAAAATAGAACTCTCTCTTTATATTTCAGTCTTTGAAATAAATACTTCAGTTAAATTACAGACGTGACTGATCTTTTTAAGTCATTTTCATTGACTTTTTAGTTTGTGAAATTGTTTTGTGTTTCTATCGAATAAGACTGAAAATTACGTTTTTCGAGGTAAATAAAATATGTGTGTTTGCGGAGATCAGGTCCTCCTGCAGACCCATAAATTGTAGTCGACGGAGAACAGAGAGATTAAAAAAAAATTTTGGGGTTCTTGATCCTTTCTTAATACATAAAATCACCGTTCCTAATGCCTATGAAATTGTTAACCCAATAACAGAAGTTTCTTTGGGCATCCAAAATATAGTTAATCTTAAATCAGAAATTATTTTCCTAGCAAATTTGTATATATTACAGCTAAATATGACCATTTTATGCGGCGTAAATACATATACTTCATTACTGCTTTTGTATGCGTTGCGTACCTTTCCGTACCGCTTGACTCAGACAGATGTGTCATCTTGTGCACCAAAGTAGGTCGCATCTAAAGCGTTTTAGTTGCACCATAGCACCTACAGATGGCGCCACTGGTTGCCTATTTCCTTTATCGACTTTCAAAGTCGAATGACCTGACACCTTCTTTGTTTCAGAGTTCGGGAGTCGGAACCCGAACTTCTGGTATTTCGGTTTTATTATTGATAAGGAAACTGCCTTACGAGCCTTGCCGGGACAGATACCGTGGTAGCAGATGGCACATTGACCCCTAAACAAACACAGCGTCATGTTTTGGTCGTTGCTTGACAAAGTGGTGAAGGAGTAAATTACCTTATCGTTAAATAAGTTGCAAAATTATCTTGAAAGGTTTTTTTTAGTCTAAGTCATCTTATATATTTTTTAGAGATAAATAAAATATGGTGTTTCGTTTACTTTTTCGTCCTATTCATCTCTGTGTTTTAAAATAAATTTTTTGCTTCTTAAGCGCTTTATATTTTGGAAACAATTGAACTGATTTGCTACATAAAATGTGATTACAACTTGAGGAGAATCAAAATTGTAAAGAATTAAAAAAAATTAAGAGTTGTTTACAACTAAACTTAGAAACAACAACACGAATAAAATACGTCTAATTTGTTAACATCTATATAGAAACGTAACAACAGTAACATTTTTTTCATCTTATAGATTTTGGGAAAAAGTTTCGTTGTAAGACGGAGCAAAGCAAAGTGCTTAATATTTATTTAACAAAATCCGCAGGTGCCTGAGCGTCAGAGAAAAATTAGAAAAGTTCTCTTATTCGGGCAAAAGATGAAACTTTTGCTTTTTTATTTGATTGCGAATTTTCATGAAAAATGTTACTTTTAAACTACGCGGAAGGCGGCGTAAAGTAAAATTTATTATATTTTTAATTTTTGCGTTCCTTTAAGTCTAAGGTGTAATTGGTTTCTTGTTGCGTAAACGTACTTTAAAAATTAGGTAATCCAGGAGTCTTAATTTTATACTCCTGTTAACGTACAATTTACATTTAGATATAAGTGTAGAATGGAAGTACATTTTGGATCATAAGTTCCACTAGTATAGAAGTGTGGGTGAGCCAAATTAAGTATAGAAATATATATATTTGTCTTATTTCCTTTTTTTTTCTACTTTGTATACAAAAAAATAAAGAATTGCTTGATCCGCTACATTACTTTGTCATCTATTTAATATTTGTTTGGCATACAAGAACAATCGAAAAATAGAACGAAAAAATTTGTCGCGTTGTGGTGTCAGGTACGTCCTAACCCTTGTTTATATATAGATAGTTGTTCAACGCTGAGCTAGTACTCGAAATCACTACTAGATAGCGAGTTCCCTAAGTGTGCTCATTCATAAATTTTTACTACTAAAGACGTGGTGGGATAAGAGAACGTATCCCTGATTTGTGGAAAGGCGACGTTGTTAAAGTGGACTCGTTATGCGAACAATAAATTATAACTGTCCTTAAGAAGATTTTTTATTTTTGTTTAAAGTCTATTATTCTTATATATATATATATATATATATATATATATATATATATATATATATATATATATATATATATATGTCCATCTATAAATAATAAATTTCTTTTTTGATGATGTCACTGATAATACGTTTTTCGACAGCTATATAAAGATTCAATTTCTATCGATTTGGCAACATAGTGTAGTCGCTATCCATCCACCGAACACGGCACAACTAGTCACAAAAAATGGTTGGTCTAAATGTAAAATAGACTACAAAGCCCTTACGATTTCTGTATTTGTTCCAGTTAAAAACTTGATTTTATTCGAAATGAAATAGATTTACTTATATCAAGGTTACAAGATTCTGAATTTTATTTTGGGGTATACCTACTTAATTAAGAAATTACTGTATAAATTTGATTGTGTAAATTCAAAATTGCTATTACTTATTAATGTGTAATGTAGAGCGGTTAAGACACAATTTTAACTTTCTAAAAATATCATCGATTTATGTGATTTAAAAAAAACCTGGCCGTCAGCAGTATTTAAAAAAAGATAGAAATGCCACATTTTAAAATGGATATTTTTAATGTGCTTATAAATTTGGCGATAAGAATAAAAAGATGCTTCAGAAGAAACGTGCACCAAAAAAGATCATTTAGTGTTATAATCTTTATCTTTATTGATTCACAAAATCTTATGGGACATTAAAGATATGATATATTCAATACAATTTTTTTAATCAGTATTAAATTTCAATTTTTAAACAATTTAATATCTATCCCGACGAAATTTAAAAGAACGAGGTATTAATTACACTGAAAAGCGGTTTCGGTTAAACGTCCTGGATTTTTTTAGATGTGATATAAACCCCTTAATTCATTTTTGCAAAAAAAGTGGTGTTGGGAACAAAGGGGAAATTTTGGGGTACTTAGAAATAATACAAATATAAATGGGTTGATTTATGCACACATACTATATAAAATATAAGTATTTAAACACAAAAATTTGGTCTGTAGAGTGTTTTGATAAAATTATTATACATGTTTTACTTTATGTTGATATACAAAGTACATATTGATTTTCTGGTGGCTTATTGACCTTGAGTCACAAATTATTGCTTGATTTTAATATGAAGCTAAAATAATGTCCGATATTACTATTTGTATAGTATTTCATATTTATTGGTCACTAGATTAAATTAAAAGTGTTCGTAGTTAATTAGTTATCAGACAAGAACAGTGTTTAATAAAGAGTGGTAATTAAGTGATATGATGGGTGTGTCTAATTTGCTGTCCCTGATATGATATCTTACACTCCTGGCAAATATTCCTATCACAAAAATATCAAAAATGTGTATTGACAAGTGTTCACAAAGAGTTTGTTTTGGAGATACAGTGTGTTGATAATATATATTTTTAAACATATCAATTTGAAATATTTCACAGATATATAACTCAGAGCAAGGAATTTTTTTGATAAAAAAAACAATTATATACTACTTCCGGTTTTACTGGGTTTGGCTACTGAGCAGCAATTTTATGAGAAAAAATTCAGTCATTACAGGGAACTTCCCTCATAATGAATATTTCCTTTTGTTGGGATCAGTAAGGGGTGGCCCAATTTAGGTATATAATCATTTAATAACACATATATACTGTCTTTTCAAATATTTATATTGGGCACCATTTTGTTCCACGATATTGGAAACCTACTCATATTTTGCCAATTTCTGCCTAGTAGTTTTTAATTGACACACACCGCCATTTTGTTCTGTCATAGTGAATTCGTACCAGTTTATCCTTCTATAAAAGTTATTTTTTTCTGCAATATTTAAAGTCAGTTAAATAAGAAAATTTTGTAGTTGCTTTTTTAAACATTTTATTTGGCCGCCATTTTATTTCGTCATCTTGAATTTGTACCACATCTTTTCCAGTTCATTTTTTTTTCCATAATTAATATTTGCACAAATTTAAGATCAATCTGTTAAGTTGTTTTTTAAATATTGTTATTAGGTCGCCATTTGATTTCGCCTTCTTAGATTCATACCAAAACGTCGTCAGTCAATTCTCTCATAATACTTGAGTTGTGTGCAAAATTTGAGTCAAATTGGATAAGTAGTTTATTAGAAATAATTTTTTTAATATTTCACTAGACTGCCCTTCTGTTTCGCCATATTGGATTTTTATCAAAATGTTACCAGGTCACCGTTAATGTTTGATCAAAATTTAGAGTTAATCGGATTAACACTTGTTCAGCTATGTCACGAACAGACAGACAGATCGACGGAATTGAGAAAATGCGAATGAAAAAACTCTGAGTGTCATTTTCTCACGATTACAATCCTTTACGAAGGAGGTGAAAAGATAATTTTACTGCAAAAATAACTGGAAAAATCGGTAAATTCTCTTTACCCGGAACTTATCTCGCTATAATTTTTTTCCATTTGTTAGGAACAGTGAATTGAGACCCAATTTAGTTCTGTACATAGTCACAACTTTTGAACATAATTTAAAATAAATTCAATTAGTTTTTACACCGACATACCGCTATTTTGTTAGGTTATATTGAATTCGTACTAGTTTATCCCATTTTCACATTTAATTTGTTTGCAAAATTTAAAGTCTGTTGAACAACATTTTTTATGTTGATTTTTTAAAAAAAATATTTGGCCACCATCTTGTTCCGCCATGTTAAATTCGTACTACAACTTTACCAGTTTATTTCTATATCACACTTAATTCTTGCACAAAAATTGACATTAATTTAATAGATAATATTTTCAGGCTGATTTTTTTAAATATTTTATTAGAGCGCTATTTTGTTTTATTATTTTGGGTCCACATCAAAATTTTACCAGTTCATTCCTATGTAACACTTGATTTTTGTGCAAAATTTGAAGTAATTATCCAAATTAGTTTTTTTAGTAATTTTTTAAAATTTCTAAATGGTTTTCGTTACCGATCCCCTTGTTATGTTAGAGTGGTGTATTATTTGGGGTTACGAGAGTAACAAAAAACAAAAGTCTTTTTTGAAATTGTCGATAATTCGCAACTCTATTGAAATTTTAATCCAACATCGAGGTCCCAATCTCTTTTTTTGATTTGAACTTTTGAATTTGAAAATTACGCTGTTATCACTTGGATTCTCTGTTGGTCCGCAGATATTTCCTAACCTCAATATATATATATATATATATATATATATATATATATATATATATATATATATATATATGTATGTGTGTGTGTGTGTGTGCTCTGAGGATGGAACAAGAAAGTTTATTTTACTGGATCCTAATACCAGATAATACACCACTCTAACATAAAAACAAGAAGGTCGTTACCGAAAACCATTTATAAACATAATATCTGGTGACTAACGGAGTAGGTAAAGTCTGATAATCTGGGTTTCATGCAGGATATAAAATCTGTGTCCTGAGGATGCAAAAATAAAGTTGCGAAAGTAGACAAATTAAAAAAATTTTTGTTTTTTTCTGGATCCTAACCCCAAATAAACCTTACTCTAATATAACAAGAGCGAACCTTAACGAAAACCATTTAGATACCTAATATCTGGGAAATACATGCGGACCAACGGAGTAGGTAAATACTGTTAGTGTAGGTTTCATGCAGGCTATAGAATCTATGTCCTAAGGATGCAACAATAAAGGTGCTGCGAAACGCCGACCATTTAAGAATATAATACACCACTCTAACAATTTTTTTTAACATTGTTCCGCCATATTGGATTTTTAAGAAAATATTATCAGGTCATCCCCATATAACCTTTAGCTTTTGGTCAAAATTTGAAGTCAGTCGGGTAAGTAGTTTCTAAGCTAAGCCTAGATCTGACAGACAGACAGACCTACAGACAGGCCGACGGAATTGATAAGACATGTTTTTTGGCATTTAGAGACGGAATTGATAAAACCTGTTTTTTGGCATCTAGAGACTCTAAAACGTAAAGGCACGTAAAACCCAAGAGGATGATTTTTTTCATAATTACAAATAGTTTATTTGGCCACCATTTTGTTCCGCCATCTTCAATTAGTCGCACAGTTTTACTAAATGATCCCTATACCACAATTATTTAGGGCACACAATTTGTAATCAAACCATTAAGCAGTTTTTTCAGGCTGAATGTTTCGCTATCTTGGATTCGTACCAAAATGTTACCAGTTGATTCCAACATAATATTTGTTGATGATTCAATATTAGAGATAAATTGGAGAAATGGTTTTTTAATAATAATTTTTATGACATTTCACTGGGCCGCAATTTTCTTTCGCCATATTGGATTTTTACCGAAATGTTACCAGGTCATCGCCATATGACCATTAATTTTTGACCAGAAGTAAACCGAGTAAAAAATTTTTTAGCTATGACGCGAACAGGCAAACAGTCAGCCCGACGGAATTAAGAAAACATGTTTTTCGGCATCTACGGACCCTGAAGCGTGAAGATCTGAGAAAATCTCGGATAGTGATTTTTTCACGATTACAATACTTCCCTTTTAGCTGGGAAGTAAAAATAAACGAGATATTATTACACAAAACTGTTTTAAGATCAGTGTTTAAACAAATGAACAAATAAGTTTATTTTAAACTATTTGAAATAATTACTTTATATATAAGTGTTTTTTTTCTTAATTAGCCGGTAAAATTTAATTTTCAAAAAAATGAGTGTTCACCCGCCACCCGACATTATGTAAACCAAAGTTAATTTATAATATATTGTGGTAAAGCTATTTTCATTCTGAACACAATATCCTGTAAAAATATATAAAATCTTATTTAAAATAAAAAACTAGAGGTCATTTCCGGTAAAAGCAGAAGCAAAAAAATGTTTTTATCAGAAATCTGTCTCCTATCGAATAATATAATTGTCCGAAATTTCGAGTTGATATATTTAAAACTAAAAAATAGGTTTCTGTTATCTTCTGTGTTTACCCTCTATATACTTTTTTAATTCGATTTTTTTCTGAACATCATTATTCACCTTATTTTTTCTGAATAGTCCAAACTAAACCAAATTTTACTTGTGTAGTTATAATAGAACAAGTTATAATTTCATTTTTATCTATCTACATTTTTCAGAAACTATAAAATGTAATCACTTATAACACAAGTCTATATTCCTCACAATATTTGTTTTTAATCTATTGGAAAGATTTTATCTGTGTTTGTGATTGAATGCAGTCGAAATTCGGTGCTCATAATTTAAAACTGACATTAAAAAAGAAAAATTTGTAAACGTAGTTACTGGTTATCAATTATTCAAACCAATGTAAACCCATTTCAACCTCGTCGCTCTCGCCTGCACCCACCTAATTTGTAGGTTCATTCATAAAATAAGGTTCCCATAATAGACTCCAGGTGTCAGGAACTCTCGATGGCCAGGGTTCACCAACCATCTATCTATAAACAAGGGTTCTAACAGTTTAAAAAATCATTCATTTTACGGTCACGTAAGAGAGAAATTGCGTCACAACCGGGTCTGATAGTTTAGTAAACGATCTTTTTTTTGTTAGAACCAGATTTGTAATCGTTAGTGAACCGATTTTAGAAAGTTAGTTTCGATGATATCAGGTAGAAAACAAGAACTGAACGGACTGACCAGCTCACTTGCAATTGTGTGTCAGATGATTGTTGACTTTTTCACTTTGACCATTAAGTTTCATTTTGACGCTTGTGGACCTTTCAGATTTTCGGTCGTCTGTGAAATTGATTGGAGACGTATCTGTATAGCTTAAACACTTAAAATAATATGCTTACCGCCTTTTGAATGTTTTTTGTTGTTTCTTTTCGCCCATCATAAACTTGTATCTAACCTATAACAATAATAATAACTAAAAGTAAAGTTGTGAAATCAATTCTAAATTCGATCCCTAAACGAATTGTGTAAGCTGAACCATGCATATCCGGGCGATTTTAGTAACCGTTCTAGAAATTACTTCTCGTGACAAATTAAAGAAACAATGTCTATTAAGAGTCATAGCAGATTAAAAAGGTATATAACTAATGGGAGAATGGGAGACTTCAGCCAAAAAATATCATTAGGGCGATAATTCGGGACTCTTATGTCGCGAAAACGTTCCCTAGGTATTTTTGATCTCTTTGTAATTGGAGAGCTGTTTATTTGATAGGTCAGTGGATCACATCATCACCCGAACCTGAAGAGCCCAAGTCTTAACATCCCACCAGGAGAGAAAACTAATTAATAAAATTGTCATTAAAAGTTTGAAGTGGGAAACTCCTCAAACCGAAAAATAGGCTTCTGCCACGTTCTGAATCGAAGCGACATCCACACTGCAGCTAAACGGCTAATTAGGTTAAATACTCCGGGACATATATATATATATATATATATATATATATATATATATATATATATATATATATATATATATATATACTATAAGAAATAAAGGGAATTCGGCCAAAAAGTCTATACTTTACACACATTTATTTTCTGATAGCCAAGCTTTCGAAATAATTCATTTCTTCTTCAGGGCTACTAATTAAAATGGAAAGACAATTTTGAGGGAATTTTAAGAAATTTTAAATTTGGATAGATTTTAACTACTGAAATTTTGACTTAATTTTTTTAGTAAATTTTAAATCCAATTTTATAATTTTTTGTTTGAAAATAAATGCAACAGGACAGAATGGCATTAACCCTAAAATGCTAACTGTTACTGTGCCTCATCTTACCGTTTATATATTGCATATATTATTAATCAATGTCTCTCAGTTGGTGTGTTTACAACAATGTGGAAAACTGGTAATATTCTTTTTGTTCCGAAAGTTGTCGGGCTCAGCTCATGTAGTCGATTTTAGGCCAATTTGAATATTATCTACAATGTCAAAAATTCTTGAAATAAATAAAGCTCAGCTGTCATTATTTGTCTCCCAAAAATAATTTCTATAATAAATAACGGCTTTATCACATATAACTGATGATATCATCACAGCATGGAACCGAGGTCTGTGTATTTGCCTAGACTATAGTAAAGCATTTGATACTATAGATCATGATGTCGTACGAAAAAAACTTCCATATTTTGTTTTAGGTCACGCATCTTTAAAGTTTTTTGGTAGTTATTTTAATAAAAGGTAGCAAAGAGTGGAGGTGGGGGAGCAACACTCCGCTACTACTGATCTAAATAGGAGTGTGGAACAAAGGAGCATTTTGCTGCCTTTTCCTCTTTTCTAAAATTGTAGTCATCAGTATGCGGATGACACACAAATGGACTATTATTTTGCACACGATCAGATTGCACCCTACATCAACAAGATTAATTTGAATCGGAATAATAGCTCAAATATCTAGGGCACATCAACTTTCTTTGAACTTGTAATTGAAATTATAGTTATCAGTCCTCATTTATAAATTGACGTTGGAGTAGTTTTAAAGCCTCAAAACAAAAGCACAAATTTAGGCCTTGTTATTGCCTCCGAACTAAGATTTTATGGTCACATTTCTGCTTTGGTTCAGAAGACTTTTGGAAAACTAAAACTTTAATATGTATAGGGATAGTTTTGACATAGATACAATCCTTAGATTGTGCGCTACATTAGTGTTGTCACATTTGACGTACTGTGATGTGGTTTATTGGCCTGCATTGGTTCTAAAAGATAAATCGACCCTGCAAAAAAGTCAAAATGCCTGTTTGCGATATGCTTGCGGCATTAGAAAATTTGACCACATATTTTCTTATTTAAGGCAGTCTGGTTGAGTTTATCTAAAAGATTTTATTATTATTTAAAAGTCATATGGCAAATCTTGTTTAAAAAATAACAAATTTTAACCATCCCAGGTATTTGCCTGATGACGTCGAAACCGCCAATTGCTTAGAGGTTTTTAACAGAATGGTGAAGGAGTTTGTGATTTCACAGATACATTGACTATTTCGAATTAGGTATTAAACAAATTATTATTGTTTGGTAATTTTCTTTTATACGTACAAGTGCTAGAGTGTTCTTATTTCAGGTTACGTCAATTTAAAAAAATGGTTCGCATCTCAGCCTTAGAAGCTGAGAACTAAACTTAACTAAATGGGTGCTAATTATATTCTTATAATAATAGTATTTCTAATTAGTTATTAATTAAGTTAAATGGGTGATAGTATGAGCAGCTGTTGTTGAATACCGCCACCCCTTAAATACCCCTTGTAATTTTATATTATACTATCTAAATAAAGGCATTATTATTATTGTTTTTATGACTTCTTGTCTCACAGTATTCCTGTGGTTGTATTTTATACTGACGGGATTATACCAAGTCAGTACAAAAAATAAAAAAAGGAAATGGAAAAAAACAACTATTGTGTATTAAGAAATGATCTAACTATGCTACATGTTTTCAAAATGACCGATTTCTGGATGTTCCTGTGAATGTCTGTATTAAGTCCTAATTGAGCCAAATGCGGTGTAAAAGTTGTTGTGGTGAGACCTGTTACTGATATGAGGAGAGGAACAATGAAGACTCTTTCCTGTTTCCACAGCCTTTTTACTTCCATTGCCAAGTCGGTGTATTTGGCGATCTTCTCACTGTAATTCGCTTGGATGTTCTCGTCGTTGGGGACATCGGGGTCTATTTGCGGGGATTGTTTTATCTGTGTGAATGTCAATGTCCCATTAGAGCTTGTAGTCTTCGTTTTCAAGTATAGATATTGGTGTATAACGGTAGTAAGGGTCTGTGTTCTTCGTTAGTTTGTATGTTGTGGCTAATGCTTGATGAACGACCTTCGCTGCTGAGTTGTGTCTCGCGGTGTATTCAGTTCCGGCCATTATTCTACATCCACTTTATGTGATCGATCGTTTCTCTCTGCTGGTGACATCTCCTCCAACCTCTCGTTTTCAATGGCTGTGTCCTTGATGATGTGCTTTCGGTAGTTTCTGGTTGCTACGACTTTGTCCTGGATGGCAAGCAGGAAGCCTTGTGTTTCAGGGAACAGCTGCCCTTCTTGTAACCACGTATATGAAAGCTTTTTATGTATATGGTCTTGCTTTATGTGGTATCTGTGTCTTCCATAAAGTTTGTTTTTTCAGACCAGGTGTTCATCTTTTCTAGTCGTAATTGGATGTGACTGTGTGCGTCTGCTGCGTGGCTCGTTTGAGACAGGTCGAGCGGTGTATAATTCATGTCTGCCGTCACTATTGCCTTGTGAAGGTCAGTTTGTTTGTTGTAAGAGAATTTTCTGAGTTTGTAAATTTGTTTTTTATTTAGCGATTGTATATCTATAATTCCCCTTCCTCCTTCTTTTCTCTAGATGGTGAGTCTTTCCTTGCATGCGTTGGGATATAACCTCCTGTGTTTAGTGAATTCAGAGCGTATAAGAATGTTAATGTTTTCTATGTCTGTGTGTGACAATTTAATGATACCAAACGAATACGTAAGAATAGGTATGGCGAAGGTGTTAATAGCTTTCGTTAGATTTCTGGAATTCAGTTTTGTTTTTAGTAGCTTTGTGAGTCTGGTTTTAAATTCCGTCTTGAGCTCTGATTTGATATGAGTGTGGTTAATTTTGGTGCTTTGATAGAAGCCTAGGTATCTGTACGTTTCTTCTTTGAGCATGTTATCTATAGTTTCATTGTCGATTATTTCCCCCGTAGGGTGGTCTTTTCACTGTCCCTTGTTGATATAAAGTAGCTTGCATTTACGTATACCAAATTCAATGTTGATGTCCAGGGTAAACGTTTCTGTGATTTTAAGGAGTTCCTTTAGCTGTGCCTTTGTGCTTGCATATAATTTTAGATCATCCATGTACAAGAGATGGTTTATTTTGTGTAGGTTATTTTTTTGGTGTTTAATTTGGAATCCGAAGTTTGTGTTATTCAGTGTGTTTGAGAGTCGATTGAGACAGAGGCAGAACCACAAAGCGCTGAGTGAATCTCCCTGGAACATACCTCGTCTGATGTAGATCTCTTCTGTTTCGATGTGCTCTTTTTGTGTTCTCAAGTTGATATTAGTTTTCCACGTACTCATGACTTGCGTAAGAAATTGCCTGATGTTTTTATTGACTTTATATAATTCTAGTACTCTGGTTAGCCAACTGTGGGGTATCGAATCAAAGGCTTTTTATAATCTATGTAGCCAGTATGAAGGTTTCTATAATTTTTCCTGGTTTGTTCCATGATGACGCTGTCTATAATGAGCTGCTCCTTGCATCCTCGGCTGTTTTTCCTGCACCCTTTTTGTTCTTCCGTTAGAATGTTTTTGTGTGCTAGATGTTGTTCTATTCTCCTGGTAATTGTGGCTGTGATGATCTTATATAGGGTTGGAAGGCACGTAATAGGTCGGTAATTTGGCGGGTCCTTATTGTCTGAATTTTTGGATTTAAGGTATGTTATTCCTTGGGTGAGAAAACTAGGAAGTGTGCTAGGTTTTAAAATAATTTCATTAATTTGGCGAGTGAGAGCTTCATGGGTGAAGGTACACTGTTTGTACCAGAAGTTATGAATGTTATCTATTTCAGGACATCTCCAGTTATACGTGTATTTGATTGTTTCTGCAACTTCTTGTGTTGTCATTGCGAAGTCCTCTTGTTCCTCTAAGCACTTGTGTCTGTCTTCTTCCGCTTGAATCCATGAAGCGTTATTATTGTGTAGTTTCGGTTCTGACCAAATACTTTTCCAGTATTCTGTGATCTCTTGTTTGGTCCTTTCTTTCATTTGATTCTTTGTATCTCCGGAGTCTTGCGGCATACACAGATAATTTTTGTTTCAGAGTGTCAAGGATTTCTGTAAGCGTGTAATCAGGAGATGCAGATTTTATTTTTTTTCTCTACACTTTGTGTGATACGTTTTGATGACGTCTTGTTACCGTTCATGGATTGGGTAAGATGTCCCAATTCTTTTCTAATTTTGTTAATTTGGTTTTCGATCCTTATCTGCCATTTGAATTTTAGTTTTATGTTGTTGGTGTTTCTGTGTCGTGGCGGGAGTTTCTGATTGTTCTGTTATGAGCAGCGGTTGTTGAATACCGGCACCCCTTAAATACCCCTTGTAATTTTATATTACACTATCTAAATAAAGGCATTATTATTATTATTATTATAAATCATCCAATTAAGGAAAGATCCTCTAAAGTCACAATCTGATTAGTATCGAAGTAGAAGTTTGTCTCACTTAGGGCAGAACTTAAAAGCTTTTAAATTGTTATTAACAATTAAAATAAATTATGGTTAGCTTAAAGTAAAATATTTAAAATAATCACTTGAGATACGTTTAGGTTTAAAAGTGAAAATTTAGCTCGCAGTTTAAATAAAAAAAACATTTAGGTCATAAGTTAAGAACAAAATTAGTTAAAGTTTAAGAAATATTTAGCAAATATCATTTATGAAAAGCAAAATATGTTTAAGCAAGTCAATAAATATAAGAGTCGCGAACTGGGAAAGACTTTATCAGATAAAACTATGTTTGCCGATAAAATGTGTAGTTCAGTAAAAAATTCTTAAAAATATTACACAAATACAACAAGCAAGTTACAAAAATACTTAAATATTCATGAAAGTCAGTTAATTGTTTAGAAATAAAATTAAACTTTTGGAAAAAACTTAATAATTTCACTAGAAAAAAAATTTATTAGGCCAAAAGATAAAAGCTCGGAAAATGTTTACGTCAAAGGTAAATCAAAAGCAGCACGAGGAGATTTTAAAACACTTGCAAAAAAATAAGCAAAATGTGTAAGCACAAATAGGGTTAAATAACAGTAAGTAACAAACAATTAAGTCATGGACGAGATGGCACATACCTGGATAGCTTCTACGCGAAAATTTAAAGTACCACTTAAAACTTCTTCTGCTTTTCTGATTACCCCTGCAGACTATGTGCATACATGGTTAGTGTGACGCACGATCATTAGGCGAACCCATGGACAAATTCCTACTTTAGAGTAGCGTGCTAGGCATTATTTCAGAAACAAGTCGCGACAAGCAGTCTCCAGGTAAAGGAAAATTCCTTATAGATGGCTTCGTTACTATAGGTTCGGTTTTATAACCCTCCATAAAGGAGGGTTTAGGTCAAAATGGGCCTATTTCGGGCTGTAAAACTTTTTCTATTTGTCTGATTTGACTTAAACTATCAGAAACAGTGTATTTTAGCTTTATTTTTTTATATTCTGGAGGGATTTTGAAAATATCTCAATAAACGAAAAAAATCATTTTTGAGATACTCCTAATTTGGAGCTCTCGCATCGCCCTGTATATAGGCTTCTAAAATGCAAATGTGGTTTTTCTGTATCATCTATTACTTTCGCACCTAAATATAGACAATTAATTCATATAAGTTGTCAACTGGCTTATGTTTTGAGAAAATTCGATTCAACTTGACTCTCGCCTATTTGCCTGAAGGGCTAATGATATCTACGTAAATTGTTAATTTTAACAACAACATACAGGCGAGATATGTTTCCGCCAGTTGAAAAATGTATTCCGGCCGTGCATACCCCGCTATTTGAGACTCCAGGTTTTATCTCTTATGTGTACAAAGATAGGAAAAGGGGTTCTTGCCGCCTACTAAGTTTTTAGACTAAATTTTTGTGTTTTGTTTAAGAATTATGTGGACAACATTAGAATGAGGTCTTTTACTGTTTTTTTTTTTATATTTACTAGAAATTACTTAGCATTAATTTTTTAAAAGGGGGACTGAAAGGATTTTAGACTGAGGTTTTATTATTTAGAGCGATTTCCTTGTGCGTTTTTATGCTTGAGTAATACGATTTCACGACAGTCCGTTATCAAATTTTCCTTTTGTTTAGTCAGTGGTGTTTGTAGATTTATCGCGTTTGTATGAGCCTAATTTCCGCGCGTGTATGTTGCATTTGTGCTAAGTGCGCTACAAAAATAGAATTCAACGGACACTTCATATTTTTGCTCATTTTGTCAAAACAGTCCAGGACTTTGCCCAGGAGCATTGGTACAACTCGCGAGAGCTCTATAAACCAAGGAATTGATTGTTTTTGTGCATCGTGATCAGAATCTGCATTTAGGTATTTGCTCGTAAGCGTTGGTTTTCTATATTCAGAGGAGGGTACCATCCCCTTTCCTTTATACGAGAACATCTAGAAAGGAAATCGTGCTATCTAATTCAATTTTCATTGTATAATTTTATATTAGGATGTTACGGATTCGGATGATCAAGAAACACGAGGCGGTTTTCTGGATCACGCGGCCATATTACAAAACTGTCTACATATCTGAACCACGATTTTGGCTTTAATGGAGATGACTCTAGGCTTCCTGCTCAAAAGCTTCCATGAAGATATTGGCTAACACTGGCGACACTGGCGACGTGGCAATGCTGTTTCCGAGGTTTGTTGTTTGTTAAAATTTCGAAGAAGGTCTCCAGGTTGAAGTGTGTTATCATAGAAATTGTGGAAAAGAAAATTCATATACACTTCAAAAACGTTTAATACATTTCTCAACGCGTTTCGACAAAATGATTTCATTATTAAGAGAATCTTAAAGAAAAAGGGATCATTATAAGACAAAATAGTATTGATTTTGAAGTGAATATAGATTTTCTTTCCCACAATTTCTTGTTGTTTGTTGTTCATAAAAAGTTTCTTAAAAAGCAAAATATGTTGACGTGGGACATTCTTCAGTCAGATCTAAAAGTGAGTTGTCAGTATTATTATGATGAAACTTGGACTTCAGCTTCTGGCTTGTGACGTTCCGTCCAAATGAAAAGGGCTAGGTAGGACTCTTAACAAGTAAAACGTAGCTGCTTCTGATGGAAACCTACCAAGTCCCCCACCCCTCGAAGACGCAGTGTTAAAAGAACGAAAGAAGTTTATCTTACTCGGAAATGAGAAATTCATCTCCAACAGGATAATGGCTGATAAAAGAATCAAAGATCCAACGGATAATCCTCAAGATTCAAAATCAATTTCTGAAAGTTCTGAGGAGTACAAAAATGGCCCTTTAAAGAGTAAAAGGCCACTAGAAAGAGGTCAGCCTACGTATTTTAATTTAAGCAACATGCCCTAAAATACTTTATTTAGAAGCATATTGATGTTTCTCTTATCCAGAAACCCGAATTGCGGGCTTAATTAGATTTTACAAGGTCTATAACCGATTTGGCACAACCCATTAATCGGGTAACCTAAAAGTATATAATCGATCAGTATACTATCCTTTGAGTCTACATAAAACGGCTACAGAAAAAATGTCAGGAAATGCGGTATGTCATCCCTGAGTTTATCCCTTTTCTCCTACTAGATTATCTGAAGCAAGTTTAGTGTACAATTATATGCCAGATAGCTTATTCTTAACAAAAAATACATATATATACTCAAAATGAGTTTTAATGAACCAGTCTGTGCGAAAACTTTTAAGCATGGTGCAACTAAGAAATTATGAATCTTGGGTTTAGACCGTATTAAGTTGGAACTTCAGAGATATTCACTGCTCGAGATTCAGTGTTTTGATCTAAACAAGCTTTGTGTAGTCGCGGAACGTCGAAAGACCAAGAGCCATGATTTCTTAAATTCAGTATTTGTTGTGTTACCCAAACATTAAAAAAAACACAGTGACTTCTCCCTGCCTTCAAAAGGTTACCACGCCTTTTGCCAACATGACCAAATCTGTAATCCTTTCTCTGTGGATATGTTCAATTAACTGCAAAATTGTTACTTTAGATGTAGCGGGCAAGTTATGTAATATGTAAATAAGTGCATCTATGTTAAGTTACGTAAGGTTAGTATTATTTAGCCGCAGCGGGTTTGAGCAAAAACGTTTACCTAGTATAATAATTATAAGGAAAACAAGTTTAGTTACCCCCCTCTTCCCCCAATGTACATTTATTAAAAAATGGTCGTTTCAACAGATCGCAATTATTTGTATCTCCATTGTCTGTCAGTTCGTAAATATTGACAATGAACGTGAAACAGGAAAAATAAAAATTTTTACATTTCTCCATGTGCAACGCTCAACCAACCCGTCATCGGCGACAGATTAGAAAATCCGCGTGATCTCGAAATAAAGCGTGAGAGCATATTGTTTTCAAGGATACTAATCAACTCGACTAGTTTTTCAAGTTAAAAACGAAATGTGCCAAACCCACTTTTAATTTCGCGTTTATGTACAGAACCTGAGTATAATCTAATCTAGTCCACATATGGTGTTTTTTTGTAATATTTATTATCTTCCACTTTCCTTCATAAAGGAAAAAATGGTTACGAGGAAAGGCACTTTTTTTTCACCTTCATGTTTCTCACAACATTTTACTATATATTTTACCGATTTTTCGAAAAATGTAAATTTTTATCTTTTTCCAATTCAACAGTCAGTCGGAAGGAAAAAAGACGATAGTCTATGAAACATGGTTTCAAGAAAACAGAAAATTTAGGTTAGAAAATAATAGTTTTGTATTTAAAAGTCAATTTGTAGGGAAATTATTTATAATATTTTAAACAGGCTTTTTGTTTTATTGGAATAAAATACCTAAAATCTAAGATATTTTTAGCAAAAACTCAGAGCAGGTTCAATAAATAATGGAAAAGAAAGGTTAGAGTGGCAATGACATTCATCCATTTTTCCCCTTATTTAGTAGTTTCAAAGTAATTTTATTAGCAGAAGTTACAAAATATGGATTATTTTAAATTAAAGTTTAGTTATATCGCAAGCTTGTAGAGGTAGTTTTGAGTTTGAGCTTCACAAAATTAAAAAACGTTTCCTATGTGCGCCAAGGGATCTAAATAAAATAAAAACAATAGTAAACAAATATTGGAGTTTATAAACCATAATACTACTTTTACCTGTATACAAAATTAATTGGGCTTCATGCTCACACTTAGAGAGATTTTCTATATCTCTATACTTGGCTAACGAAAGTGGAAGGGATCTAAATCAAAAAGGAAACAAGAGATTAATAAATCGAGTTTATGTACTCTTATGATAATTAATTTACCTGCATATGAAAATGTCGGCATCTCATTTTCCCTTTTATCGTAACCCACTTTAAGAGATTGTCCGATGATGACAACCAATTGCCAGTTTCCGTTAAAAGTTGTACAGTAGTACAAAAGCCTTGGGTTGGTCTTTGATAGTTTAAGTTCCTTAATAGATCTAATCGGAAATGGGCAAGTTTTCTTGTAAATGTTCTTTAGGAGTGTATCCAATTAACGAAAAAAAATTCTGATTGACGTTTTGCGTCTTGAAAGGCGTTGGCGGCTGCTCTAAAAAGTTGAAATTCAGTCTGCAGGAGTATTTTTTTGGTTGATTAGGGTGAAATGTTTATCGTACAGAACAGGAAATGTAATGTGAATAGAGTCTAGACGTTTTTGAAAATAAATTACGTGGTGCAGTTATCCAAAGACGGTCCAAGTTTTATTCTTTCCGGCACAGGAGTCTCACAATATTTGTAGTTCTCTTACCCTGTAACCTAAATGGTTATAAGCATATGGTGCATTAAAGAACATATGTCTCTACTGCCTTTTGTTTCGGGATAAGTATAAGATATCGCATCGTTAGTAGATAGAAAATGTATAATAAATGTATAAACGTTTTTGGCATAGTGAATACAGATTGATTCGAGTTCAACATTTTTTCTACTTTCTTTCTTGGCGTCCGTTTTTCTTTTATAAAAAGTATCTGCTTCCAGTTTTTGTATCTCTCTAAGAATATCGTCTTTATTAATGGCTTTTGAAAGCTCAGATCGCATGTTTTTCAATTTGATATTAATTTCATCACAAAACGAAAATGTATCTGAGCGGAGATAGCCAAAAGTGATGTTAATTTTTTTATTAAATATATACCTATAGCTATCGTAGGAAATTTTACGAAGAGGATGCTTTTCTTTAAATATGTTGTACATTTTAGACACGTTCAGATCTTCTGGTAAATAGGTTTTCTTAGTTTTGTTTAGTCTGTAGTGACTGCTACAAGACTTAAAAGAAGAAATGTGCCTAATAACTAACTTTACTGCCTCCTTTGCCAATGCATGCTTTCTTTAAAAATGCTTCCCTCTGCCATCAACTGGAGCACAGCCACCCATTTTAATGCACTTTGTATTGTTTGGACTCTTCTACCTGTTATTATATGAGGTATACAAAAGCTTCATAACCTGGACATCAGTGCTAGACTGATTTTCTTGCAGGATTCGAACTCTATATTGGTATGACGATTCGTTAAAAGCCAGAAATTCGTTTTCAGATTTATGTGGCCTTCGTCGCTGAATTGGAATTACTGATATTAGGCCAGCAAGATATAAGTTTTGTTGTCAGTTCATTAAGCTTTTGCAATATTGTATTTCTGGCAGCTTCACCTATTTGTATAAAACACTTTAACCCTTTACACCTACAATCACTTTGAGACACATTGCTTTGCAACCGAATTTTTTTCGCAACATCACTCATTCGTCCAAGTTTTTTGCGTTAACCTCACTTTGTTCCACAATTAGTCCGTGCATTATGAAATTAGCTGTAATGATTGTGATCTAAAATATGTTGGGCAAACTAAACGCTCCATAAACATTCGTTTTAAAGAACACATGGCACATTTAAGATACGGAAGAACAGAAAAGTCAAGCGTTGCCCAACATGCTTTGGAAAACAATCACCGAATAGGAATAAATAATCTTAAGTTGATTAAAAATGTATCTAATAATAGATTATTGGATGCATTTGAGAGTATAGAAATAGTTAAATGTGGTAAGAAAGCACTAAATAAAGACAGAGGGCCTATTCCCTATAGTCCCCTCTATTGTTTACTTGACAACGGTGCAGTCGGGTGCAACCAAGTGTGACCACATTTAGCTATACGTAGTCTCGGTTAGGATAAGTTACTTTAGTTTATATCATCTGCTGATGATGCTAACTTGGTTAGCGAAACGCGCGTCCAAAACGTAACAAGTTGTGGTGTAGTGTAGTTAGAACTCTTGTATTTTTATCTATCTTCCACCACAGGTTCCAGTGTTAGGACTTAATTAGTCCGTGGCAAAACAATACGGTTTCGGCAAGACGTTTAAACAGCAACTAATATACTAATATTGTTCAGCCAAGAAGTAATTATCAAAAAATCGTTGCAGCTCAAAGTGGACTCTCAGCCTTTCTTCTTCTGACGCTGGACAGTCATCGTTTTTTCCTAGTATGCCGTATTTTAATCCAGTGATACTCGCGACTCTCAGCGTTTTTCCCTCGTTCGATTATGGGGTTATGAAATAATGAGTGAATAGCTATATCTAAAATGGTCGGTATCACATTGCAAAAATATAGAATAGATCATGTCTAAGTCTTCATCTGTGAGTGCGGGTTACTTTTCAATATTTCCGATAATTAATCGTACTAATTTAAATTTTAGGGTCTGTCTATTTAAGTACACCAAATGCTGAAATACTTGGCTTTAAATGTGCGATCAGATCTTTTTCATTAGATCTTTCAATTATTGCTTATTAATTACCAAATTCTTATTGATTTTAGGTAATCAAGTAAGTCTTTCACTGTTTGAGGAACCAACTGAAATTGTGTTTATGCAGCGGGTTTCTAAATGTTTTATCGGCTTTAAAAGAGGTGATTTCTTGGAGCAATTTAAGAAAAAATATTCAAATAAATACGTGTCCATAAATGCTCCGTTTTTAAGCGTCAGGGCATTAAAGTCTTTTTTAATAATGCTACAATGGTAAGATCTATTTGATCAGTAGTTGGCTTAACCGCATAAACAGTTTTTATTTCATCCTTGGGCGTAGATTTGGGAACCCTGCCTGATTTTTGAATTCAAGTTTAACACATTGCTGACTTTTTACTACCTATAGGCAAGTCAAAGTACACATGAGTTACTTACTGCTTAGTTTCTGAGGTACACGGTGCTAGATAGATAATACTAATTAATTAAATATAAAACCAGACCCACTTTTTATTCTACATTTTTAAAAGATTAGATTAATGTCAGCATATTCTACAATATTGACATCAGGATCTACGTAAAGGTGTTGTCTGAAAGTACCTACAGGCAGCGCAACTTTTATATTATAGAATAGAAAAAAAATGGGTATTTTATGCTAAACATTTGTTGATAATAAGTGTTTTAATTTATTTAAAAGAATGAAATTTCATCGAATATATACAGCGTACCGCTTCTAACCATTCCTTAAATATTCGCCTTTTAAAGAAATAGCAGAAAAAAGAAGTTTTTCGATAAAAGTTATTCTCGTTTTAGGATAAAAATTACAGTTGAAATATTTTTTGACACCCTTTTACCTTGCAGTATATTATAAACTGATGCAACAATTAGCGTAACTAGTTTCTTGTAATCAACTTGATATATACCTTTTAATATTTTATTATTATATTATTATTTTAATTTTTATTTTTTATATTACTCACTTTTTAAACTAATTTCTATTTTTTTTTCATTTTTATTTTATTTAATTTTTTTTATAAAAGTTGAGGTAAATAAGGTAATTAATTTTGGGCTATGCTGCAGACAATCAGGCAGACATATTGAAATTAAATAAAAAAGTAAATAAAAAAAAATTGAAATGTAGAAAGTAATTATGGATGAATCAGTTATTCAGCACTACAAAAAAAACGAACTGTTCCTTATGAGTTATTAGGATATTAAAATTTTGCCCACTTTTTTAAATGCCTATTACTTTTTAGGTATTCGGTTTTAAGATATTCCCAAGCATTGCTGGAAAATGCTTTTCGTGGCCTTATACAGAGCGAAGTAAAGAGCAATTAATATTAATGGATATTGCAAGTAAAACGGTTTTAAGCAAGGGTTGGAAATTTTGAAAAAATCTGTGGATTATAGTTCATTTTAACATTGAATTGTATCAATTTTAGGATGATGATAGTACCCCCCTCTGAATCCAGGACGGTAATTTTTTATTCCCAACGAACGTACATCTAATTTTTGAAATCCGTGATATTTTCAGTTTTCTTTACTGAGGCGTCTTTGTTACAACGTGGTGACACAAATGATTTCAAATCATTGTGACTAACCTCATAATTAGAAATGCATACAAGGAACAACAGAAACTACATAAAATCAAGGTTTTGTTAATTTTAGACCAAGGTTTTATGATGTAGACACAGTAGAAATATTGTGAAAATTATATTTTTATTTTAAATAAATTTGACAAAATTCTGAAAAACTGATAAACAACGTAAAATAACACTTCCGAAAAGAAATACATAAACATCAATTAATGTGTATTCCTCAACCATTAATAACAGCTTAGAAGCATCTTGTCTATTAGAATATAAAATTTGTCTTGGGTTATTTAATCCTAGATATGGTACAAAACGCTTAGTTGAAGAAGGATTTCAGCTGCGCTTTATAATCATCTGTCTTTCGTTGGAGAATATACCGAGCATTTTCAATGCAATTTAAATTTTATGACAGTGGAGGTAGCATGAAGTGCAGAATTCCGTTAGTTTTTGTGGTATTATGGATAGTCCATATTGCCACAAAAACTAATGAAACTCACTGAGCTCATGCATTATCACTCGAGAAATAAAAATCTGGGATAGCAGCAGCTGGAAATTTTGATATCTCTTCTGCATATGTGAAGCTGGTACGGCCATTGTAACGTATACCACCCAATTCACGATTGTATCTTGTACCTCTGTGTGTTAAACTCTTTTGCGCCTAGCAATAAAACTGGCACTTGCAGGTAAGCAATACAATTTTCATACGTTATAAAACCTCTTAACTCGAAAATTATTAAATTAGCAATTTAATTTTTTATATTATAAAAATAATTTCTCTTAAAAAGTGATACCGCTATAGTTTCTGTTAAACCCCACATATGTATATTCGGTTATAAACTTAGTGACTCAATATGATTTGAAACCATTTCTGCCATCCTGTTATAAAATAAACATGGGAATATAAAACATCATAAGTTGCTACTTTGGTTTAAGAGGATTTTTTTCTAATTTTGTAACACTTTAGTTACCATTTACGTTATCCTGTATAATTCGACGAGACAACAGCAATGTCTCGCAATATCTGAATAATCGAATATTTAAAAAGTTATAGGAACTTGAAAAAGATGTACTCTTTTTAATACCCGTCACATAACAGTTTAGTAGACCAATTGACTTGTATTCTTTTTTAGTAAGTCGCAAACATTGGAGAACGTAGGCATTGTCGGCGGCCTGTTTTGATTTCGAGCCTTTTCATTACGGCCGCAAAGCTCTGATTGTGATTTTTGAGATTGTTGAGCCCACAAATTGCTTCTTAACAAAGCACGGGTGTCACCCACGGTTCGTATGTCACGAATAGACAATGAATAATAAGAACTTCTGCTGTTATAGGTGGGAAGTTTGATTGAATTAAAAGCGTATTGTTTTGATATGTCTACGAAATAAGTCGTAACTACCTAGAAACATGGATTGTAGTAGTAATATTTTAGAATCAATTTAAAACGAGGACAAGCAGTCCGGATTTGATTATTGCGAATGAAACTTTAATGTTTCATTTAAATTATCGCATAGCTGCGGTTTTCTGGCAAATTATTTTCTGCGTAACTTTTTCATCATAGTAACATAGCAGAACATATTCTATACACGGATCATAGTATCCTTGTTATAACGTTAATAAAATTATATAAACTTTAATGTTCAATGAAATTCAAAACTCAACAGTGTAATTCAATGCCGGTGGTCATAGTATTAGACAAGTGTTTTTTTATCTATACATTTTTGTTTCAATAAATTATAGTATTGAAAATCAAAATATCAGCAGTTAAGTATTTGTTTTTATAGATGTCTGTTTTAATCTGATCGGAATTTCACTGTTATCAAAACTGATCGCGATACTGTGGATTTTAACACCATTAAATCACGTATAAAAATGAATTCGTTTTTTAGTGAACTAAGTATTTGATTTATCGAATATTAAACCTCTTCATTCCTTGCTCTGTATAATCCTATGTTTTTTTATTACTAGCTCCTTTGTTTAATTTAAATTGTTTTAATACTAGTATAAATCATAAAAATATATATGACCTTAACCACAAATCGTTGAGAGTTAGACCAGCTATTGCCAGTTAGACAGATATTAGCTGAAATAATGTTATTGAAAATTATCAGTATCACATTATTTTTATACTCTACGCCTTATCTCCAGTTTAATCAACGTTTAATTTTACATGTGGCATACCGGGGAACTTAACTGTCCGGGATCAAAACATTGAACGTTTTCTCATATATTTATACCCGACTCCCGACCTAGTTGCTATCGGATTACATTCTTGGTTCGTTGAGACGATATTTTTGAAAGTTTTAAAGAATGTGCAAACATGAAACCTCCTCTGTCCTCTGCAATTTGTACTACCATGTATAAATAGGAAAACTACAATGCCTATTGGTGGATTATCGATTATTCTAGAAGATATTATCACAGTAATTAATTGAAGGCCTATTTCTCTTCAGTGCAATATTTATTTGATTTTAGAGATTTTAAACACATTGCTAGATCTAGTTTTCGCAAATTATGTTTAAGGTACATAATTTAGTACAAACTAAACAACCAATGTGCCTTCTTTTACAACTGGCTTGACAACTCTCGACTGATGAGATCGATGTCTCCAGATCTATACTACACTGGACTTTATGGTCGTTGTTTGGGTGAAGTTTCGCCTTTGACTATATATATATATATATATATATATATATATATATATATATATATATATATATATATATATATAGAATTTCCGTTTAAGGCCCTTTTTTAAAAACTTTAAATTTGTATGTAAATAACAACTACAACGTTCAAGATTCTAAGCTGATTAAAAAAGCATGAGTTTACTTGAAGTCATTGTCTAGTGGCGGGTAATATTGGCTAGATAACTCTTCCTTCGTTAGAATGAGGCATCTTCTCGAAACATGATGCTGTTCTCCTGAACAGGGATGTATTCTGGTGTTTCTTGGTTTTCATATGTATTGAGTCATTTGTCTTCTTCCAACAGAGACAAATGCAACCTGCAATTGCTACTATATACAAGATGATGCTCCATAAACTTGGACGTGTAATGTTTGATAGAGGATGTGCTTGTTGAATCGGGAACATGGGATTTTCAACTGCTGCTTCGAGGTTTAATTTGTTTAATTAATTGAAGGATTCCTTCTTGGCAGAGCACCTTGATGTTGGCTTGTAATATATTTGGACAGTGATATGGTTTGCCTTCGGTACATATGCCATTTAAAGGTTTTATTGGTCTTTTATTTAATTTTAGAAAATATGGCGTATTGGATATTATCGTAACACATTCTGATTCATGACTTACAGGGATAGGTAAAATGTGATAGAGTTCAAATTGTTCATCAAAATCTATTAGTATTGAAAGAAAATAAGTTATCTAGGTCTGCTGTATATCGCATTTTACTTTAATTATTGATTCGTGTTTAGAGATATTTTCAAGAGTGACAGTGATAGTTGATTCTTGAAATGAAATTCTTTTTATTTCTGCAAAAAGATTTGTAGGTGAAATTATACTAGGGTGTATTATGTCTAGTTTGCAAAATGTAGTAGAGTTCTCGATATCTTGCTTAATGAGTTATATAAAATAATTAGTTGGTTATACAAGTCTTTTGCAAAAAGAATATCCTGAATTTCAACATTTTCTCGCAATAGTTGGTCTAAAAACAATACTTTAGATCTTAACAAGTTTTGATGATATTGAATATATTGAATATATATTGATATATGAAGTTTTTGATAACTTTGATTATTAAGAGAGATTGCATTTCTAGCTGGGTCTGCAAGTTATTAACCTTGGTTTCTAAATGATTTAGTTTTTTATATTTTTTTGTCCTTATCATCAGAATCTTGGTTACCTGTGATATGTTTAATAACAGATCCTAAACCGTTTATTAAGACTCTTTTAAGACGACAAGTATTATGTATAGAAATAGTTTCTAACTTAATAAGAATAGATTTGTAATAAAACATTACAATATTTTCGTAATGTTGTAATTCCCTAACTAAATCTGTAAAGTGTTATTTTGTCACGGTGATAAGAGATGTAATTATTGACGAGTTGTTTTCTATCTCGAAATTAAAAATGGATTCTGCGGCTAGATGGGCTGTAACTATTTCATATAGGACTAGATTGGTGACGGAATGTATAGTATTATTATATGCTAGTATAGCATAATTAACTTTCCTTTCTATGGGTTCATTTTAAAATTCTTGTTGGTTATTGAACAATCTGATGTGTTCCATCGGTGTGGAGTGGAATCTTTCTATAAGACCATTAGATTCGGGCAGTTGGCAATAAAGTGAATCTTAATCTTATGTGTCTCGAGAAGTTCACGAATTATAGAGTTTTTAAATTCTAATCAATTGTCTGAAATTATTTGTTCTGGGATACTGTGATGAGAAAAATATTTTATTAAATTATTGGCAACTTCTATAGATTGCGCAGAGTTTAATTTGCACGCCTGAGCATATTTAGAACATAAATCAACTAATGTTATACCTTTACGATTTTCTAGAGAGATGCTGTCGATATATAGAATTTGAAAGTAGAGTTTTTTTGTAGGTGTGACGTTTAGTTCTAATTTCAGCGGTTTCCTATCAAATTTCGTTAATTGGCAAATTTTGCATTCGTTAATATAAGTTTGGAGAGTTGATTAGGCCAATGATAGTTATTTTTATGCGATTTACAGTTTAATCGATCCCGTGATGATTTGTTTTCCCTTCACGTTGGTTTTGAATAATTTGCTTTATTTCGTGATTATCAGTGACGTCAATTAATTTCTTAGAATATACAATTATATTGATTTGGGAATTTTCAAAGCATTTTTGTAAATTTTTCTTACACGAAGTCTTCGAAATATAAGTGATATTTCACTTTGGGAACAATGGTCTCTTTAATGAAATTTAAAACATCGTTTTCAAAGTTGTTTTCTGAAAACTGAACATAAGTGCGTTGTTTAGAATTAAATAGATCAATGCGAGATGAAGTAGCAGGGACATATTTTACTTCAGAAATTTTTAACTGATTTTTACCGAGATTAACAGGACACTCTTCGATAGGAATACATATTATGGGGTTTTCGTGAGATGAACGTTTAATAATATCGCTATCTTAAACGGCATTTTCGATTTTGTCGAGATCGCCTGTTTCGACTAATAATGATTCATTCTCATGTCCATTATTTTCATTAATATTCTGATTTATTTTTTCGACATATTCTTAAATATAGATTTCGAACTAGATTCGGTTTTCTTCGCATTTAGTTATATGCGCGGCAATGCGTCTGCATTTTTATTAAGACAACCTTTTTATAAACAGTCGTAATTGTACTCTTCGAGTTTTAAGCGCCAACGTATTAATTCTGAATTTGGTTCTTTTAGTAAAAATAACCACTCCCAGGGCTTGTGATCGGTGACTATTTTAAATTTACGTCCAAATATGTGTGGCTTAAAATATGTAGTGGCCCATTCAATAGCGAGAAGTTTTTTCTCGATGGTTGAATAATAATTTCTGACTTATTTAAGGTTCGACTAGCGTATTAGAAGCATTATACGTTAATATGAACGGCTCAGCAAAATTGGGATAATGAAGAAATGGTTTGTTTGTTAAAAGTTTTTTGCATAATTCGAAACATTTAATATATTCAGGATTTTTTATATCTATCACGACATTCTTTTTAGTCTTTTCGTAAGGGGTTTCGTTATTTTGGCGAAATCTTTAACACATTTTTTATAGTAACCCAAAAGTTCGAAAAAGCCTTTTATTTCTTTTTGACATTTTGGTAAGGGAAAATTCTGGATCGCGCGGATTTTGTCCGGATTTGGTTTTACAACTTCAGTTGTGACAATATGCCTGAAATAAGCCACCTCTTTTCTAAGAAATTCAGATTTATTGAGCTGAATTTTAAAGTTTCAACTACGTAAGTTTAACTTTTATTAATATGTTCTTCTAGGCTAGTACTAAAAATGATAATATCGTCAAGATAAACAACGTAATTTTCGTTTTGATATCCTCCTAAAATATTATCGCGCTGGAATATAAAGGGCGCATTTCGTAGGCCAAAGAGCATTCTCAAGAACTCATAGTGACCATTTTCTGTATTAAAAATAGTTTTGGGGATATCTTCGTCTGCCATTTCGATTTGATGAAATCCAGGCGACAAGTCAAGAGTCGAAAAATATTGGCATATGCCTAGTTTATCTAACAGATCTGTGATATTTGATAAAGGATATCTGTCTCCGAGGGTCTTTTCGTTTATTTTTCTAAGATCTATGAGAATTCTCCACTTGCATTTACCTGAAGCGTCACTTTTTTTTGGCGCAATCCAAATAGGAGAAGACCAAGCAGAAAACGAAGAACGAATTATTTTTTGATAAAGCATATCTTGAATTTGATTTCGTACCTTTTTTTATGTATTTCGAGATATCTGTATGAGTTAGTATATACGGGAACTTCGACTAATGGTTTTATATTATGTTTTATTTGCTTTGTAAAGGTTAATTTGTTGCCGTCGATATGAAGTATGTCTGAGAATCCTTTAATTAGTTTTAAAATTGCGTTCTTTTCATCAGAATTCATATGGTTTAATTTTTGAGACATCAAATTTAATCTTTTTGCCGTCAAAATTGTTCAAATTTGGATAATTTTTAGACCTTATTTAGAAATCTTTAAAATCCATAGCAATTATAGGATCTAAAAAGTCTATAGATTCAATAATTTGTTCAGATTATTTCAACAGTGATGATGTTCGAAATGCCAGATGTATTATGGTAAAAAAGTTTAATATTGTTGTTGGGCGTCACTAAAAGGTCATTTTGTAAGTCAACATTTGCTTTAAGGATTTTTAGATTGTCTATTCTTAAAAGACAATCAAAATAATTATAGAAATTAAACAGATAGAATTTTAGGGGATCTATCTTCACATTAAACATTCTAGCAAGAGAAATTGTGCTGCTAAAATGTTACGTTTTTTTGCAATTTCAGATTGGATAAAAGATCTAGTACTACCTGTGGCTATAAGTATGTTCAAACTTATTTCGGGAACCACTATATAAGGGAGTTGTTTATCGTTATATGCGAAGGTCATTAGATTAAATCTGGGAGGTTTTTTGCAGAGGCTTCTATCTGCAAGACTACATATATACACATATATATATATATATATATATATATATATATATATATATATATATAATATATTATAAAACTAATTAAATTTTCACCAAGAATCAAGTGTTACATAGGAATGAACTAGTACATTTGGGTAGGCATCTATGATGGCAAAACAAAATGGCGCCCATTAAAAATGTTTGAAAATACAGTACACATTTCATAATTAATGACTATGTGCGGAATCAATTGGGTCACACTTCACCATTCCTAATAAAAGGAAAGATTTATAACGAGGGTAGTTCCTGGGTAGTGGAAATTTACCGATTTTTTATTCGAATAGAAGCTGTTGTCGACCCATCCTGATCCAGAAGTTCCGCTACAGTGTGAACGCAATGTTTCGAAGCCGATTTAGGCCGAGCCGATACTGGTCGAATTAGTGTGGCCTAAGCTTAAGTTTTATATTTCGTTTTTCTTTTATTCGCTTTAAGGTAGCGAAATTCTGCTTGGTTCAAGAAATTTAATACAGTTCGCAAGTTGTGTTGTCTCTTATAGTTTTTATATCTGCTTCCTTAATTGACATAGGCAATAGCTTGCTTAAAACATTTAAATCGGGCATTTAAACAAAAACATTAATAGGATCAGTCATATATATATATATATATATATATATATATATATATATATATATATATACACAATCGTAAAACATTCGTAAAACTGACATGTTTCCAAGAAAATAAATATCTGGAGAAAGCTCAATATAATGAGCGAAACGTCGATTAAATTATAGTTTTACTTTGCAATGAGTTAACCTATGCCCAAGAAAATAATTAACAAATATATATATATATATATATATATATATATATATATATATATATATATATATATATATATATATATATATATATATATATATATATATATATATATATATATATATATATATATATATATATATATATATATATATATATATATATATATATATATATATCACTCTGTCATGCACATGGAAACCTAAAGATTATTATTTACAATTCAAGATCGAATGATACGATTTAGAATCTAGGAAGAAGCAATTTTCATGCAAGATGTCGCAAAAGCCAAAGTATACAGGAAATGTAAGAAACCTCGAACAAATATAAAATCCATCTTTGCTCAGTTCTCTCCGATAATGCGGACTTGGGGATACATAACCAAATAGCAATGGTAAAACAAATAAAAACAAAATGTATTCGGAAACAATCAAATGCATAACAGTAGCACGGCAGTACGCAAAATGCTTGTAGCTGTAGATTACACCAACCGGCGTAAAAATATAAGATCGCATGAACATTTAAATATAATTTGAGAGAGCTATATAATTATTAAACATAAGACTCTTGATATTAATACAATAAAAAGTAAATCGGTATAATTTACTCAGGTTGCCAATACTAAACCCACTAACTAACTATATGTGAGTATAACAAGTTTTAAAAAATACAATTTATAAAATTTTGAAATAATTTTGCCAACATCCTCTTTTATTTTGTTTTGATTAATCCATACATTAACCGAAACAAAATAACATACGATTGCAGGAACTTCGTTTTCTTTTCACATTTACGTGTTCCTGTTTACCTTTATGTCAAATTCAAATAATACATCATTATAATCGTAAAATAAAAAGACACGCTAACCGACCATCTCGGTTTCCCGACGTTAAGTTAAGGGTGACAAATGACTCACCGCGTTAGTCCTTAAGAGAGCCGGAAATCGAATGTAACACGGCCTGAATATCGCAATTTCCGGTCGCGATTCCCATTTGTCGATTCTTCAGGCTGTCAGCGCTGTTGCCGGTAGTTGTGTAAGGGGTTTTATTCTTTCTTAATACCCATGTCTTACTTAAAACAGTTTGGCCTTAGATAGCGAAAGGATCGGATGATTTAACTTTAACAGTTTATCTCTATATCTACAATCGCTGAGATTATGTAGCGATGACTACCAAGTAGATACGGTTTGAACATCTCTAAATCCTTACTTACAATACTCAAGCCCGCAGCCTCTATGTGCTCCTCACCTCATATGCCCACGTGACGACTTAAAGCTGGTTGTTTATTTGCTCTAGCTAAGGTCTAAATTTAGGATTTAGACCTAGAGAAATAATATATAATACCCCTAGACAAGATATATGGAAGAGTACGATGGCATACCACATCTGTTGCTTTTTCCTTACTTTAAATTAACGCACTGAAACGAATTGCTTTGAAATTTCATCTAATCTGCTACCAGAAACCATTACCAAACCTTAGTCGAATTTTAAGCTAAGTAACAGCCCGGATTTATGAACCAGTCCCACAGTTGTACTTAAACTGGGCATGTAAAAATACACTAATCATATTTCAAGAACGGCTCGCAAAATATTAAAAATATTATATGACACTTCTGCTTTCAAAGCATCTATTGTACATACAAACGGTTTAAAACTAGAACTAAAGACTCACGGTAATCTAGGTACCAAAGCACACATACCTAAATTAGATAAATCGGTATCCAGGGTGTCTAAATCCTATCCCCTATCTACAAAACCATAAAAGATAGAAAAAACTGTATATGGGGTATTTCCTCTTTTTGAAGTTTTATTTTATTTTGTTTTTATTTATGAAAAGGTGGCATTTATTCTGAAATAATAAGAACTATTTAGGATAGGACATACTATATATTATTACATAATTTGACGTCTGAAGACAAATTCAGCGGTATAGGATTTTAAAATAAAATATGGAAACTAAGGAGGGGTAAATTTTATGTAACTTAAAATTTAATAATTGGGTAATAGACTCTGCCAAGCCCACTAAGTTAAAGCGATATGTCACGCCATCTATATACACAACTTGTGAATTTATCGACATTTCCATTTTCGACGGTGTTGCCATAAGTTAGTGAATATTTCGACTTTGTTTGTTTTACTTATCCTGAGCAAATGTAAAAATACACTAATCATATTTCAAGAAATTTATATATATATATATATATATATATATATATATATATATATATATATATATATATATATATATATATATATATATATATATATATATATATATATATATATATATATATATATATATATATATATATATATATATATATATATATAGTTTTTAACTATTTTTAAATTTTACTAGAACCAAAAAAGTTAAAGGCCCATTCTATTTAAAGTCTAATACTCAGGTTTCAAACCCAAAAGTCGCCATGTTTCGCGTGTCATAATTATTTAATTTTTAATGCAACTCCCTCTATATAAGATTTAATTTAAATACAGCATTGAAAAACGATTTCAATGATATATAACAATAAGGGTATACGACTTACCGTTTTAGACTTATTGACGATCATAAACTTGATTCACATGTTTGACCTCCTTTTACGGTTCTACAGATGTGCATAGGCTTTTCAGCAACTGCTGTGGCTTGTAATTGCCAACTGTTGAGTCCTTGGCCAGAAAGATTTTGATAATCATTTTGAGTCTGTTTATCGTAACAATAAATATAATAGAATCTTAGCGAAGATTTAGAGGAAATTGACAAAAAACATGACAAATAGAAAAAACAAAAAACTGATTGCTTATGTATTTCGGATATCCTATATACGAAATATGCAACACCCTGTATACTATAATATATGCATACCTCTATATATATATATATATATATATATATATATATATATATATATATATATATTAATTTTATTATATTTTTCTCGGCTCTCTCTCTCGATTGCATGAAATTTTAAATTTTCATTATACGTAAAAAAAATTCTCTCTGTATTCAAAAGGTAATTTAGAATTTTTTTCTGTACATACTCTAGATATATAGATTTGGTTGATTGAATTCCGGACTGCAGTCGAGTATTCAAGCAAATACTAGTGTATTAAATAGGAAAATTAATCAGGATTTTTATCTCTGGGGCACCCCAGAGATTATAATTCTATCGAACACCATTTAGAGCTACATACTGCAAGCAAGCTGCCGTGAATTTGTATGTTTATTTAAAAAAAAAACGTTAGAAACATAGGTATGCACAGACATCTCCAGGCCTCTCTCCATAGCTTCATATATATTTTGAGTTTTTAGAATTAAATTTGTAACAACGAAGCGACCTCTGCAAAAACGATGTTGACAACTGTCTATTAGATATTTAATATTGAAGGACAGCTGTTCATAAATAAAAGAGTTAAATAATTTTTCAAAATACCTAAGCAATGAAATCGGTCTATAATTAACCACATTGGTTGTTACACGAGTTTTTCCAAAGCTTTGGGTAGGTACCAACCACAATGTAATTATTATATAATATCTACAAAGGCTGACAGAGACTTGGACAAGATCTTAGAAAAGATGTAGGAATAACATCAGGACCCGGTCCTTTATTTGGATCAAGATTCGTTAATGATATTTTAATTCTTTGCTCTGAAATATGATTTATAGCAAAACTATTTAAAGTGAGGGCATGGTTAACTTTGGACAAGGTCGTAGATGGTTCAAACACGCTGTTAAAGTAGTTAGATAAAAGTTCACGTCTATCCTTAATAGTGGAAGCATGTAAATCATTATACGATAAATTATCACCTACACTTAAAATGATATTTAGCTTTCTACTCGTACTCAAAAGAATATTTCTAATTAGGACGTCCCTCCCATTTTTTGAAATGTTGCCTAAGTTTAAATTAAAATCTCGGAAAAGACACAAACTAGTAAGAGGTTCCTCAGTCCGGGCACTCTAAATATAAATACAGTAGGTATTTACAGAATGGAAACTTTCACGGCTTTGCAGGGTTAACCAAAAAAAATCATAATTCTTAGGATTATTTTTCTACGTTTCGCCATCAATTGCATGAGGCATCTTCAGTGATCTTTACTCTACGACATCAGGACACTGAATGAGCTCGGATAAATTTAGACCAATATTTTATATTTGACCTGTGCTCACTGACTGAACTAGGTACTATATACGAATGTGCCTATTCATGATTCAGTCTAATTAATGTCAGGCATATTTCACCACAATAATGGTGACAAATCACCTTTAGATCTGTTTAAAGTATGTCTCAAATCAACGTATTTCGTTTTAAAAAGAACTTTTTATGAATTGCGGCCATCTGCATTAAACCCAAATCGTGGTTCAGATATGTAGATGACACTTTTGTAATATGTCCTAATGGTCCTGAAAATCTTCAGATATTTCTTGATCGTCTAAATTAGCAACACTCAAATATAAAATGCACAATAGAAACTGAAAGAAAGACAATGGTATAGAAGCAAACATTAACTTTTTGGTATAGAGTATAGAGCTCATACGATATTCCTTACAATCGAAAACACAGAAACTGACTCAAGCGCGCTAAAACCAATAAGGAAATACCAATAGGAAGTGTAGTTATTCCATTTATACCCGGAACCACAGACAAGATTACTTCGATGAACCCACATATGCACAGTCTTCAATACCCGTAAGAAAGAATCAAGTATGATATACAAGTGTTCCTTAATGATATTTAAGGGTGTGGTTCTGCATGGAAACTTTATAAACTAAGGTCGAAAAACGTTACGGTGTGTTAAAATTTTAGGAAAAAAAATTAATGTTTTCGAAAGCACCTGAGATATTTCAGTGATATTTAGAAGGCAGTAAAATTTAATAAAGGCGTATGTTTTTTAATAGAAACATAATTTTCAGCTTAACAGAAGCATGCGTAACAGCACTGACTTTGTCATTTTTATAAACAAAAATGATACGCCAATAGTTTCCCAAATTAAAATTATTTTATATAATATAACATAACATTACAACAAACATCTAACTATTATTACAGAAATGGTTGTAAATGACCTTCTTTACTAAATGTGCATGTTTTTATCCTTTTCACAGAATTGCGAACTGGTTGAAATATTCCGAGAGTATTTTATATTCTAACACACGCTGTAAATATACATTGTCTTAATTTCTCTACGGCATTAATCGGACTTGTATACACTGGCGTCTTAAGATCACCCCACAAAAAAATATTGAGGTCAGGGGACCTTGGTGGCTATTCTTGATGCTCATCGCGGCCAATCGAACGACTGGGATAGAGATTTTGTAAATAATTGAGAACCATTAAGGGCAAATGTGCTGGTGCATCATCGTGCACTATAGTTGGTTTTTTATTGCTATCGTAACATCCTCAAGCAGCAAAACTCATTATTCTTAAAGGAAATGACTGTACGTCAATCGTCTTGGCAGGAAGAATGGTTACCAATGGTTCCTGCTAATAACTCGAAAATTGGTTTTCGGTTGTCATAGGGTTTTCTGTCCGCCCACAAATAATTGTTGTGAAAATTTTTAATGGTATTTCTTGAAAAAAATAGCTTCGTCCTGAACAGAATGTGCGATTTAAATCGTGGATTTTGTTCAGCATTATGAAGATACGAATAACAAAAAGTCAGACGCTTCGGAAAAGCTATAGGACGTTATGCCTGTACTTTTAAAATATAGTACGCTTACAACAAAAAATCTACTAAAATTCTTCAAACAATTTGACGGAAAATATTTAAGTTTCTAGCGATATTCCTTGTACCTATTCATTTCAGCAAGTTTCCCGACTGCGCTTCACTTCCTTAATTTCAGGTGTTCTTATATTTTGAGGTCTACCTTCAGATGTAACGTAGCAGTTTCAACAAGACTACATTGAATAGTAGTGAACGTTCGATTATCTGGCAAAGCACAGTTAGGATATCTCTGGTGATATATACATCTGGTTTGCTCTGCCTTACCTCATCGAGGCCATACACGGAATATATTTCCGTCATTTCCACATTTCAGTAATTTACCATCATTAATAACATTGTAAAAATAAGATAAAAAAACACAAACCTTTTTGACAATGTCAGATGTATAACTAAAGTGACATATTCTCTGCCAACTAGATTTAGTGCAGAATTGTTTTCTTTAATTTTTACTCAAAAACTGCGCATCGCAGGAAAAAACTCTTATATTTGAAATTGAACGAGGAATTCGAACATAAATAATAATATAAAACTATGGGCATACCATATTTATCTTTAAAAATATCAAAGTCCTTGCTCATACGCACGCTACTGTTAAAGCTGGAAATTATGTTTTTATAGAATGTCACTAATTATCACTAAAATCTCTCAAGCAGCTTCGAAAATATAAATTAATTTCCATTTTTTCCCTAAAATTTTAAGACCCTGTATTTTCGTAAGGGAATATTTTTGGACCATAGTTTATAAAGCAAACATCATTAACTTTTTATGTAGAATCATTAAGGAATACCCTGTGTAGGGATGAACTGGCAAAACTTTTGTCCAAACCAAATTTAGCGGAATAGACTGCATGCTTACTGAATGTGCCAGAAATTTGGGTATTGAAATTGACACTAATTTACAGTTTAAGTAGCAGATAAGTTATTGTTTACAAAAATGATTAACAGAAGTTAATTCGAATGTTTTTATGTGCATCATTTAATATATTTTTGCATATATGTGAAATTCGAGACTGTTAAAGTGTAAATTTTATTCGTGACTTTAATTATTAAAAAATATATTTACAAGGGAACCCAGTTGAGCTTAACCTAATCTAATGAAGACGAACTAAGCCAAAAGTAAAAAAAACCTCGTCATTCAATAATTCTTCAGTTTAGTTCTGTAAAGGAAAAACAAGCGCTGGCGCGTTTTTTTAACTCGACTTAATTTTCTTAAAGACGAGAGATATTAAAAAAAACAACATAACCGAACCTTATTCAGCTTAAGCTAACATACTAGATCATGTTTTTTTAACAGAATTTAATTTAACGTAAATTAAAAAAAAAACTACATAACCGAACCTTATTAAGCTTAACCAAAACCAACAAACCACGACGAATTACACAGGAGGTAATTTTTTTATACGACTTCTTCGATTCTATGACCGAAATCAGTCTATATTTTAAAAAATATTAATTTTTAGCTGGATAGATCTATTACAACGTAATAATTTATCATTTCTTATATAAAAAGTTATAATTTCTGTTGTGGGACCTTATTTACTCCTTTATTTAGAAATTAACAAAAATAAACAGAATTTGTTCTTAACATATAATACTCAAAAAAAGTATGTAATAACTAAACTATTTTTTACAAACACTTCCACTATATTAATAATAATATAATTATTTATTATAAAATTATGCAAAATGCAAAAACAAAACTATTTTTCACACACACTTCCACTATATTTTTTACAAAACATGTAACATGTCTCGCTATACAGTAGCTTCTTCGGACGTTACATCTCGAATGATTCATAAAACAATCAGATTGGCTGAAAAATATTAAAATGCATTTTTAAATGACAAAATGTTGGGATAGGTAATCAAATATTGAAATTTTTTTCTTACAAAATAGTTTAGAGTTTAATTCTGTGTGTTCAAGCAACGTAAAAAAAATAACTTTTTTGTTTTTTAAAAATAATTTTCGAAACTGACTCAGTTACCTATTTATTTTGTTATTTATTATTGCTAAATTATTTGTATTCTAAGTGAATAAGTATTGTTTCTGCTCGTCTCTCAATGGCCGATTAGTAATACATTTTTCTTAACAGGAAAAACCATACTTTAAGAGTTATCTATTTTAACAAAATTGAGAAGTTAAAGATAATTCAATAATAAGCAGGAAAGAATAATTTTGCCAGGTTGATTTAAATAGATTTTGTAGAAATTTTAACGAGTGTAAAAAACATTTTTTTAAGCATTAACCAAGGTATTAACCCTACTTTAAAATATTTCTAAATTTTATTTTAAATTTTTTCTCCATCTCAGATGTCAGATGACCTTTGCCAAAGTCGTTTTGTGTTATTAGACATGCAATAGCGATCGCGCAGATACATTTTTCAAAATATTAATCATATTTTTTTCATATGTGGCAAAGATAATGGTGGACGTTCTATAGTAGTACTATAGCATCAATATTTAAAAAATAGTAATTAGTGATGCCGCAGAAAGGAGAGCCATTTTCTCTCTCCGCAAGAGACGATACACGAGTCTACTCCTGTGGAGACTCTCTCGATTCTCTCGAGCTCCCTCGTAAATAAAAGATCTGCATTTTTTAGATTTTTAATGCTAACAAGATAAATTATTAAAAACAAAAACCCGATTGCTTATGCATTTCGAACACCCTATATAGTATATATGCACTTACATATGCTATCTGCTCTCTGCACAATTTAGAAGAATGTTACGAATCCTTTGGCTCAGTACTAATTAGAGTTCTTTTATCCGTTTGCCGGTATATATGTTTTTATACATAACATGGGGTTTTTTAATAATTTGTCTTGATATATTACATGATAGCAGGCCAAGAGAATATAGAGTGTGACCAGTAAAGTCATTTTTAAAAGTCATTATCACTTTGCAAAAAGTTTTTTTCCAAATAATAATGATGACAAAAAAAATAATCACGTAATTTAAAAAAACAGTAAAGGGGAAACTTGTTTATTTTTTTATTTTGGAGGCTACCACTTAAAATCTTTGTGTTGTGAAAACATAAAGGAGCCTAAGAAATGTGTAAAGATAATCCAGTTTCCACAATTTTATGTAAAATAATTTTAAATTGTGCTATTTGTTAAGCTAATGCATATTTATTTACCTTATAATAAATACGATTGTGATAGCCGATACTCGGTGAAAATCCATAATAAAATTATATAAAATGTAAAAACAAAACTATTTTTCACAAGCACTTCCACTATATTTTTTAAAAAACTGACATGTTTCGCTACACAGTAAGATGTTCGTACGTTACATCTCCAATGTATCATTCGAGCTTATAACATAAATAAATACACATTAACTTAACAAATAGCACAATTTAAAATTATTTTACATTAAATTGTCGAAACTAGATAAACTTTACACATTTTTTTAGGCTCCTTTAAGTTTTCACAACACAAAGATGTCAAGTGGTAGCCTCCAAAATAAAAAAAATAAACAAGTTTCCCCTTTACTGTTTTTTTAAATCTTGGCAAAAAGTGGTATTTTCTGCCATTTTTTCAAACATAAGTCAATATTTACCAGTTAAGATAAATCAGGTGATTAATTTTTTTTTCTCATTCGGCATTATTATTTCAAACAAAAACGTTTTGCAAAGTGATAACGACTTTTAAAAAATCCCATATGATGTGGACTTTACTGGTCACACTCTATATGCTCTTCGCCTGCTATCCTGTAATATATCAAGACAAATTATTAAAAAAATAAAACAAAGAACCCAAATGCTTAGATATTTTGGCTACACTTAAACATATATGCACATTATGTATAAATATTTGAAATCCCCTTAGAGAACTTTTGAATTTGATACCCGACAGCATGGAGTTGGAAAAAATGATTTTTTTTATGCTGCACTGAGCTCAGCTATATTAATTTTCGGTTACATCTATATAACTAGGTATATTTGTGGAAATTTTACAAATCCTTTCGTCACTTCACTCACTCAAATTAAATTGCTTATGCTTAACTTATAGATGGTATCCCAGATCTAAACAATTATTACAAAAAAATATGGCAGAACTCCAACGATAAAAGGCCTTTATCAGTAGTGAGCCAAAGGATTCGTAACATTCCTCTAAATTGTGCAGAGAGCAGATTGCATATGTAAGTGCATATATACTATATATAGTATTCTAAATACATAAGCAATCGGGTTTCTGTGTTTTTTACTAATTTATCTTGTTAGCATTAAAAATCTAAAAAATGCAGACTTTTAGTGTTCGAGGGAGCTCGAGAGAATCGAGAAATTCTCCACGAGAGAAAACCACTCTATTGTCTTCCACAGCGGCATCACTAATTACTATTTTTTAAATATTGATACTCTAGTACTACTATAGAGCGTCCATCATTATAATTGCCACATATGGAAAAAATGTGATTAATATTTTGAAAAACTTATCTGAGCGATCGCTACTTCATGTCTAATAACACAAAACAATTTTGGCAAAGGTCATCTGACATCTGAGATGCAGAAAAAAATTAAAATAAAATTTTGAAATAGTTTAAAGAAGGGTTAATACCTTGGTTAATACTTAAAAAAAATATTTTGTTACACTCGATGTAAAAATTTCTTCAAAATCTGTTTAAATCATTCCAGCAAAATTATTTTTTCCTGTGAAAAAAAAAGTATTACTAATAAGTCATTGAAACACGAGCGGAAACAAAACTTATTCACTTAACACTACAAACTATTTAACAAAGGTAAATAATAAAATAAATAGTTAACTGAGTCACGATAAAACCATTTTAAAAGTTGTTTATAAAAAACAAAATCTTAAATGTTTAAACATATTTTCTAAACATTGCACATAGAATTAAACCCTAATCTTTTTTTTAATAAAATATTTCAATATTTTATTACCTAATCCAACATTTTGGCATTTAAAAATGTATTTTAATATTTTTCCGCTAGTTTGATTGTTTGCCAAAATTGATTTTGTAACTAATAAAGATTTTTTAAAAAATATCAGAATTACAAATGCTTCCTATATTATTATGTAGTGAATATTATGATGGCATTGCAGTAAGAGCATTTTAACAATTAAGACAATATTGTTGTTGCTCGTTTTGACGCCTGTTTTGACTCAAGATACTCTTGGATTCAGTTTTAAACCCAGGCCGAGAAATATCAGAATGCATACGAAATCAATGCACAATTTTTGCTAGTTACCAAACACCTTAAATATGGTAGAACCAAAATTAAAAAAAACTCGTCTAATCCTGAGGTTAGCATTTTGACGTATTATACATTTTTACCGACTGCTAACCCTTTAAAAAATTTTTGAATATTTTATTCGAACAATGTTTTGTAGAAAGAGCGTCTTTAATTTAAATAATATACATTTTAAGTCTCCTTAAGGAAACAATTGTTGAGATAATATTGTGTGGAAGAAATGCTTGGGTTGGCTGCGAGCGAAAAGATGAGGAAGAGACATATTAGTTTGAGCATATAGGAACATTGCGCTATATTTTAAATAAAACACAATTTAATTAACCTTTATATTACCCAAAATAAAAATTAGAATATCAAATAATTTGTTTAAAGAATGCTGAGCTTAGAATTTTGCGTGTTGTATAATATAATTTTAAATTTTAATGTCATAGTCATTATGGTAAGTAATAATTTTACTTGTTAGTGTTCCAAAAAGAATCTACAATCGAGAAAAAAAAGTTTTAACTACAAACATTTAATCTCTAAAAGCCGAATTGCCGGTTATCTACTACTGGGTCTTTAAATTGGCACTAGGATTTTCGTGTTACAAAATCTGCACATATTTTAACTAAGAAAACTCACTATCAAATGAATGCTTTATTCTTGAGGAATATAGAATATATTTCGATACTCGTTTGCAGTTGTTGGCAACAACGTCAAGCTATGATCTCCGCCTCCGGCAAAGTTTTAAAATTAGGTTATTACATCAATTTCTGTTTCATTTGAAACTAATTTTGGATCGGTAATGAAAAAAGTCCTGTATCTGATGTGCTTACCTAGGTTGAGTCGCAAAAAAATTTTGAATAATAATGTTAATATTTATATTTTCTTGGGTATAGGTGCGAAAAAAAAATATGTCTAGTAGTTCGTAAAATAAGTGAAATTTGTTCTTTATAAAAATTTTGCAATAATAATGAATTACTTACGTTTCATGGTGAGTCCAAAGAAATAAGAGCTTTTGTTGTAAAATATAGGTGTTCTGTTTTAGCTTTTAGGATGAACTTTTTGAAAAAGGCAAGGGTGTTCCTGCCGAAACGTCAAAATATTTTTTAAATTGACAATATATGTGACATGGCTAATACCTAAGTCACAAGTATTATTTTTTTCAGACCTATACTCAAGAACTATATATATATATATATATATATATATATATATATATATATATATATATATATATATATATATATATATATATATATATATATATATATATATATATATATGTGGCGTGTATACAGAGACCGGTCAAAGTTTGTTTCTGGCGGAGGTGTACGCCATTTTAATAGAAACAATGATATAGGAAGCCATAGAAAGTGTAGAGGAGGAGATTGTCATCTACTCAAATAGTCAAGCAGCACTTAAGGCGCTGAACTCACCCATTGCGGGATCATTTCAGGAATGGAGTGACAGGCTGGAGCAGCTGACGAAAGGTAAAAGAGCAAAGTTGGTAAACCTTAAGACTCTTACTAGTTCTTATCCAATATCTTAGCGGTGCAGGTACGAAATTTTAGTATTTTTCTTTTAATTTAAAGGCGATATAGATGTCATTAAGATCTGCCTTAACCTGGAAGAAGCTATTTACTTTGTGATTATACCTTTCCATTTTCCACTTCTTACAACAAAACATTATGTATAACATGAGTTACTTTGCTAACATTTTTACTGTTGACTGCAACAGCACCTGACTCTTTTGATAGGAAGCGACAACCTGTGTGTTATTTCAGATCTCCCTAGGTACAAGCCTGCCTGATGAGGGTAGAGGCCCAGAAATCATGATCGTAGGAGGGTAACCTGTGACATAATCGAAATCATTTCTTCTTGTAAGCCGTTTTGCACCTGCAGAAATTATATATTTTTGCTATTCTACATATATCTTTTCCGGCCAAGAACTTTTGATAAAGATGTGTGAAAGCGCATTTTTATCGATTTTAGTATCTACTCTCCGCATGATGGTGCTAGTGCATACTTTGCCAAATTACCTATAGGTTTGCAGCCGGAAACTACCGGAGCCCCAATAGGTGGCGCTAAGTGTTACACTTAGCATGAAGTACTGTTTCAGTATGATAGACGTTTCGTTTTCGATTTTGTCACATCGAGCAATATGTTATTTCAGATCTCCCTGGGTACAAGCCTGCCTGATGAGGGCAGAGGCCCAGAAATCATGATCGCAGGAGTATACCCTGTGACGTAATCGAAAGCAATTTTTCTTGTAGGCCGTTTTGCACCTGCAGAAATTATATATTTCTGCTATTCTATATATATATATATATATATATATATATATATATATATAAATATATATTGTCACCATTTTATGAACAAAGCGAAATTTACTTTAAAAGAAAAAAAACAGAACAAAACAATGAAAAAACAAAATATTAATCGAAAAAAAATTATATTTTTCGATAGGTCAATGCAAATACATAAATTGTTAATACACCAAGTAATGATAGCTATAAAACCATTCCGAAAAGAGAAACATTCGTTAGGACATAACATTGTCGTAAAGTGGTTAATGAATCTAGGTGACCTTAATAATAAGGAAATGAGCAATACATGTGCGAGGTAAATAATTTCGATGACATTGAAATTTAAATTACGTTACCTGAAACTCTATTTTTTTATCATTATACAAGCAAAATAAATGAAGTTAAATAAAAAGTGTACTGAACAAATATAGTAATTAAAGTGTATTAAAAAAAAAGAAAATAATTAATTTTAACGTACTCTCAGACAGTTTATTCCCCTATAAAATGATTTTCAAATTCCATGCTAACATCTGGAACATGACACCCAAAAAGATTTAAGTAAACAAATAAATAAAAAACATTTTAATGAGACTTATTCATTATAAAATAAAAAGGTCTTTTAATGAGGTATGCTGACATAGGGATAGTCTCTAAATGTATTGGAAGATGATTGTAAAGTTTTATGGCGCTGTAAAAAATTAATTTGTTTTAATACTGTGGAAGGAATAGGAAGGTATATATCATGCCTACATTTTCTAGTAGGATATACGTTCAGTGGCCGTTCCAGGAAAGTGTATACGTTTTCTCATCAAACAGATCGTTTCTAAAATAAATAATGCAAGAAGTGTTAATATTTCATGTTTTTTGAAATAGTTGGCACTGAGCTCGATTATTCACACCAAACAAATAGCGAATTGCTCTCTTTTGAAGCCTAAAATTACTATAAAATTGCTCGGTGGTACAGCAACCCCAAAAGGGAAGGCCATAGTGGAGATGGGATTTGAATAAATAAGTCTAGCAGAAGAGACGTTCAGTTCTTTTGAAACTGATCGAATGGCAAAGCGGGCGGTAGAGAGTTTTTTAGTTAAGGTGTCAATGTGCTTAGACCATTTTAGGTTGTTATTTATATTCAAACCCAGAAATTTAGCCGACTCAACGTATTTGATATTGCTGTTAAGTAGTTGAAGTGGTTGTAAAGTCCCCTTATAAGATAAGGCCACCGTTTTATTCATATTGAGGCAAAGTAGATTGGAATCGGACCAAGCCTTAATCATAACAAGGTCGTTGGAAATATTAGAATGTAAGGACGTTGTATCAAAATAACTTCATGTTATGCTTGTGTCATCCGCAAAGAGATACATTTTTTCATTAATTTCTTAGGTTGGTGATATCATTAATGTATAACAAAAAAAGAATAGGTCCCAAGACCAAACCTTGAGGAACTCCACTTGTAATCAATTTACAATCAGAATCAGAACCATTTGCCCTTACAAATTGTTGCCTATTCCCGAGATACGATTTATACCAATTTAAAGAAATACCACAAATTCCATTAAAATTTAGCATGCTTATCAAAATTGGATGACTAACAGAGTCAAAGGCTTTTACATAGTCACAAAAACTGAGGCGGTGCGTGGTGTGGTTGTTATTGGGGAATAAGTAGACGTCGCTAAGCAACGAGAACACGGCGTCACTGGTGCACTTGTTGGCTATAAATCCGAACTGATCCTGGGATATTATCTGATGTTTAAGGAGAAATGACATAAGACGATTCTTATGATTTTTGATAGTAGAGCAATTAGATGATAATTGCAGGAGTTAGTTTTTTGCCCCCCTTATGTAGAGGAATAATTATAGCTGTTTTAAGGCATTCAGGGAATATACTTTTTATAAAGGATTCACTTATTAGTGTTGTAAGGGCCTCTATGACTGGGAGCGGCAGGTTCAGGAATATTTTAATTGATAGGCAATAAGTGCTGCACGAAGATTTGCTTGTGATTCATTTCTTTCAAGAGTTCCATGCTGCTAACAGGGCTTAAGAAAAAGCTAGCAGCGATATTTTTCGATGGAGGGAGAAACGAAAGAGGGTCCAAACTTCGGCGAGATACCAAAGGTATCACTTTTGCTTACTTTGTTTAAAATAATCATTTAGGTCATTTCGCCAGGGCAAGATTTGAGTCGCAGGGTTTGATTTGTTTCTGAGGTCATTGACCAGGTTTCCTTTGAAACGTTTTTACACTTCTTTAGACGTTTTTGATTATATAAAAGTGAACGCATATTTTCAGAAGAAATGCGTAGTCTTCTCGTGGTCCACGCTTAGGTTTGATAGTCTTAGCGGGAAGGCCCTATTAATAGCACTTATAATTTTATTTAAGAAAGCTCTAAAAATTTGAGTTAACATTTTCAAATTCAAAATTCGAGTCAGTGTTTAAGCAAATATGAAATACTGAAAAATTGGCGGCCGAGAAAATTCTGCCCTTATGGCGAGGTCTCTATAGGGCCTAGGAGGAATACTAAATTTGGAAAATATTGCTTCGTGATCGGAAAGACCTGTGCTACAAACCTAAAATTGAACCTTTGATGGAGAAAAATCAGACGCTACGTAATCAATGATAGAAGAGGAGTATTTTGAAATTCTAGTTGGCGACGATACATGAATTGCAAGACAGAAAGATCCGAATAAAAAAATTAAATATTTCTCGGTGGCACAAACGGTAGCATAGACAATATTAAAGTTCTCGCATAGAATTTTTCAGCCTTTTACTGGTAGACTATCTAGCAAATTTAGCAGGTAATTAAAGAAAGATTGTCAATCAGAATTGGGTGATCTATAAATACAGATTACATAGAGATCAAAGTTTTAATTATATACTATAGAAAATGCAAAAAAGTTATCCGCTAACAAATGTTCATATATAGTTACCGAGACGTAATCTCCATTTAGAGAAAGAATCAGTGTTCCTCCATGACCAGAGTCATTTCTGTCATATCTGGCTATTGTGTTGTTGGGGAAACTCCCATACTTCTAGAGATAGGTACAAGTCGTCAGTTTTGTTTCTTAAATCTAGTTCCTCAGGACATGTCAAGTTGGCTAAAAATTTTTTTGTTTTCTGGGAATTGCTGGAAAAGTAGTTTTTGTGGCATTCTCTGGTCCTTTGAAGATGGATCGTTCTTATGCAGGGTTTTATCATTGATAGGAATACGTTCAGAAGCCAAAAACAGCCTGATGCTGGAATTTGTAAATCCTTCAAAGTGAATTGACGCAGGTTGACCATGTAGAAAGGCGAGATTTAACTTAAAGGCTTTTAAAATGGCAGGCTCTTTTAGTGTCGACATGAGGAAACGGTTATCATCCAACAGTAAGCTTTACTGTTGAAGGAGTTATTGGATCAAAAGCGGGTTCTTGGACATGATGATCCTTCTTGGAAAGACTGTAGTAGTTATTCGTCAAAAATGCATTTGAATTGCAGGCAGCAACAGCCTCTTTGTCTGAAGTTATTATAATGCCATTTTGAGTAACTAGAGAGGAGACATCCAGTGAGTTGCCGAAGCTCGAGTTTGTGCGCAGTTTCATCATTGTGGTGGGAGGAGTGTGGTTCACTGCAGATTTTTTAGAAGGATCGGATTCAGCTGACCATTTACTTACAACGCCGTGGGACCATAGACGGCTGTCTAAAGGCTTTTCGGCGGAGTTTCTTAATTGGGTCCCAATTATAAGATCAATATTTGAATTATCATTGATAAGGTGGTAGGAGCGAATAAACTCTGTAGTACCTAACTTTTCCTTTTCGTGGTGAACTGTGTTGTTAGGCGTAAGGCTGTAGAAAGACTTTTTACGATTAGTGTGTTGGAGGCTTTAATAATATTGGGAATATCCGCTGGAGTAGACTCAGTTTGTGTAGAGTCGTTGAAGTTGGTAGTTTCCATAGTTTATGTAGACAAGGATATGGTGGTAGGGTGTGTCTTTTTGAGAGGCTTACACTTATTTTGGTTTTCAAATTTGGACTATAACTCCTTTACCGAGTCTGTTACCCTAGTTAGGTTACTCTTTATATTATAAATACCTGCTTTTACTTCAATAGAAGAGGAGCCCTGTACTTGGATTTTTATCGCTTCTTCGGCATTGTTGAAGAGGATTTCAGAAATATTGAGAATATTCTGTTCCATATCCCTTAGAGACTTTTACAGTATATCTGGCTTGTAAGTGGAAAACTCTTCTGACAGTTTATGGATATCATCATTTTTTTCCTAAGAGGTCTCAAACGATTCACTCCTCAGTAAAATGTCATACATTTCAGAAATTTTCGGTACACTACTTGACAACTGGGCTACACGGTTGCCGACCGAAAAAGTTCATCGTTGAGATGTTTCAAATTGGGGAAGTTACACAAGGCACAAAAAATGATTGATTTTTGTAACATCAGGAACTTTGTGGTAGCTTTATCAAGGCCCGTGTAGTTCATGCAAAAAAATCGTTTACACACGCCACTACAACGAAGTTTATTACATTTGTCTTTTTCTGAGGATTCTTTACGCCAATTTTCACATTTGATCTCTTGGCGAATAGAATCCTGAAAAAGTGCTACGAAAACGTAACTTTGTTTGCTTACTTCTATAATCCAGACGAGTTTCTAGAATATTGCTTAAAAAATACATTATATTAGTTTAGCTATCTATAATTTTAACGAGCCAGCTTTATAAAGTCTAGGATTTAAATTTTTTTTAAGAAAGTACAAGTTCATCTATCTCATTATTGCAATAAGTTGCCGGTTCGTTTATGCAACATTTAAGTAGCCCTGCAATAAAGTCCCATAGATCTGTAGATAATTACCAAATATATCTGCTCTGCATACAGATATGTTCGAGAAAAAGCCAATGCTTAAATGTAAAATAGCAATTTAAGATGATTCTTGCTATAAGACACGTTAGTATACTCATTGAAATAAATGCTCCTGCTGCTATTATTCTAGCATATCTCATGTAGTATTCACCTAGCTGCCACATGTTTATTTTTTGCAATTAATATTTACATGATTTCCATTGATATCTAATTCTACACTTATTTTTATTAGGCTTGTTAACTCTTTCTATGTTTCTTTACTTATTCTCAGCTTTTAAATATTTGTAAAAACACGGTGTAGGTCAAGACAAGAAGTAAATGTAAATTGAAAAACTTGGTAAAAATATCTTGGAATATAGAATTATTTACTAAACTTTTAACCTTCGAAGAGTCTATTTAACTTTTACATATTAAGTTAAACTTAAAAACGTATTCACTTTAATATGATTTATATTTGGTGACACAATATATTACCGCTCTCGCTCTGTTAAACTTGGTTAAAATAAGTATTTCCCAATCAGTCAATCAATATTTACTTTTGAATAATTTAAGATTCGCTGCCAGCTGAAGGCAAAATAATTGTTTTTTGCCACTAGGTTTGGCCGAAGTTGATGGACCTGCCAAATCTGTAACAAAACGCAACTCTTCGGTACTAAAATTTTTTACCCAATATTCTGGTTTACTTACTAACATTACTTAAATTGTTTTTATGAATGGTCCCTTGCTCGAATTCTAGATAAACTCAATTTTGAATCATCAAGGTTTTGAATTTTGCAAGCTTCTAATCTATGTTTTTTTTTTATAGCATAAAATTTCTCTTTGATTTTTGCTGACACTATTTTTTAAAGCTATTTGACATTTTAAATTGTACGTCGTAATTTAATCTAAATTTCTATAGTTTAAGGACGTTATACCAATTTTTTGTGACCTTTAAACACAATGTTCCACCTCTCTAATTATCTAATGATAAATAATGGCACATCTAAATAGAAAGCAACACAACACACACGATTTACATGATTTATTTCTCGGCTGGCATTCATTTGTGTTTCGGTTTTAAGTTTCTAGTAAGAAATAATGAACCTCTTAAATTTGCGAGAGTGAACTTCAAAGTCCACGACTTAGACGCATATTTAATAGACAAGAATATTCAAGTTAATTTAAAACAGGTGTTTAATATACAGCAAACCGAAAAGGACTAGGAGGTCCTACGGCACCCCTTTTAAGTGTTTTGAATATTTAATGCGCGTAGAAATGGGATTTGCCGAATGCCAACGTCACTTTTCCTCAGATTCCGGTTTAAATCATGGAAGTAACACAAAATATGAGCACCATATTTTCAGAAAAGCGCAATATTTTACCTTAATATTTGTAAAATTGGATGCTTTAATAACTAAAATGTGTTGAATTATGCAGTACGTTAAAAGAGGATTTTTAACGCCAGATATTTCACTTGCTTTGGAATTTATATCCCGAAGGATACCGACCAAGAAATACATCTGAATTTATTGTAATGAAAATATGATTTAATATAGTTTGCATAAGTAAATTATAATAACTGAAGTATAGAAAAAATCAGGGGAAAAGGGTCCAAGTAGTCTTATCTTGAAATACCGCAGATCTCTCGTAAATTTAACCTATTGTTTCGTTAATCTTTTTGCACGGTTGGGATTTTAATATATTCTAGCATCCAAACGAGGGTAACCCAATTAGGTGATTTAGAGAGCTGAGAATTTCTGTGCTGTTTTAAAACATATTCTAACCAATTCATTTTATTTGTACCTTATCAGCTTCTATTAGAAGGAAAAACTTAAAATGTTAACAAACAAAGATTTAATATATAAACCAAACTCAAAAAGGCTCATAGTTGTTTTGACGAGTATATACGTGATTATGAATCACCATGAACATACATTTAACCTATATATATATATATATATATATATATATATATATATATATATATAATAAATATATATATATATATATATATATATATATATATAATAAATTACACTACGGCGGTATGGAAGCATTTGTGCTCAAACATCACTTAATTAAGTGATGGAAGACATGTATGCCCGATCATCACTTAATCACCTGTGATATCTGCCTGAACGCATGTTTGCTCAAGTATCACTTAATATACAAATAAAATATTTTTAATATAAACGTCTAACACATAAAAATAAAAAAATTTAACATAAATATGAAATCTAGACCGGTGGAATGGTTGTGTGATAATTTAGCTAGGTTTATAAATATTTGCCTAATAACAAACTTATAAAGCACATCTATGTAGTACTTGCAGATTTTTGTCTATAAAACTATCTACTATAGACAGCTACTTATAGACCAGCCATGATAGAAACCGGCAAGTAGGTTAAAACGAAAATCAATACCGAAAATCAAGATTATCCACAACAATGCTTTGGCCAATCATAGCAGTATTTTGAGACGCAACAAAAAAATCCATAGTAAGGAAATAAAACGAGCTTGCAAGTGATATAAAGGGCTTTTGAATCTTGAGTTGCCCACGAATACACACATTAAAGTAAAAATCTGAAATCATCCTAAAGTATAGAGCAAATTAAGTAAAAGAGAAGAGCAGAAAAAAAAGGTAACTATTCCCACTTTTATTTGAAATACATATATATTTTTAAAAAATTGATTGGTTAATTGTCTTGTACTAGCAATCTTAGTTTAAAGACAGGATATCCCGACATCGAATAACACGGAAAAAATGTACGATTATAAAAAAATACGAAACATATTTGTGGTTTTAGTTTATATGTTTAGCTCGTGAAACCAGCTAGGAGTTTTCATTTTTCATTTTCATTATTAGAATTTACTGAAGTTCTCTGGAGTTAACCCAAAAAACATAGAATTTATGACATACGTCTTTATTTGACGTTGGTTGGGTTTTAAACTTATATAGACAAGGTCGCCGAGAATTGGAATATTATCAGAATAAAAACATCCTCTCTGGTTCTGGATGGAAGATTTGTGACTGAGTTCAATTTGGTGTTTGTTAACTATAGCATCTATTTGAGATAAGTAATTCTTTTTAGAGACCTCTGAAGTGATCAATATTGTGCAACAACTGATATTTTTTGTTTTGATTCTTTGAAGTTTTAATTAATATTATAAGTTAAATAGTTGATTTATTTTCATTAAAATAAATTTTCAATTATCTGTTTGTAAAAAAGATTGTATATAAAAGGGAATAATTATATATTGGGGTTAATTAAATGGGATTTAACAAAAATACAAATTTTTTAGTTTTATTAAATACTCCTCTGTAATTAGGTCCAAGACCACAGACAAACGTTTGGCCAAACATCATATATCGTAAGTAACCTGTGGGACTATTTGACGGATATATTTTAATGTAACTTACAGTCAACAGACGTGTAGATATTCATATTTAAGTTTTTTTATTGTCGTTATACACCTGTCTGTTACAAAGTCAAAAGGTATGCGCCAGAATTCAAATAGATCATCGGGTCGATTATTGAGCTTTTAAAAAAGTAGTAGATAAGTAGCTAGCCTGTATCTGTTGTACTTGCAGAGAAGCATCTTTATGCCAAATTAAAATGAGTTTACTAAATACCAGCGACTAGAACAAATACTTGGCCAATTTAAATTTTCCTTCGTATATTTCGAACATTCATTATAACTGTATACTATAAACAACCAAAATTAGCGCTGCTTGTAAAATTATCAAAAAATCATAACACTTATCTGTCTTTCCTTCAAACAATTGGGGACAATTTTTTCACCCCAAGTCGATAGCCTACTCAGAGCATTCACCATCATTGTCAATCATTTCGACCACACACAAAACCAGGTAGAGTGACACGGTCCTCAGAAGGTTCACTTCTGATGTTAGTTTTTATATCATAAAAGCTTAAATTATGTCGAACACATGTTTACAATTAAATATACATCTATGTTTTCAAATGCAAACAGACAAAGGGTTAATACATCGACCTAACTCAACAAGGCAAATAAGTATTCTAACGAGTAGTTATGTGATATTTGATCAATACATAATAATACATAATAATTCAACGGCAATAACATATCTACTTATAATAATATAAATAAATATTTATGTTCATGTTCAATTCGGACAGGAGATGATTTATTATGTTTATATACGGTGTTGTCAAAAAATGTATTAAGTTGCATATGCTTATTTACGGTGAAACGTGACAAACCACATCTGCAAACATTTATCGCGAAACATTTCTAAACACAATCTCAAATGATAGGTTATTTATGTTAGTATCAAGGCGTGCGAGCAAGAGGAAACGTAATTCCAGTGCACTAACTTCATTATTTTTTTATTTTTAGGGTCATATGAAGACATAGATGAACAAAGGTAGTGAAATTGTTGATAAACACAATCTTCAAAGTCGATTTTGTACCGCATCTGGGCAAATAAGACACTCCAGGTATTCTTCACGTAGTTTGTGGAAACTTAATTCATCTTGACCGTGCTTGTGCATTTTCAATACGTACTCTTTATAAAAATGTGTGTTATGTTTCTAGTGCAAAATTACAATTGTACGTGTTTTTTATTATTAATTTTTATTAATTCAGAGGGACTGTTTTTTTTTATTTTAAAAGATTCAGTTCCGGTAAACAATAATTAATATTCATAGGTTTTTTGGAATAATTAGGCAGAAATTATTGCAATTCTTGCATTGCTCAAAGTGTATAATGACAATGTTATGGTATAAAATTAGAAATTCTAAAATGACTACAATTCCAAAATACATGCTCTGGACCGCCACACACCAGGGGTGCGATTTTGGGAGATAGCGTTCGTTAACTTAACGAATGATAACTCATTCGGGTGTCGCTCGGGCATTATATTCGGATTTTCCGATCTTGATTCGAAAAAGACCAACCTACTACGAAAAGTCGCCATTTTCTGTATCTGTCAGTTCACATTCGTGATAATAGATATTTAATTTTAAATTTCTATTTAATTTGATTTGTTGGAATATAAAATACTTTTCGATACCTGTTACTTGAGTGCTATACTATAATGCATAGTATATACAGTCGACAAATGCCAAAATATTCAAGAAAATTGTGAAAACATGGAACTTCCAAAGCAGCAGAAAAGTTACGAAACTCGTAAACGGTCCAACAAATTAAACAAGGTAAGCTAATCTGCTAAAAAACTATGCAAACTTATTGTAAAACCTACATATTTTATTCATAAATAATTATCAATCCAAATTCAGTGAATTATTTCCTGATTTGGCTCATTTTGTAGTAGGTAAATATGACGAAAAAAATTAACCCTGTGCTGATAATTTACTACTGTTGAATTAACCTTTTATAGGAATGTCTAACAAAGTTACGAAAATATTCTTTAAATATTGTGTAAGCTATTTATTTGTAAATGATCTGGTTAACACCATTATTTCTATTAAATATTTTATTTTGTAAAGAAAAAGCCTGTTTATACGTCCGAATTCAATGCCATCACGGTACCAAGTATGCAACCAGGCAAACACATATGTTTTAAAGATCCGGTGATACGGCATGGCAGTACAAAATTAATTTTTTCCTCTCGCTAGTAGTCGCTAGGGACATCCTTATTATTTTTACAACAGGTACTTGCATTACGTTTTGTAAATTATTAAAATATCATTCACTAATGGGTTGTATAATTGTTTTAGACAATATGTATGAAGGTGAGGGCCTTTTTTTTGTAACATATATTGTAGGTACATAATTTATAATAATATGAATATGTACTTTTTTAATGAAACGAGAAATTATGAACAGTTTAGTAAAAGTACAGTACTGTGTTTAATATGCCATACTATTTTATTTTTTGTGTATCGATTATTCCAAATATCCAATACTAAATATCGAATATTTTATCAAAGTTGCACATCACTATAACCTTACCTAACTCCTGCCTAAAATTTGTCTTTGGTTTTGTCTTAGTTCTCAATACATAAAGCGAAAATGTAAATTATTCACACGAAAGAAATAGAAGAATTGTATATTTAAAAACTGCAAAGTTGGACATTAATTGTAGTAGTATACTAATACTTAATACAAGGAAGAACATCTTCTATTTATGAAAATACTGAAAAGCAATAAGGCCAATTCCTGATTCAATATATAATTATAATGAATGATAAGTGTAACTTTTTCAGGTAGGCACGAAATTATTTATTTCTAAGCAAATGCTACTTGCTAACAATTATATTTCTGTGTCTTTGTTATACTTTATTATACAATTAATCTTAGTTTTTATCATTAGAAGTACTACAAGAGAAATAATTAGTATCATGTTGCACAGTATATTTTTACTTATGCCAGCAATATTTTTAGTTACAGCTTTTGCGACACTGAAATGAAGGGAATGATATGGAAATGATCCCTAGTAGATGTTATAGTATTTTCATCTACCTTTCACGTGCTTGGACAATAAAAGGAAGAACCATTGATCACCATTAGCTGAAGGCCCATTACAACCTGCCTGATAATTGTGAAAGATATTGAACTTTGTAAGTATTATTTCTGATTGCTTTATGTGTTGTGTGCTTTATGGAAGTGTCTACGGCATGATCCAATTGACCCTATAAGATTTCTTTCTGTTTTGTCAAGGATACAGTGATGCCAAAATGTATGTAGTATGATTTCTGGTTTTTGCAATTTTGTATGTTTGTGTAGTTTTTAATTAAGATTTTGCTCAACTTGTTTTAGAGTTTCATACCTCAATATTATATTTTAAGAAATAACTATATCATTGACTTAATAAGTTCATTATGTTCACTACTTTAATGAAATGTTTTTGTTTATTTGTAAATAGGTTCTGCTTCAAATACAGGACCAATATGTTAAAAATTAGACAGAGAGAGCCATTTATATATGAGATAAAGCCAATGGCACAGCTATAGAACTGTTAAAAAATGCTACCTATAATTTATATCTACTTTGAGATAGGAATTATATCCATAGATATATGGTACCTATACCGTATTAGGTTTGCATGATAACACTCTGTTGTATGTAAGATTCTTCGGTAAAATTTGATATATCTAATTTTAAAATTGAAAAATGTGCAATTTACTTAATATAAATTACCTCTTGTAATAATTAATTAAGGTAGAGCTATCAGGTAGTATGTGTCATGTTATAAGTGTAATGATAATTTAAAAATCATGCTAAACAGGGCCGATGAAAAAGGCAGAATTAGAATTGGGAGGTGGTAACCGAAAAGGACAACTCAGAACCTTTATGGAAAACCTGCTTCAGTGAAATTCACTAATTGTTTTATAGTAGTTTATATAATGCTTGAGATCTTGCACAGAAAATATCAGGGAAATGTTAAAATAACACTAACGGTTTTAAAAATATAAACCTTTGAACTTTTATGAAGCTTAAGACTCAAATAGATAAAATATATATCCAACAAGCCAGCTCCTTGTAGCTAGCGATATGGAGCCAGCAACCACATTTTACAGCGGACCAGATAAGCATTGACATAATATAAATATACAAGATAGTTCCAGGATGTTTCCAAGGGCAAAAATATCTTCTTTATGTTAATCTAATTGCAAACTCGATAGGGGGTGGCAAACATTAATGAAGTAAAAAATCATATATTTCTAAAAATGCAATACCTCTTCTATCTATCTCAAATTATACAAAATTTTGCAGACAGATGGAGTAATATACACTTAATACAAGGTCTCTTCCTAGGCGGGGTGGCAAACGACAGCGGAGTCAAAAATTAATGTATTTTTACAATTGCAATGTCTTTCTTAGCTTAACTTAAAATTAAAGGAAATTCTGCAAGCTGATGGAGTAATATACTCTTAATATATGGTCTTCGTAGGTGGGGTCGCAAACGACATAGGCAGAGTAAAAAATGTATGTATTTCTAAAAATACAATGCCTTTCTTACCTTAGCTTGAAATTAGATTCTGCAGGCAGATATAGTAATATATCCTTAATATATGGTCTTTTTCTAAGTGGGGTCGCAAACGACAATGGCGAAGTGAAAAATTAATTTTTTATTAAAAATCCAATATTTCTTCTATCATTATCTCAAATTTAACGAAATTTTGCAGACAGATGAAGTAATATACACTTAATATATGGTCCTTTCCAATGTGGCGTGGCAAACGACAGGTTCCATCCTGGAACTATCTTTCTGGTATATTTATATTATGGCAAAGGTTTATTTGGTCCGCTGTAAAATTTTGTTGCTGGCTCCTTGTTGCTAGCTTGACGGATATATACAATATTAGTTTTAAACTCATACTAACAAGATTTGATTGGGATGAGTTTTGGCTCTTTTGGGTTGGATAAAATATACTTTTCTAGATAATAATTTTAACTATATTTGATAGTACGATAAATAAATCGACCAAAAATTTAATTATTCATATAAATATGATTTTTCTTTAACAAATATAGTTTTCATTTTATACACTTTAATCAGTTAACCTTGGCCAGCAATTTGCCATTTTCAATTTCAATGAATTTTTTAATTTAGGTATACAGGATGTCCGAAAATCATACAAGGTGCAGCTTCAGGTTTTTTTTTAATAGATCACTCCATTTATTATGATATATTTAGTTTAATGATTAATTGTATACATTTTTTTTATAAAATAGGTCTAGGACTACAACATATAAAAAATTTGGCGAATTTCACTGAAAATAGTTTTCCATAAGGTTTATGGCGCTTTAAGGTATCCCCTTCCCAATTCCTATAAGCTTTGTTCAGCATGATTTTTAAAATATCATTACAAAGAATAATACTACATAATTAAACAAGTAATTGCTTTTTGAGGATTGAACTTTAATGTTTATCAAAAAATTGAAATATGTTTGTTTTGGAATTTTAAATTATATTTTAGCCCTCTAACTTCACAAAATTTTTCTTTATGTTTAGGTTCACATAACTGTTCATTATTTTTTTTATTTAGAGCAATGCATTTGGAAAACATAAATTTAAAACTTTTCTGTTCTTTGGGATATTTAATTGTTTGTTTGCTCATGCAATCCAATAATAATAATGCAAGAGTACAATATTATTTCAGTTAACTAAGGGGACAACTAAGTTTATTATGGTTTTAAAATCTATTGATTTTTGAAGTAGTTCTTTGTCACTTTTCAAGCAAAATAATAGTAACAGATATAATAAAACTAACAATAGTGAAGTTTGTGTTAATAAAACTTTGTTTATTAACAGATATAATTTTTATACTTTGCGTGTGATTCTTAGAAAAGTAGTTTTTCTTATATTACATTTTGTGTTTCTATTTTTAGGTATTTCAAGCTGAGTCAAGTCCTTTGATCCCTTTTAAAAAAAATTGCACCACCTTACATATCATCAGAAATCAGCAGCATTGGAAACTATATTTCAGCTTGTAATTACTTGAACAATAAATTATTTTAAATCATATTTTTTTTTATTTAGAAAATAAATAACTTTTTTAAGAGCTTTAAAAAACTAATACATAAATTAGAATTTTTGACTTACTTATAAGACAATCGAAATGAATAACTATTTCATTTATATCTTGAAAGATTTGTGACTACACTTAAACCTAGAAAATTACCTATTTTTAGGCATTTTGAGTAGATATATTAGGGGTTGATGTTAAGCCCCCCCCCCAGAGACTCTTTTATTTAAGCTAAAATGATAGAAATAGTATATAGTAACGATCTTTTCTTATAAATTGAAGGGTAAAACCCCTAGAGCCAGTTTATAAAATTAAGTAATATTTTTTTTTGTATCATATTATTTACGCTAGATTGGGGTAAACAACAAGAAGTAAAGACTTTTTTTCTTTATTTTGGTTGTTAAAAATTTTTATCGTCTAAAAATCCCCCCAGAAGCAATTACTATATATGCCACTGCTGAGAGATGTATAGAGTTGGAGATTAATTATCTCTCCACTAAGTTAAATTTTATTTATAAATCATTAAGTATATTTCCAAAAGTTAAGAGATAAAAGTGGAACTATTATTATCAACTGTTTCTCTTGGTATCCATGGACCTATCTATAGTTATTTGTAAGTCCAAAATAATTATTCTAGACATGTCTAGAATTTAATGCAGTAATTTCAATATTTTTATTGTAATCAAAAGAATTAGAAAAAAAAATAACATTTCTGTTTATCAATTGTATATATATTTTTTTTCAGTATCTTTTAACATATACTGAGGCTGACAAAATATCTATTTTTTTAATTGAATGCTCTGTATATTTTTACACATAAGAAAAACTAGAAGATACATTTCCAAAAAACTGCATTTTGCATTTTTTAAAGTATCTATGATATATAAATGCAGACATGTAGCCAGGGGGGGTTCTGGAGATCTGGACCTCCACCTGAAACTTTGAAAATATGTCGGTAGAGGCATGTTTTTTACTAATTTTCATGAGATTTGACCGTTTGGACCTCCCGAAACGAATTTCTGCTCTAAACCTCCCGAACTGAATTTCTGGCTATGTGCCTGTATAAATGGGAACTGATTTATATAGTTCTTCTTAAAATTGAAATTCGTACCTATCTTTAAATGGTCATATTATTTCAGGACAAATTCCAAATATATCAGTTACAAATAAGTAGAGTACTTTAAACTTTTTCCAGGGCACTGGCTAATTGCTGTAATTAAAAAAATCTTACAAAAACTGCTCTAAAAGCATGTGATTCTTATTAGAAAACCTACATTTAAATATTTTAAACCTAATTAATAGTTTAATATTATTCTTAAATTTATTTTTATACTTAATGAACCGGATAACTATATATATATATATATATATATATATATATATATATATATATATATATATATATATATATATATATATATATATATATATATATATATATATATATATATATATATATATATATATATATATATATATATATATATATATAGATGATTGCCCGGATGAATTCTTAAAAAGAGAGGGGAAAAATATGGGCATGTCTGCATATATATATTACTTACCAATTCAGTAGATAAATATAGATAACATATGTCATAGATATGAAAATATAGTTAAAATGTAAAACATAATTTATTTCAAAATAGATAAAACAAATTTTTGGCTAATACACTTAAAATTAGTCTACTGTATTATCTGATAATACATTTATCACTATTAAAAGTATACATTAATTTTTTGGATTATAAATACCTGCTAGTGTTTTTAAAAATCATATATTCTAATGTCTCTAAAATATCTTTTATGCCGTTTTCTGAAATTCGGTTATTAACTTCAAAAGCCTAGTACTGAAGAAGTAGATTATATGAAATCAAACCCACTAAAATTTTCACCATTTCTCACTGCACTCAACAAAAACATTTAAATTTAGAATCCCCAATTATTTGTGGTTCTTCTGGATTACAGAAACAGTAGGTATTAGGTACAATACTTATTCGATCACCAACTCTGGCCAACTAGTACTAGCAAGGCCGCTTCATCTTATCTTTTAAAAGTGTTCAAGTGTAGTATAATACAAGTATTGTGGTTTTTCAGACAGACCTAAAAGCTGCAGCTGCTTTATTCTTCATCAACTTTTCATTATTTCCAGAATAATAAAATATGTGTATGTTAATAAACAGAAACTAGTAAACTTTCTTTGTGTTTTGTATGTTTTCATCAACGTCAACAAAATAATTTAAGGTTAAGAGGACTTACTTGATGTCAAAATATGCATGTAATTTTCCATTTAAGAAATGATTGTTACTTCTGAACACATATCTATTGTTAACTTAACTATCGTTATCTCCAAAATCGCACCCCAGAGCTGCTTCGTTAAGGGAGAACTGCACGCAAAAAGTGAAAAATCAGCGACAAGATCTAGTCATATATTAGCAAAAACTTCCTGCACGTCCTACCTCAAAAAATGCGTTATGTATAGGCAATTTAAATTACATTTCGGTTAAAAATGGATTTAAAAGGGTTCACGCCCTGCAGAAATACAAAGGCATGAGTACGATTTACCATTTCAAATTTTGCAGTTACGTAGACAAAGGATCAATGCAAGGCGGTAAAGAGTCATTTTGTGGAAAAAAAAATTATATGCGACGGGATTTGCATAAAAAAGTGGTTAAAAAATGGTCGAAATGGACAAATTTGCTTCTATTTTATAAATCTAGATTTGATTTTTTCATAAAAATTTGCATTTAGCGCCCAACTATATATATTTCCCTATTAAAGTCACATTGAAGCTAATACATATCTCTTATAATTTTAACATAATATTGTAGCGGCGAAAGGCTTACAAATGATTCATAATACTGCGTGCAGTTCCCCCTTTTAATGTCTAGGATCCGCCAGATCCTATCGTCTATACACTAACGGGTCACTGTAGACCCTCTACGTATTTACACTTATTTCGAGGACAGTACACTCTAAACTTAGCTTCCAACGCCATTACCTCTATGTTCGTGGTTGACTCAAATATAGTGAAAAAGCTAACGCTAGTAAAATGTTTAAAAACTCGATAAGTATATTTACCTGCCTTAATTTTTTTATGTAAGAAAGATAAGATAAAATAACATATTTTATTGTAAATGGTAAAAACTAAATCAAGAAAAAGCCGAAAAAAATAAAACAAAAATAATTTAAGAATCATAAATATAATACACCAAAAACTGAAAATATTAAGTTTATTGGACGCCGTAAAAACCGTATTTCATCTATTAATCATAATTAAGACCCGATTCTTTCAAGTAAATAATAGTAAAATACGCCCGTCATTATTACATATTATAATACGTTGGGCAACACACGGAAAATCGCGTTTAATTTTCCGGGAAAGTACATGTGTACGCCGCGATAGCAGTACGCTAATTCTGCCACATAACCCTTACAATATAATGGAAACTGCCGTGCTTCGAGTTTTTGTAAAATTTGCAGCGCCATACCGGTCGTTGCAAAAGTTACGAGATGCCTAACTTTTTTTCTACATTTAACTGTAAAAACCGAAGCCAGCGATGGTGCCGTCTATCGCGAGTTTCTAAAACGAAATGCGCGCGCCCAATTCAAATCATTTTTAGATTTGATGGACCTAAAGAAAAAAAGGGCCTTCATTTATGTATTACCCTCTTACTTTGTAGTGTATTAATTTATTAGCACTTTTTTGAAAATACATGGCAAATAAAAATGACCAAACCTGGGAAATATATATATATAGATGTTTTTTTAAATTGAATGTTTTCTGTTTTCAAATGTGACCTATAAAATGAAATCTCTTTTTTAAAAATGGGATAATTCTTTCAAAATATGGTTCAAACACCGGTTGTTTAATTTTCGAGAGAAGGCACAAAATTCCTTGGGAAAAAGAAATAATCATATACATTATTTTCGACTCAACTTGATGCTGTATCCTGACTTATCCCTAAATTCACAAAACTAATTTAGGATTAAACCATATAATCAAAAAATGGCATAATTTTCAAAATTTGTTTTTATTTTAAAATGCGCGCATCTATAAACAGAAAACATCGCAATTAAAAGAAATATATTTATATCTTTCCTAAGTTTCATCCTTTTTACTGACCCTGTATTAATTATCATTTGGTAATAAGATAATACACTACAAAGATACAGGGCGATACATAAATGAAGGCTGTTCTTCCTTTAGGTCCACCAAATGTCTTACTGCAAATAAAAAAATCACCTACTCCATAAGAAAATAAAATTATAATTTGATCTCATAATAAAAAATTAAAAGTCTTTTAAAATGTATATAAGTAGTGATCATGTACTTTATTAATAAAAATGTTATCTGATACTATAAATGCTCTAGAGCTTATCAATTTTTAACTTTAAATATAAGTCACTACATTATAAAAAAATACCTTGTTGTGTGTATTTCTACACCTAGATCTTGTAAAATTTTCATTACAGATAGATAAAACTGTTGAACAAAACTAAAATTTATTTATTTGTAAATATGTACTTACAGAATAAACAAGTGAACTACATATGGTACAAGATCCAAACTATAAAATCTAACATAAGCACAAAAAAAGAACAAAAGAAAGAAATGTTATAAATAAATGACATTACAATGTCTCAGCTTTGTTTTGTTTTAACTCAAAAATTAATTATAATGTACAAATACATAATGGCTAATTTTGAGAAATGTAAAGTAATTAAGAACAAAATTGGGTAACTTTTCTCTGAATTAATCCTTGCTAAATCTCTTATGGTTATGAGCTCCCTTAGAGTAAATTCCCACATATACTATCATACACAATATAATTACAGATGTAATTTTAAATAAGCGAGAAAATATAACAATGTTTATAATAATACACCCTACTGGATGGATTTTAGATTTTCTACAGTTAAGGAGCTTCCAAGTCCAAATCAATAGATGTCTGTCGGAGAGCTATGATGTATTAAGTAGAGTACCCCAAGGCTCTGTTTTGGAACTATTGCTGTTCATATTATATATCTCGGACATATCTGAAAACATACAATACATAAACATATAATAAGATATATATGCTAACACATTATTTTTAATATTTTCAGGAAATGCAAAAAGCAACTTTTTCACATAAATGTATCTGACATACCCAAAAGTGGATTGTTTAAAAGAAATTATGTTGCATTAAATATAGTATTTTGATCTAGAAAAGACCAGGACAGACTTATTGTTAGCCGAACCAACTCAACACACAGTCAAAAAATTCTTAAGTTACATTTTACGCATCCACATGGTATATGTAATTTTCCTATTAAACAAAGAGTTAAGGGAAGAAGAAAGTGAATTTATCATTCTCATGAGTTTTTGGCTCACCCTTTATATTACATTTTAAAAAACCTTAGTAGTATATAAAAATAAATTTACTTTCTTTTGTAATGTCCAATAATCCCAAAAAAAAATTTTTATTATAGCTCTAGCAGACTTAACGTTCCCATGTATTATGTGTGATGTACCCTAAATGTAATGCATGAATTGAATTAAACTGTGTCAAATAAACACTATATTTAAAAATAATGACTATTAGAAAATAAGCTTCTTACATTCTTTGAGGGTAAAAAGGTCTCTAGAAGTTCTCAGTTTTGGGCTAGCTGGTGTATCTAAATGAATATTAAAGGCCAGTGTTAATAAAATTATTTAGTTGTATACGGTTTTATGCACATCACTCAGATGTACCTGTTTTTTGTTATTAACTATTAGGTAATACTCTTACAACAACTCTTATTTCCTCGGCTAACACTACATTCTAGTTGTGGTTCTTCCCATTTCTACTGGGTTTGTTGCTTGTTGGACTAGGTACATCAGTGTCTAAAAATAATTTACATGTATTGTTATTGTTTGATTTGATATGTTCCCTACGGCAAGCCTATAAACATGAATTCATATTAAAAACCTCAAATTCTCTAAATCAGTATAATTCAATAAAAGCATTAAGTTTTGATATCCTATATAAGTGGCAAAACTAATTCTTGAAAACTTTCTATCTTCTGTATGAAAAACCAAACTAGAACCATGCCGCGTTTAATCAAATTGTATTAGTATTTAGGCATTTCTGCTTTATGTAAATAGATAGATATTTTATAAAGACGAAACTTACCAGTACGAAATAAAAGAGGTAAACTTTCTGTTGGAAAAGAGGTTGTTCTTAAACCTCTTTTCATTCCTGGCATGCGATTATATTCAGAAAAATGTAGATCACATACCCTTTGAGATTTATAGATTTCTTTCACATTACCAAAATTTGTATCAACAAAATAACAATCACATACACCCAATTTAAATAAAAAAAAACTGTTGGCACTGTTTACGTTTACGATCAAAACTGGCCGCAAATAGCGGTATGTCGATGTAAAAACTACTTATCGAATTTATTTTAAATTATGTTCAAAAGTCAAGTGTGGCATAAATACAAAGAAACTGGTAAAATATTGGTAGGAATCCAATATGATGAACAAAATGCCACACAATAAAAATATTTAAAAAGACAGTATATGTAACACATATATATATATATATATATATATATACAGTACAGAACTAAATTGGGTCACACTTCACTATTTCTAACAATTTTACCGATTTCTCCAGTAATTTTTGCAGTAAAATTACCTTTTTACTTCCATCGTAAATGATAGTAATCGTGAAAAAATCACATTTCGAGTTTTTTTTCATATTTTCATATATTCCGTCGATCTGTCTGTCTGTTCGTGGCATAGCTAAACAACTGTTAATCCGACTGACTCCAAATTTTGGTTAAACATTAAGGGTCACCTGGTAACATTTTGATGAAAAACCAGTATGGCGAAACAGAAGAGCAACCTAGTAAAATGTTAAAAAAATATTACTAATTAACTAGTTACCCATTTTGATTCAAATTTTGCACAAAAATCAAGTATGAGAAAATCAACTGACATTTTCGTATAAATCCAAGATGGCGAAATAAAATGGCGGCCTAATAAAATATTTAAAAAACAACTTAATAGATTGACTTCAAATCTGTGCAAATATTAATTATGGAAAAGAAATTAACTGGAAAAATTCAAGATGACGAAATAAAATGGCGGCCACATAAAATGTTTAAAAAATCGAAAATGCCGGGCTGTGTCAATGTAAAAACTACTAGGCAGAAACTGGTAAAATATTAGTAAGATTCCAATATAGTGGAACAAAATGGTACTCAATATAAATGCTTGAAAAGACAGTATATATGTGTTATTAAATCACTATGTACCGAACTAAATTGGGTCATACTCATATACCCAAAATTAACAATCGAGCTGCTTAAAACAAGTATTTTATTGTAACTGATTTTTTTCATAAAGCTGCAATGGCTAAATCCAGTAAAACGGGAAATAGTATTTAATGGATTTTTTTCATCAACAATTTTCCTTGTATTGAGTAATATATGTGTGAAAAATTTCAAATTAATATGTTTACAAAAAAAATGCGGATTATTAGATGTCTTCTATGTCACCTGGTATGATAAAAATATTTTTTTTTCATCACCCGACATCTCCAAAACAAACTATTTGTGAACTAATACTTTTAATTTAATCTAGTGATCAATAAATATAAAACACTCTATACAATTTTAGCTTAATATTAAAATGAGGTAAAAGCAAATCTACCAATCAACAATAATTTGCGATACACTATGTATAATAATTTTACAAACCGAATTTTCGTGTTTAAAAACTTATATTTTGTACAGTGAGTTTATATAAATCAACTCATTTATATTTCTATTATTTCTCAGTACCCCAAAATTTTCCCTTTGTTCGGTCATAGCTTGAAATCTGCCCAACCGAACCATGATTTTTCCAGTGTTATTAGTGCCTTGTTCTTTTATATTTGGTCGCCATAGAAATTAACCTTTATAAAAATTGAAATTTGATACTGAGTAGTACAATTATATTGAACATATAATATCTATTCTATAATGCCCGCTTAGATTTTCTGAACCAATAAAGATCACAGTTTTAAATTTTGTACACTTTATTAATACTAAATGATCTTTTTTGATGCACGCTTCTTCTGAATAATCTTTTTAATCTAAATCACCAAAATGATAAGCACATTAAAAATACCTATTAGTTTGTAATAAAAATATACCTTATTTAGTACAAACACGACATAACAAAAGTTAAAGAAAAGACCCCAAAAGACATTTTTAAATTCGCTTGTTTTTACGGAGGCGTCGTTTTTTTAACACCTTATCCACTCGGAACGCTGATCTATTCTAGACACGGCCCTAAATTTCTGCGTAAAATTTTAAACTTCTGCCACCCCAAGAATTTTTTCTGGCTACACCAGTGTTTTTTCTACCGATTTAATTTTAAAGAGAGTTTCCAGCCCTCTTTAAAACTAAAATTTAAAAAAATATTTTTTAAAAGGTTTTATTTCATTGTGTGGACGGCCGACATTTTTTAAAAGCACATGGATCGATGATATTTTTAGAAATTTCGTTATACAGTTCTACATTAGAAATTAATAAAAAGCAGCAGTTTTCAAATTTTCAATTTCCACTCTCAAATGTACCGAGTACCTAAAACTTAATTAATAGGTATCTCCCAAAATAAGATTCAGAATTATCTTGTAATCTTGACATTGGTTAAATCTATTTCACTGCAAACAACAAAATCAATTTTGTAACTGAAAGGAATAATACGATTAACATTCTGAGAAAATGTATGGCCTTGATTATCTATTTTTATCTTTACGCGATCCATTTTTTATGACCAGTTTTGCCGTGTTCCGTTGATCGATATTACACATCACATCAACACTACACTGTGTTGCCAAATCGAAAAAAATTATATGAATATTCAATTAGCTGTCGAAAATCGTGTTATCAGTTATTATGACATTTATCAGCGCACTTAGATCATCAAAGAAAGATAGTAATCTTGTTTATAGATGGGCATATATAAACAAGGATAATAACTTTCGAACAAAAAAAACAAAAAAAATTTAAAGGCAGTTATACCTTATTGTTGGCATAACAAGTTCACTTTGACAACGCCGCCTTTTCGAAAATCAGGGGTACGTTCCCCTATCCCACCATGTCTTTAGTAGTAAAAGTTAATGAATGAGCACACTTGGTGAACTCGCCATCTAGTAGTGATGTCCAGTACTAACACAGCGTTGAACAACTATCTATACATAAACAAGGCTAGAAGGTAACAAGTGGTATATTGTTGTACGTCTTCTCTCTAACACTCTACATTTACTTCTATTTACACACGTTCTCTTTACACACACACACACACACACACACACACACACACACACACACACACACACACACACACCCACCCAACACAATTCCTTTTCTGTGGTGGCCTTTCCCATTATGTCTTTTGTAGAAACGCATACTCTGGTTAGACCTATTCCACTGTATAAAAGCTATCTAATGGTGGGGCCTTTCCGGCGTTATTCCAAAAAGTGGCACCCGAGATTCAATTGTTGGATACCTCAAATGTTGAACAGTCAGTTCATCAATAGCGCCCGATTTTTGCTAAAGATTAACGAAGGACTGAACAGCGTTCAGTATACAATAATACAAAAAATTGAAAAAATGTCTTTACTAAAATAAAAATTGCTAAAAGTTTTTTCCGGAAACTTCCTTCTGTAAGATTACCTTCATATTTTTCGAGAAGCAGGCGACTGACAGATAGCGAAGTATTGGTGGGAACAAGCAGAGGACATTTTGGGAGGCAGGTACTTAGACGTAAGTATTAATATCGTATGTTTATAAGCGACATTGTAGGCATTTTAAAATAAAGTTCGAATATTATTTTAAAAAACTGGACAAACTGAAGGACCGTTTTGGGGTGGTGAGCATGTTGTTCCTCGACAGATATCAATTGGAAAACTTACGAGAAGGTATTGTTCGTATGGTAGTGGGAGCAGATAAACTGTACCCACACTGTCCGTTTTGTTACCTGATTTGACACATAAATGTAAGATAATAACAACCGAGGCTGATATTGCTTGCCTGTTATTTAATGTGTCGTAAAAAGGAAAGACTTATATATGTTCGTGACGACGAGGCAGGTAACAACAGCGACCGAGTCTGTTCGCTTGTTGTCACGTAAATATAACGAAAGACAATGGTCGTAGAAATCAGAGAGCTAACAATTGAGGCCGTTACTGTCTAATTGCTATGTTAGTTGAAACGAGGTTTACTTGGATTATTGCATGGCGGTACGAGACTTACCGCGGATCTATGATGGCCGACTGTAAGATTACGTTCATATTTTCCGAGAAGCAAAACAACAACGCTTATCGGCACATTTTACTGATAGGACCATTCTCAGGTATTGGTGGGAATAAGCGATCTTGGGAGGCAGACGTAAGCATTAATATCGTATGTTTATAAGCGAAACTTTACGTATTTTAAAATATATTTCTTTTTTCAAAAGTGACTTTTAGTTTATTTCTAACACGTTATAATGAAAGTTTTCTTTTATCAAGGATAATAAATTTCCAGGTATCTACTGTCCAATTTAAGCATTATCTTTGAAAAGCATAAGACTTTGACTTAGACCGAGAAGACAATGTTCTATGTTGTCGTGTGATACCTATATCACTTATGAAATCTGCAAATTTAAGACGCTCGCTCGCGCTCTTTGAATGTACTTCGTTCAAACCCATAACGATATCGTGTTCCGTAAGCTATGCATATGCCAAGCTTTCGATCGATGATCCGCAGAATCATCGTAAATTTTAATTCATTCGACGTGCCGAACGATAAAATAATGGCTTGCTTAAAGACGGTAATATTGCATTCTGAGCGGTCCTCCCGATGATTTGTCGGCGCTCGTGGCGGAGGCCTTTGAATGAAATTTAAGTCATCGGGGGCGGAGAATGTGCTTTATCAGATTTAATTATGCCGGTGTTACGAGCTGCTATTATATATCACATTACATAAGAATTACTGTTTCAATAAAACCACCGACAAATCAATTACAAGCATGAGAGTGACTTGACTTTTTAACAAGATAAGTAACATGGGTTACAAAAAGTTTGAGCTAATGTGGGAGATCACACTTGATTATACAACAAAACTCTTGAAGATTTTTTATTATACTCTTATTTAAAAAGTAGAAAAGACAAAAATTAAAGTTTTAAGCTCGGATTGCTAGATTTGACCTTATTATGCTAGAGGCTAGAATGCGTCGTAGTTTTCTTGCGTTGCCTTGATGTGAGTTTTTATCAGTTCATATCAGAACTTTATTGATACTTGGTGGCGTAAATTGTAATAAAGTAGAAAACTGAGATAGAAGAATTTACGGTTTCTTTTAAGAACAATAATTTTTTAATAAGCCTGAAAATTTGAAATAATTATATAATTGATTAAGTTAGAGATTATTTTAACATCTGACTTGAAACGATACAAGAAAATAAATATGAGTTTAGAAAAACGACGTAATTGGGGTTAACTATATAGGGAATACGTGACTGACTATACTGTGTTGTAAGATAAAATATAACACTTAGATTATTAAGAATATGTTTTCCGGAACAAAAATTCTATACAAGAACTAGTTTGTTTTAAAACCCATTTCAATGTCTTCAAAGAAATCGTTTCTTTATTTACTTTTATTTTTAAACAATTTCGCGTTTATTATTCACAACCGTATAAATACCAATATTTTATTATAATCTGGCTATAAATGATTACGTAATTCTTTTAATTCCAGCAAAATAAAAATTATATCAATGCAGCAAAGAATGGGCTAAATATCAATATATATGATCTTCAGAAATTGAATTTGATATGGAGCACTTAAATCCTAAAAGTTTTAACAAAAAAAGGATTGAAAACATTAAACTCAACGTATATCAAAATTATTACAACAATAAAATTTCTTTCAATTCAGTCATACAAAAGCAAGCCATATGACTAACGTTTACAATCCTCAGACATAGTCATCTTTACATTTCAGTGGAAAACCTATTGTTCAACTCTCTAATATTGGGTTGCCACAAAAGGGCATTAGAACTTTGTCCAAATTTTCCATAGAATGGTCACAAACAAAGAAAAGCTTTAGAGAAAATATTCAAATTTTTAAAAGTTCCGGATTTGTTTAATTTTTTTTACTTTTCAATTCAGGCGTTTACAATAAAACTTTTTTTTAATATTTTTTTGCATGTTTTTTGTTTGGTAATTTCTAACACGCCATGTGTTCATTTTCACTTTCACGAAAGGACACCATCATATTTTGTTGTCATCGGGTTTATATATGTATACCAAATCTCAGTCAATTCCACTAACGGGGACTGCTTCAAAAGTTACTTGCAACTAACTTGACCTAAATATACTAACTAACTAACATAGTAACTTTTCTTCTGTTGGTGACAACATGTTTTAAAAATATACTTGTTAATATAGTTGGAAAGTAAATAGTAATTGCCTAAGTATACCTCAAATTACTAGTAACATACCACAAAATTTTATGAACCTCGAAAAGTGAACCTCTTGATTGAAAGAGAAGTTTTTTGCCATCTCCTGTTCTTAGCTTTGTGAATAATCTAGAACTGATACGAAAATACCGCGATATCAAAATAAGAAGATATACGTTTTTATTACTGTCTTTTTTGCAATTTGCTATTAATAATTTACATTAACCTTAATTCTCCATTCAGTCTTTCAAAATTTAAAGATAGCGGAGAGTTTGAGAAGGATCTTTTTTGCCTTAGAAGCATTCTAAACTCTGTAAACAGCAGGAGGGAGCGACTCATTAGAGCTACAACATCAAGGTCTCATTGGCCGGTTGTACCGAGTGTCCCATTTTCATAAGTTTTACGGAGTTTCTCGCTTATGATTAGCGATAAAGCGGTTATTTTAAAAGTTATTGTAAATGCAATAGGGGTCTTTATAGAACTATTTTCGCGACGGCCATGTATATTTAACCATCGTAACACAAAAATCAAAATCATATTTTTTTTTTGGAGGAAACTTATTTCATTATAAAAGTAAAATTACTAATACGGGAGTAAGAAACTTATTTAATGGAATAATAATAAAAACATAACAGAAAAACTTTAACCAAAGCCAAAAAATATAATTTACAAATATTGTTCAAATTGCTCACCATTATATGTCCTACATATTTGGTATTTTTTTTTTAATTCTTTTTAAAGCGTTTAATAATATAAAAGACTGTCTCTGCAATTATTAAAATGTATTTTCAGTGGCCGATTTTAACTGTTCTATATTGTCATATTGCCTTGTATAATTTTATTTTCAATCTAGAACTGGAAGGTCCGGAGATCATCGAACAGGTCCACTTGATCCTATCCATTTTCCTGGAAATATTGGTTGAGCTAGTTTAGGATAATTCGTGCATTGTGAGCTGGAGCCCCATCTTGTTGAAAGAATATATTATTCAGTTGGGCCAGGGAGATATCTTCCAGAATTCGCATAGAATTTTCTTCTAGGATTTGTTAATACCTATTTGAATATAGATTTCCTTTAAAAAATGAATAAATAATTTTTCTCTTGAAAATAAAGCAGTAAGCATTGAAGCCAAATCTCTCCTGACGTTCTTTAGGAAAAACGACATGTTGATTTTCCTGACTCCAGAAGCGCGTATTGTGTCGGTTCAAAATACCCAAACCTGAAGAACAATGTGCCTCATCCGACCAAATAATTGTGTTGTGAAAAGTACCCTTTCTTTTTCCATTTTTCTGCATAATGTTTCCAGATTTGCTTGAATAAAAGCGAAAACACTAACCTCAGATTTCTCGTTCTCTTTGTTATAAGCTTGTGATTGAAGCTTGCAAACAGATGGTTATCGTTTTTCAGAATATCTGTAACAAAATTAACGCAAAAATAAATTCCAAAACATATGTTTCGATGATAAAAAGTAACTAACCTGTTATGATAAACCACTGCAGCCTGATGGACGTTTTCATGAGACATTATAAAGCAATTATTTATATCACATTTTTCCCAATATTCAAATTTCTGGTTTTGAGCCATATTAACAATCAATGTAACAGTAATAGCAAGAACAGCAATTACAAAAACAACAATAAACATAACAACATTAACAATAATAGATAACAGTAATTAATTAGAAGAGCGCAATGACAACAACTATAATGATAAAGAGAGGATTTTGTTCTCGGCGTTACGATGGTTATATATTCATGGCTGCCTACGCAAAAAAAAATGAAAAATGTATTTTGTGGCGTTATTTATGAAAATAAATATAGACTATGATATATATTTTTAAAGCGTTCAGTGAGCCTGATATCATAAGAGAAAAATGTGTAGGGTGTCCCGTTTAAAAAAGGCAAGTTATGTCAATATCTCAAATAGTTTGACTTATGGAAAAAAATTGAGTACGCCACTGGATTTCACGAAATAAGCTCTATAAAGACCCGTTTTCACATTTATAATGACTTTTAAAACAAACCCTGCCTGAAACCGCCAAATTTTCAAAATCGCACTTTAGCACAGAAACTATAGAAAAAAACTAAAAAATCAGCAAGATTGTGGCATCTTTAGTTTCAGTCTCTCTATCTCTACTCATAAGCGAGAACCCCGTAAAATCTACGAAAATAGGTTGTACAATTGTACATTCTCCTAGATACGACTCGTATTCCCGTTTTCTTGTTTGCAACCTCTGCAATAGGTGTCTCTTTATTTCATAATATCATGTCATTTCATATTCTTGCCAGATACGTTATTATTATCTCCTAGCAGCTAGCTCCTCTACCAACTGTTTTAGTATCCTCTGCTATTAACTCTTTTAATGGATAGTTATTTGCTAAAAACTGTACTGTACCAAAATTCCTATATGCATCACGTATAGTTATTATCAATCAATCATTTAAATACACAATTGTTGAGCTTTTAGTTTCTTTGATGAGAGTACAGACAAATTTTTTATTTCAAATTTTATTTAACTAAAATCAATCAGAGTTTATTTAGGGTGTTCTAATTCGAAAATTTTCTTGTTCTAACTAAACCACGGGAAAACCGCTAGTGTTAAGCTGACTAATAAATTACAACGCATTAAACAATTCCTAATTCTTGGCGCATATAGTAGTACGCGGAATAGAGACGGATAATGTACAGGTGTTCATGCGTCACAGTAACATCTTCTGGGATAATATGAGTCGGGGGCTGCCAGACATTATGGAACATATTATAACGATTTGTTAGACGAAGGAATTTTCATTAAGTCAAATTTACGGCGGTGGAACCTTTTTACCCAAAATTTATTTCCAGTTTAACGGGCGCGGCCCGATTTGCAAGACGTTTAGGTGAATTTTCATCTGCTATAAAAATTTTTCAGACGACGTGTTATATGTCTCGGCTGCTTTATATGGAAATTAAAATGGAGTTTCGGAGAAGAACACTGACTAAAATGACAGAGGGATTACAGATAGATTATTTTATTTTTCTCGTGAGAACAATATTTTGTTTTATATATGACAATTTAAAAGCTGCCAATATTGACTTTAAATAAAAATGTTTCGGTATAAAACGTAATCGAGCCACCTTTCTGTTATAAGAAATCTAATACATTTTTAAAAAAGCCAAAAAAAAAAACACGAATTACAAAATATGAAATCAATTTTTAACCGACTTTTTGTGCCGCCATATACAATTTTTACCAAAATGGTACAAGGTCATCCGCATATCACCCTTAATTTTTGACCAAAATATGAAGTAAATTGGGTAAGTAGTCTTTAAGCTATGCCGCGAACTAACACAAAGAGCGACATAATTAATAAAACATATCTATCTAGCGATGCTAAAACGTAAAAACGTGTAAAACCTGAGAGGGTGATTTTGTCACGATTACAAATATTTTATTTGGCCGCCATTTTGTTCGACCGTCTTGAATTACTACCACTTTTTTACTAGTTGATCCCCATACCACAATTAGTTATGGCAGACAATTTGAAATCAGACGATTAAGCAGTTTTTTCAAGCTGGATTTTTAAATATTTTATTACGCCGCTATTTTGTTCTGCCATCTTGGATTCGTACCAGGATTTTACCACTTGATTTCAACATAATACCCGACGTTTTTGCAAAATTTGAGATTAATTGAATGAGTAGTTTTTTAATAATAATTTTTTTAACATTCCACTAGGCCGACATTTTGTTTCGCCATATTGGATTTTTACCAAAATGTTACCAGGTCATCCCCATATGACCCTTAATTTTTGACCAAAATTTGAAGTCATTCGGATAAGAAGTTTTTTAGCTGCGCCGCGAACAGACAGACAGGTAGACAGACAGACAGAGAGACCGACCGACGGAATTGAGAAAACATGTTTTTCGTCATCTAGCGATTCTGAAATGTAAATATCTGAAAAAATCTCGGAGGGTGATTTTTTCACGATTACAATACTTCCCTTTTACGAGGGAAGTAAAAAAAGTAGGTGCTAAACTTATTCTTAATTATTTAGTCACAAAAATATAATCATGCATTCAGTCAATTCGGCGTTTTGATGTCTAATACTACACGTATAAGGTCTTACTGTCTATTAGTTTTGCGCCGACTTCACGGTGTAAAATTTTCGAGGTGGAATGAAATATTATTTTTCACTTTTTGGTGCATTTTTTTGAAGTCGGTGTCATTTTCTTATAGAATAGTATCAAAAATGTTACAGAAGAATGTAACATCGTTATAGATATGCATGCTGTATTATCTACAATGAAATATTAAAAAGAACCTGCAAAAACAGTAACAAACATTTTTTTTTAAATGTGACGTCACAAAAAGTATGTTCTACAATTATTTCGCAAAGAAATTAAAAATGAAATTATTACATTCAAAATAAGAATCAAAAATTTATATTCCATCTTACAAAACAAAAACATACTTTATTATAAATTACCTCAAAGACTTCAATACTAAATTCCACTGTAGAATTCACACTTTGTACCCCATAACTTATCACCATCATTTTGAGGTTTAATTTAATAAACGTAAACGGTCACATACTCAAGAAAAATGTGCCAATGCTTGCTTATACCGCATGCAAATTGCTAGCGCCACGTTGCAAGCTAAGGAATAGGAAAGAATAAAGCAATTAAATGAATAATTAGTGTTGTTTTCGATTCGCACAAGTTTAGTTTCAAAGCCAGCCAAAATCAAACCAACCGTATTCGATTTATAATCAGTGACGTCATCATAACATTTTGGTCAGTTAAAATCGCGATTTGCGGCTTGCGATTTGTCGGTTTGGATTCTAACCCTTTTCTGTTATTTTTGTATAATATATCAGTCGAAATGTTTACTAATATTATATAACATAAAAGAGATGTGAAATATCATGCTTTCATAATTGTTTATGTTGCAAATGTGTACATGTTTATATTGTTAAGGAATTCTGCAATGTTGAATTATTGGAAAGATGTCTTTGTAAAATTTCATGGAGGAGGCTTCATTGATCTAACGCAACTGCGGTATTTAATTCTTATTATAACTAATTAATGACCAAAATTAAAAAAGCAAAATTAAAACGGAAATTGTAGTATTCACAAAATTGGTTTCACTCTAAATAATAAACAAAATTGATCGATAAAAACAAAGAGAAATATGACATCACAACCAAGCTATTCGATTGAAAATGAAAATGACGTCATAGGATTGACAGATCGATACGGACCCCTATCAAAATTGCCTGCCAAATCCAATGAACTCTATACTATCGTAACTGGAATGGACCAGGTCGTACAAAGCTCAGAGTAAGAATTAAAGTAGAGATCACAATTCATTCATAAATCACGTTAGGGGTATGCGCCAACCTAGTTCCCCTATTTTTCGCATTCTATCGACCATTGTTTACGATAAAATAAGAAATGGGGATGGCCCATGTCCAAGACTTGGCCATTTGTTGACCAATGCCGGTGGCGGCGTGAGTTTTTACTTCCCGCATAAGAAAATATCATAAATCGCGAAAAAAAAATCATCTTAATTCTTTTCTATTTTCGGTCGGTCTATTCCTGGTATAGCTACAATACATACTTACTCGATTAACTTTGATTTTATTAAATTTTCCTGTTAAAATATTTGATGTACAAAAATGAAGAAATTCATTATCGTTGACAAAAGGAAGGATTTTTACCTATTCCTTAATGAGGCAAATAGACATATTTTTACCGTTCTATGGCATCATTTTCAGTGCTTTCATAAATGTTTGCGGATTTTATTAGTGCCAATAATAAGATTTGCGAGGTAGTAATCTTCTAATATTTTTTTAATTAAATTGTGAAATTATACTAAGATTTAGAAATCACATCGTAAATCACGAAGTCGCATCCGAAAAAATGAAATTGATTTTCACTTCTTGAATTAATTACCTACAAATTTCAAAGAAATAATCGTTCCCTACTTCACTATCTAAAATCAAAGCATTAAGTTAAGGTAAGTTTAATGGGAAATTAGTTATTTATATATTATTAAACTTTTTTAGTTTTAAATTAAAAAACAATGCATTTAATGCGCTTTTATTTGCTTCGTACTCGTCTGATTGTACGCTTGTATAGTATTATTTTTATATTTCACATGCATACACTTTCAGATATAAAAAATCCGATTTTTTTTAGTCAACGTTTAGAAATCCAAAATGACGGCCAATACGCCCCACGAATTTTGTTAAAAATTCAAAATAGCGATGGCAAAATGACAATATCAACATGTCGGCCGGATGATTTTAACATTCGTGGAGATTATTTAAGAATACAAAACACAATTCAAAATGGTGACGCCAATATAGCGAACGAATTTTGTCATTTGTACAAATTCGGCTGTAATATCGGTATCTAGAAGTATTTAAGAATAAAAATTATGAAATTTTAGTCAATATTTGAAACTTAAAAACGGCGGCCCCAACTTAACAGACTAATTTTAAAATTTTTGTAGATTTGATTAAAATTCGGCATTTGGGGTCTTAATAATTCAAGATAGTAATGCCAATATGGCGGAGGAACTTTAACATTTGTATAGATTTGGCTGAAAGAAAGTCGGCATCTGGGTATTTAAGAATACATATCATACATTTTTAGTAAATATTTAAAAAATTTAAATACCTAGATTTCAAGCGAATTTTAACATTTATACAGATTTTATTAAACGTAGATATTAAGTGTGCAATTCATACATTTTTAGTAATAATAATTTAATTAGGCCACTATTTTGTTTTACCATTCTGAATTTGTCTCAAAATTTTGACCAGTTCATCCATATATAATATTTGATTTTTGGGCAAAATTTGAACATAATTGATGCAGTAGTTTTCTGCATTGACTTTTATAACATTTTATTAGGCCGCCGTTTTGGATTTGTAGTAAAACATCTAATCTTTCTGCAAAATTTGTATAAAATAAATAAGCAGTTTTTTAGTAATAATTTTTTAACATTTCATATTGGATTTTTACCAAAATGTTATCACGTCATCCTCATATGACCTTTACTTTTTAACCAAAACTTGAAGTAAATAGGATAAGTAGTTCTTGAGCTTTGTCGCGGACAGATATACGGACTGACCTACAGAAATGAAAAAACACGTTTTTTTTGCAACTAGAATACTTTCCTCTTGCGAGGAAAGTAAAAAAAAAACGAGCGCTATAAGACAAAAATAGAATAGCCAATTGTCATATTGTTATTTCATGTAAATAGCTGAATTTAAAAAATAAAACATTTTATTTTAATTTTCAATATCCTAAATCTTAAATTCTAACCAGTTTAGAACATGTTTAGAACACATTTTTTACTTTTGGTTACCCAAAGAATCACCATTTAAATTCCTTTACCTCACAACACTTAAATAAAAATTGGCCAACCTCAAATGAAAATTAAAAAAAGGGGCGAAATCATCCGAAACCTTATAATTTTCCAAAATCGCAGCACCTTTCACCCTTCGACTATTACTCAATAAATAATAATACTTTAAGTTAGGTTAGCATATAATAGCATCTGATTAATTATTGGGAATATTTATAATTTAAATATTTTAATATAGTATAGATATATTCTATAATTATTTTAATTCTTTTAGGAAAAACTATTGTAACCGTCAAAAAATTACCTCAGAGACTTTCTTGTATCATTTTTGCTTCTGAGGATTCTCACATAACTTCTCCTAAATAAACGTTCTATTATACTGAACCAGATTGGTCAATACGCCATGTGACCCATAATAGGTGAATAAGGTATCTTCCACTGAACATTACAAGTCCCCTGGAAAAAGAAATCTAGCGGTTTACTTAGTGATTTAAAAACAATTCCAAACTGAAACAGCCATTTTTTGCAAACTCACATTGCCGCACCATAGTTAGATCAACTACAGCTCCTAGTTTCGTAATGTCCAAAATAAAGTAAATAAAACTTATTTATTAAATATTTAAAAAATCAATGTTCTCCTAATCTCACCGCACCTTTAGAGTGCTTCTCCTTGAAGTAAGGCGACATATAATTAGAATATTTGAACCATATCAACAATTAGAAGAAAAGCTTGGTGTCTAATGACAATTTTAATTGAATTAATCTCTGGGTTAAAATATTTTAATAATAAAGTAAATAAAACTTATTTATTAAATATTTAAAAAATCAATGTTCTCCTAATCTCACCGTACCTTTAGAACGCTGCTTCTTGAGGTAAAGCGATATATAATTAGAATATTTGAACCATGTCAGCAATTACACAATAATACATTAAAACACATGCTGTAGTGAAGCTAAGAAAAGCTTGGTGCCAAATGACAATTTTAATTGAATTAATTTCTGGGTTAAAATATTTTTTAGCAAATTAATTTCCTTAATGTTACAGTTTATTTTAGTTCCACGAACCGCTATGGGTTTTTAAGCCCCGCTGGTCACATGACCATCTATCATTCTTTGCTGTAGACTACTGTACTAATATACTATAAGGATCCCTGGTCAATGAAAGTGGAATGGTCTAACACGGCAGTGGGATGGTCTAATCCGAGGAGTAGTCGATCGGGGTTGTCATATCTGACTAAAACTCATGTTACTGGTGTAATCTGATCTGAGGTTTTGGGTATTTTAGCTTATATTTCACTATTTTGCAATAAAAATAATGTCTTTATACTGCTTAGAAACTAATACTGGAAAAACATTACTATTCTTTGTATGAACAGTTTATTGCAGCATGTTTAAACATATTTACCGTAATATAAATTGGTATAAATATTAAAGTTTCTGGCTAGGCTTGGCATCGTGGTACGATCGACCTTATATTGTGAGGTAATCTTGGCAGTGGCTAAATATGTAAATAATAAACCCTATTTTTATACATACTCCAAGGTACAAAGCAGCTTGAATTAATGTGGCAGGGGCAACAGACAAAGAACGATATTTAGTAGTAGTATTCCTGTGTTTGTCGCACTCGCAAGAACGAATTGGGTATTGTCATGATAATCGATGGATAAGTTATTGATTTTATTATATTTTTCTCTGGGCTATGGTCTTTATTTATGTTTGTGGTTTGATTCATTAGAAAAGGGGTTAAAATGTGTCCTGATAAATTCTGATGACATTTGCCTATTTGCAGTGCAGTTATAAAAACTAATTAACTTAATATGGTGTTTAATTAATATTTCAGGGTATATAGTACGGAACCTAATTAAAAATGCTTCTTGCAATAATTGTATAAATAACATACGTTTTAAAAATTCTAACATACTCATACTATCATCAGATCACTGTTACAACGTACCTATTGAGTCCTTTATTTTTTTTACAAATCTTATTACTCGTGGTTAGTTAATATATGCCTCAGATATTATTTTTTAAAGCATCAACTTCTGTAAAAAGCAATTTCAAGTATTTTTAGACACCGATAATTTTTATACTACAAAAACAAATATTAATACACCAATTCATAATTTTTCTTCCAAGATCCAGCTTTTCAAACCAATAGTTTAAGAGTTTTTAGCGAAGAATGTTATGAAAATCAAATAATTAAAAAAGTAATTGAAGTTTCTTTAAAATGTCGAATGTATTCTAGGTCAATTAATCTTAAGTGTCATGGGAACGCTGCAACTGTGTAAATATGTAGGTACTTGTATTTTTGTTTTTTGTAAACAACTATGTTGTGGTATGAACAGAGTTTTATTATTTTTTTAATGTGGGATAGGTTTGTTTCTAGGGAATAAGTATCTGTACACCTTTCCCTTTTCTACATGTTCCTGTTCACAACTCGATTCGTAACCACAAGTTTTTCAAAACGTTTTTTATTATATTAGAGCTAGTAATTAAAATTCCGAGAGCTGGGCTAGTTGTAAAAAAATTAAATAAACTAATTGGACTAAGTAGGCCTACCGTTAAAAAAAAAGAAATAAAAGCGGCCAAGGGTTCGAGAGGAATCGAGAATTATGTCAATTTTTCGGTTGTGCGTTAAATAAGTTGCGCAGTGTAGTAAGTTACGAATATCCTAAGCGAAGTCAACTGGAGTGTTGGTTTTAAATTTTCGCCACCCTTGGATTAGGTTCTTAAGAGGAGATCGGAGTGAATGTAAATTTTCCATTCTGCTACTTCACACAAATCACATAATATCTGCAGTTTGACAGGCTGATGTGTGTGATCGATAGAATCTTCAATAGACCTCATTAGATAAACTTTTTGAAAAAATACTTATTTTTCAATAATCTTAAAGGAGAAACAACATACTTTTACTTGAATCATTTTCCTCTTCGTCGGTAAGTATGACGTGGAAAAATTAACGCATTTTAGAATTTCTCGAATATCATCTTAAGATGTCTGGCTATATCGAATGCTTCTTTCCTAGCTCTATCTTTGTAACTAGGCTTCGAGCAGTCGCGTATGCCAACATACAAATAACTGTTTTAGTGTTAAATAATTGGTTATAAATAATTATGAATTATCTGACAAATAAACAAAAATAAAAATTTTACTGAAGTAAAAATTGTTACGCGTCACGTTGCTTTACTTTTCATTATCAAAAAGCGGCCTGTCATGGACAACTAAGTGTGAAACAATTTTTAATCGGTGAAAAATAAACAAAGGCCGAAAATCTGGCTTATGTACCAAAAAGTACGACAAATTTTAGTGTGTGTTAATGACAACACAGGTGCCTGTAAAAGTGAGCAAAACCGAGGAAAACCCGGGCACAGAGAGATTAATATCACAGTTAATAAAGTGTCACTGCCCGACACTGTTTTAATCTTGTATAACAACAGCCAAAGCACAGGAGGTAGTAGCAGTAAACGTTTTGTTTAATAATTGGCAATAATTAAAATAAGCAAGGAGATTTTCAAATTCGTAATAATGATAATAAATGAAATGATATAAAAAACCTTTTAAATGACAAACTTATTAAAATTCACTAAAAATTAAAGAAATAAACTTGTTTGCTTTTACGATGCAGGCGTAAAAATATTTAGTCTGCCATAGTATAAAAGACACGATGAAGCAAGATTATTTTTTAATTTTTAGTGCATTTCGATATAACTTTGTCATTTAAAAAGTATTTTTTATTATTATTGTATATTAAACATATTAGTCTTTTTTTAATAACTAAACGGACCCGCCTTTTATATTAAATACAGACAATAAAAATACCACCTATAATTACTAACAATAATATACACACAAGTCTAGTGTGATAGGAAAAACAGTGTAGTAGGTCGACTTTTCGCTTCTTGTTTGAAGTTTTTTTAAGAGCATTTTATTGCCTTGTCTAAAACATATATCTATATATATATATATATATATATATATATATATATATATATATATATATATATATATATATATATATATATATATATATATATATATATATATATATATATATATATATATTTGTTTTGTTAATATGTTATATATATATATATATATATATATATATAACCATATTAACAAAACGAACGATCATAATATCTTGGTTTTGAACAAATAATTAATTAAAATATTTTCGTAGTTACAGCAATTAAATAAAACAATTATAGCTTAAAGTAAACGACAATATTATTAACAGTAACATTTTGATAGGTCTGAATGGCAAGACCTATGCAAATTCTGCAATTATGAAAAGCTATTATCTCAGTTTTTTTTAAATTTATTAAAAACCTATGTATTTTCTTATACAGTGGATGGCTGAAAACATATAATTGTTTATCTACAAGTGCTATTTAAATTGAAAAATTTAGTGTTTTATTATTATTTACTTAAGTTATAATAAATTTCACTTAGATTTTGTAAGTCCTTTTTGTCAGTTACTGCAGAAAAATTATGTGATTTATGACATATAATTATACCAAAAGTTAAAGGTAAAAACGATTATTATATAAAATATTCTTTTTCTTTCAAAAAGTTTATTGACATGGTGAATATTCCAGATAATCATCAACCAATTTTACTGGGTTTAATTTCATTATACACAAACATTCCAAACGATTTAGTAACGGAAATTATCAAACATAAATGGAATTTAATTAAATAACATACGACTTTCTTGCAACGAATTTATAGAAGCAATAAACTTAACATAAATAATAATTATTTTTAATATAAAAATAACTTTTATCTACGTGACGGGCGGCCACGCCATGGAATCTCCAATATCGTTCACCATTGCACAGTTAGTAATGGATCACTTGGAAGAACAAGTCGTAGAAAACTTTCAAATTGTTTTTTCAAAAGTTTTTTAGATTGCCTAACTATAGTTCCATCAAACAAAATTTAAGACCTCAATAATAAGTTTAACAGCTTTTATCCACAATTACAATTCACTTTTGAATTAGAACAAAATAATAAAATAAATTTTCTTAATTTACATTGATTAGCGACAAAGATAACATTAAAACAAAATGGTTTACACCACCCAAACAGTCAAATAAAACAGTGTTATAATTGGACTTACTGATCGAGCTATTGCTCTCACTTCTCCAGAGTTTCGACCAGATACCCTAAAAAAGTTCAAGACAACGTAGAAAAAAACATTTTCATGTAAAACTATTAAAATGAATTTTCAAACAACATGCAAATTCTATAACAGCCAGAAACAGAATAACAAACATAGCATCACAAATAACACTAAATACATATCAATGCCATTCACAGATAGGTTGTCAGCAAAACTAAAACATTGTGTATTCAAATATGATATAATTTTATGTTATAAATTACATAATTTGTACATTTGTAGTTTGTAAAATTTGTACAAATAAAATTTCCAAAAAGAAAAATTCAAATGTCATTTATTCTGTGCCTTACATAAATCTTATGTCAAGACAGCAATTATTCTAAATTGGCAATTAAGGAAATTATTCATATAAAGAAAGATCATAATGTAGTGAATGACAAAAAGGACATACAAAATCTAAGTCAAATTTATCATAACTTAATTAAACAATAATAAAAAATTATAGAAAAAAAACATTAAATTTTTCAATTTAAATAGCACCTGTAGATAAACAATTATAATAATATAAGTTCTTAGCCATCCACTGTATATGAAAATACATAGGTTTTTATAATTTTAAAAAATTAAGATAATGGGTTTTTACTCGGGCTTTTATAATTGCGGAATTTAGAATAGATCTACGGAATATGTTTTTGGGGATCCTGTAGTGGCTACTTGTTTAAATCAATCTTTGTGATACAGAAAAGAGCCATTAGATATACGTATTGCATCAGACCTCGTGAATCTTGTAAACCAATTTTTATATCGCGAAGAATACTAACTTTACCATGTATTCTCATCTTGGAAACTGCATGTCTAATTTTTCAAAAACATCAAAACGAAATAAATGCACAGTAATTTTATTACGCGTCCTCCAATACCAATCTCCTCCTTAATCAAAAATTCTGTGATCTATAATAGTAAAAAAATGTTTAATCATCTCCCTATCCACTTAAGGGAAATTAATTGCATAATGAAGTTTCGCAGAACTACTAAAAGGCTGCTAGTTTCGAGGGCTTATTATTCTGTGAATGAATATTTTTTAGACAGGTTAACATAAGAATAACGCCAGCTTGTTTGTTCTTTGTAATTGTTGGGTCCTGTATTGTTTTATTCTGATGTTTATTTGCACTAATTGTCTTTGTCTTTATTGGTTTGTTAGTTCTATTATTTGCATTGTATTTGTTAAGTAATATTTTATATATACAAGTTTTACTACCTTTTGTTTCTCGTTTGTTATTAGTATTTCTATTTTATATTTTAACTAGTTCTATTTGACTACCATTGTAATTTAATTTAATTTATGCGAGACAAGCTATTCTTAGTTACTATTGTAAATGAATTTATTTATATTTTTTTTTCTTTTTTCTCCGGTTTAGTTGATTGTAAAGACTTGTAGTTTGTATGCTTTGTCCATAAGAACTTTTTGTACTTTTGACAATAAAGCTATTGATTGATTGATTGATTGATTGATCTTGCCCATCGGTTAAAACATTCAGAACTATAAAAATGTTAGTGTAAATAATATTGTTGTATCCAAGATACGGTAAACATGAAATTTTATTTTAATTACTTTAAGCTATAATTGATTCATTTAATTGTTGTAACTACGAAAATATTTTAATTATATATTTGTTATAGTTAGGTACTCTCAAGGGTATTATGTATGTTTCTATTGTTAACTACATTTTAAAAGTTTTCGTATGTCTGTTTGAAAGGTATACTAACTCATATGTTATGTATATTTTTTTTAAAACGGCAACAAAATGCTCTTGAAAACGTAGAAAATTTGTATTTCGACGCATAAACATAAGAAAAATTGAATATGTAATATTTCAATAATATATATTATGTTCGATATAATTTTCTTCAAAATAGGTCTTTCCAGAGCCATAAAATGTTGAGCAATTACTTGATTCCTTATATCTGGTCTCCTTACATTTCTTTGACTCTCTTTTAATGCTTTTGCTTCTCCATAGCGCCTTAAGGGAGCAGTTGCAGTCAGTTAGCATTGAGAAAATATCGCGTAAAATGACCAAAAATAGGTTGTTTTCTGTGATAGTCTGCGAAGTTATAAAAAGGAATTTGACGATAAGAGTTTAACACATATCTTCTAAAACACTTCTAGATTAAATTGAGTATGTTGAATTTTTCATTTTAGCCTTTAAAAGTAAAAAAAAATCTGTTTATATGTCTAGTAGTTTTTCGAAAACAATAGCGGTACTAACTTTGAGCTTTTCTATGCTCAGAAGTAATTTCGTCAAATTCCAAAATAATCAAATTGGAGAGCATACATATAGGTACATTTCTGAAAAAAAATTGATCCGAAAAACATAGTGGTTTGTTTCCAAACTATCACCAAAGATAATTACTAAAATCTTGGAATATTTTTCGGAGAATATGTTAGGTTGGCAATTGCAGTTGGTAACAGGTAAAGTTTGAACCCCTACCGCAAGAGGTCGGCCCAAATTTTTAAATATTTTCTAATGGAAAGGAAAGCGCAATGACGTCAAAGAAAATGGAATTCCGATCGCGTGTTGTCAATGACGTCAGATAAATAAACATTTATCTCTCGCATGGTCTTTCGTTTATTTTTTATCAGATTCTATGGTTTTTCTTTTAAATAACATTTAAAATATTTTAATACATATCATGTTGGAAAAACTAAGTCATCAGTAGATTTGGGCAATTGGAAGAACATAGTTTTTTAAACAATATTTGTATTTTAAGGGAGAAAATCGATCTTTCCTTGAACTATGTGGGATATTAAGGAAGAGGAATGTATGTTTAGGTCATATCTTAGTTTGTTACGGTAGGTTCGTGTAAGAAATTTTAGTTTTATCTTTTTCTTTAGTTGATAAGAATTCACACCGTTATTGGTTGTTTTTTGTCATGTAACATAAAAAAAATCAATCAAACTATTCTTAGTGGCAAAAAATTATGCCAAATACTAAATTTTGGAAAGGATTTCTTATCTCAAAATTGTTCTATTCTAAAAAACGGAAATATATAGATTTATTTGACCCTACGCAAAGAAAATGAATGGATGATTCATATAGGTATTTAGTAAATTATACCTAACTGGACATTTAATATCAAAATAAACAAGTTTATAAAATTTACTGCTTGCCTTTAAACGTCCTCAAATGTTTATCATTTTTATATCGGGTATGCAAAATAGTCCATTGTATAAAAAACAAAACACGCCTTGAGCGGGCGAAAACCCTTCTCCGTCAAACTGAAAAAAATAGGAAAAGTTGTATAGAATTTAAAAGTAAAGTAAGTACCTAAATGTGCTATAATTCTGCCATAGCACAAAACATGAATAAGCACGTTGTTTCTACTCTTTACTCTTTTTTTTGCAAAATTACAAACAGCTTTTTGTGAACTATGACAAATTATTTTAGCATAAATTAAGCACTGAAATTTATTAGTCATGAAATGTTTTCAGGTATATCTGGGTAGAAGAGTGTTTTTTTCTTTATTTTGATTCCCACTTCTACAATTTGTTATAAAGGTCAGAAAAAAATAAACTACAAATACAAAATTTTAAAAAATATCCCCAAAATTCCAAACATATTTAGTCTCGTTTGAAATCTTAGAATTGCAATGTCAGTAAAATGAAAATTGTTGTACTAATGGTTTAACTTCTAGTCTAAGCAGATAAAAAAATTGTTCTGCTTTTACAAAAATAAAAAATTGTTTTGCAAGTTTCTGCTGGGATGTTTCTACCTTCTGATAGGTCTAAAAGATAGCAAGAGAAAAAGTTTGAATATAAAGTTTTTTCTTTTATAAATATTGAAGATGGATGAGAAAATATAAAAAACTCTGTTTGCGGGTTAGTAATTTATTAGGAAATAATAGCATTTACATAAATAGTATTTATATATTACAATATCATCATATACATTTTTAAGATTAGGAAAATAGTATCTATCTACAGTAATAATGATTTATTGAAGAAACCAATAGATCTTTTATTTTATATAAAATGTAGTTGCTTAGTTGCTAACAGAACGAACTAACTATATTTGTAGTCTAATTAATATATTTAAGCATTGATTAGATTAAAAAAAAAACAATAATTAAAATTATGTGCTCGAGTTAGTTAAAATATAAAATAATTATGTTTTTATTTTTGAACTACATATATAACTAAATGTAGAAATGAATATATTTTTTATTGGTATCCCTAAATTACTAAACTAAATATTCCTAACTTACAAATCAGTAATTATCTTTTTTTTTTGCTTACAGCATTTAAATAAATAATATGTAAGATAACATTTTAGTAGCAATTGAAAGATATTTATTGTAGTTTGACTGGGTATTCATGAGTATGCTATCAAACTGTGGAACATATACACTACAAATGATTAGTAGGTATATTAAATTATATAATTCTGAGAATAGTTTGACTTTCTTATATGTCGTGTAGTGTAGAGGTAACATTCAGCCTATTCTGAATGGATTTAAGTTAAAACCTCCATACCCCAACACAAAAACAGCCAAACTCTTAGATTATATGTATATATATATATATATATATATATATATATATATATATATATATATATATATATATATATATATATATATATATATATATATATATATATATATATATATATATATATATATATATATATATATATATATATATATATATATATATATATATATATATATATATATATATATATATATATATATATATATATATATATATATATATATATATATATATATATATATATATATATATATATATATATATATTTCTTGGGCATAGGTTAACTCATTGAAAAGTAAAACTATAATTCATATCGACATTTCACTCATTATATTGAGCTTTCTTAATTTTTTTCTTGGAACCATGTCAAAATAATTATCTTGAGAAAGCTCAATATAAAGAGCGAAACGTCGATATGAATTATAGTTTTACTTTTCAATGAGTTAACCTATGCCCTAGAAAATAATTATCAAAATATTTGTATATAGTTCCAAAGAAAAAAACACGAAATATTTATATATATATATATATATATATATATATATATATATATATATATATATATATATATATATATATATATATATATATATATATATATATATATATATATATATATATATATATATATATATATATATATATATATATATATATATATATATATATATATATATATATATATATATATATATATATATATTAGCTATTAACTGGAAACACAACATACAAACAATACACAAGCCACAAACAACTATAGGTAAACTACTCGGAAACCCAAAAGATAAATTCAAACTGGAAAACCACGGAGTGTACGGTGTGTTCCGTCGTAGGGCAAACTAACGATTCGAAGAGTTTGGCTGTTTTTGCGTTGGAGTATGGAGGTTTTAACTTAAATCCATTTAGAATAGGCTGAATGTTATCTCTACCCTACATATATATACACAATGTATATACAACTTTGCATCAAGCTTAACATACTTTCGAGAAGCAATTTTAATTTTTTTCCATTATATATATATATATATATATATATATATATATATATATATATATATATATATATATATATATATATTTATATATAAGAAATTAATATTATGTTAAGGTTACTAACAGAAAACTCTTTTTTTTTAAGTTAGACAATTATTATTTTTCTAGAATTTTCAAAAATCAGGAAAAAGTTTAAAAAAATATTGGAATTTTTGACCAAAATTTGGTATGCATATGTAAAATTAAAAAATAAACAACTTTTCTTAATACAACATTTTCATATTTTAGCAAATAAGACTATTTTTCTGTAATTTTTTTAAAGAAATGTCATTTTTGACAGGTTGGAGATAAAAATAATATTTTAGTTTGCTTTAATATAATTTAAAGATTATCTTTTGAAAGAATAATTATATTACCTGATAATAATAAACGTGATTTCTTTTTATACTATATTTAATGTTTAGTCAAGTACTTAATATGTAAAACGTCTAAATAAACAAATAAAATTTTGCGAATTTAATAGTTATAATAAAATGTGTTTTACCATCAGGTGTAGCAGCTAAGTGGTTAAATTCTTCATAAATAAAACTGGCAGGTTCCTTGATTTTTGCATTTGATCTTGACTGTGCAAATTTCTGCCTTGCAACGCTCTCTTTTTGCTTTCCATAAAGTGTATAATCGGTTTTAAAATGCCTTAGATTTATAATGGAACTGACCAGGTATCGCAGGAAGTGTTATGTCGCCTTTTACATACTGTGCCAAATACTGAACCTGTTAATATGTATTTTCTTATTTCTCTATAAAATGGATGATCCCACTGCCCAACTGTATTTCTTTCCTCTGAAGTAACCTAGAAAAATGTTCATATATTTAAAAATATTAGGGCGCATGTAATACACCAGAGTATTATATAGAAGTATAAATGAACAAAGCCTAACAGAAAATGAACACTATGCAAAAACATACTCGCAAAGAGAGATGTGCCTACTCAATACATAAATGCCATTCAGTTGTCTTACTATATTAAGTTGCCCCAGAATCTTAATACTCTATATAATATATTTCTAAAAATAGTAAAAACTATAGACTTTTGTGTTGTACCTCCCACTACTATTACAACCAGTATAAGTAAAAATGAACCAAGCCTACAGAAAATGCAAGCTATACAAAAACATAGTCACACAGGAAGAGGTGTCTAAATTTTTTCTAAATCAATACATATATTGCTGCCCTTCAGTCTAAAATTAATGATGGTCAATGTAATTCTTAAGGAGGCAATGTCTAAAGTAAATCCTATAAAAACCAACTTGAGCTACTGCAATCAATGTATTAAATACTATTTCACTTAATTAATTAATAATTTTGCTTCATTTTTTTTTCTTTAATTTCTGCCTTGCGCGAGTCACTCCAATGCATACCAAAAACAAGCTTAACACTGGATGGAAGTTACAAAATGAAAAACCTAATATCATTGAGATCTATTAAATATAGAGTAAAGAGAGAACAAAAAAGACGCGTTTCAAAAAACTATAGTTTTAATCTCTTGATCTAAACAAAAATAAAAACTTTTTATAAACCGTTGGCATACTTTACTTTTTCTTTAATATCAATTATGTTGCCCTTCCCCAGACGCCATTGAAATGGATAATTATAATCCCAATACTTTCAGCCCCTTGTCATCCAATCAAACTTGCAATGCTTGACCAAAATATACGTGAAATATATTTAAGATATCTATAAAAAATTATTTCTTTTTATTAAGACCCTAAGATTAGCCTGTATCTCAAAGACAAAACAAAACATAGACTATAAGAAACATGTTTATTGTTTTGTGTCTTCTCAAACAGTCTCATGTTATATATATATATATATATATATATATATATATATATATATATATATATATATATATATATATATATATATATATATATATATATATATATATATTATATATATATATATATATATATATATATATATATATATAATATATACAGTATTTTTGCTGTATAATTAACTGATTCATTATTACATTATTATAAACTGGATTTACTAATAATGGTGATGTGGTGAATTATATAAGTGTCAGTCTTCTTATATGTAGCTAGAATTTTTTTCACATCGTCAAACTATATTTCTCTTCATGTGAACCCCTTCCCTACAACACATATTTTAACGGCCTATGCCAAGACAAATTTTTACTTTTTAAATGTGGTTGTAAAACAGTGCAACCAAGTGCCCAAAATTATGGAATAATGTCTCTACAGCTAACACCTTACATTTTGCCACCTTGCATTGTGTACCCTTACAAAACTTGTCCGGACAAACACCACTTGTGCATGCATATTCTTTTTTTTTATTGTGACATCTCATTTTGTCAGGGTTTTAGTATCCACTGGAAACCTTTAAAACATTTTTTCGTAATTCATTTTGGCACATTGTATTAGGAATACTTTTACAAATATGTGACTTTCAAATATTTTACTGAAATGGTATGTTAATCAAAGATCTCTTAATTTATTCTCACAAAGATATCCCTGGAGACCTCGCTGGAGACTCATCTTGGAACTTTAAACTCTCAACATCATTACCACGCTTCTTTGCAAAACTGGTTGAATATGTGTGGCCTTTGTTAATATCATCCCTACAATAAAAGATGCATACATGTAGTTGAAACTGTTGTAATATTAGCTGAAATATTAGGGAACTATATTTATTTTTTTTTTCTTTATAAATATCTTTGGTATGTCCAACGTGCTATTATATCTTAACAACATGGTAAACTGACTGGTATACATATGACACTTATATGGTAATGCCCAGGGCATACACTTTTGTTTTTGAGGGAACCAAATGAGGCTCCAAAAACAGAGAGGGCAGTGAAAGAAAAAAAATGATTAAGATTTTAAGACATACATTTGAAGTGAAAAAATTGAAATAATGAACTAAGATTCCAAAAAATATATTTTATTATAAAAATATATTTATTTTACTTAGGATAACTTTAAACAAATATATAAGTAATATTTATAAAGTAGTAAAAGTAATCAAATCAATAAGACACTACATTTTTTGGAACATTAAATTGATTAGTTAATATCTAGGTGATACAAGTTGTAGGATATTTTTTCTTGTTTGCAGTTTTAAGTGCATACTTAAATCATGCGTCTTTAAAGCCTTTCACAAATTTGAATAATTATGTCTGAAAAAATATTAAAACATGTTAAGTTATTTATTACATTGCGCTTTTGACTCTACATATTTAAAATCCTAAGTTCAATTGTTTTTGAGATACTGACATTTGAAAAATGATAATTTGATATTTAGAAAGGCTGTAAAATCTAAATAATTCTACTTAGAGCAGAAATTATGCACTCCTACCTCGGTTTTGTATGGTCGTCCGTGTGGTCTCATAAGAGAATTCTGTACGAAGAAACTTGTTGGTAAAGGTGAATTTATTGATTTTTTTTTATCAGAGAAACTGTTTCTTCTATTTAGACTAAGAGCTGATGCTATAAGAAAGACCTTCGGAAAGACCTTAAAAATCTAAGCATGTAATAAAAAAAAGATATTATACTTAATACCTGGGTACAAGCCTGCCTGATGAGGGTAGAGGCCCAAAAATCATGATCGCAGGAGGCTACCCTGTGACATAATCGAAAGCAATTCTTCATGTAGGCCGTTTTGCACCTGCAGAAATTATATATTTCTGTTATTCTACATATATCTTTTCCGGCCAAGAACTTTTCATAAACATATGTGAAAGCGCATTTTTATCGATTTTTCGTATCTATTATCTGTCTAAAATGATTATTCAATCTTCATTGAATTTGTGTAAAACTTAAAGGTTCCATATATCTTTAGGCAGTTGTGTTGTAGGCCAGATTTCTTAGCATGAATACTTTTTTCTTGAAAAATGGATTTAATAATAAACATGTTTTAATCCTATTTTTTTTTTTTCCTATGATATTTGTTGACTTGCACACTGCCTTAACAAATAAAATACCAGTTCTGGATGGCACAATTTCGTTCAAGTTGATAAGAAATACGACAATACAGAGTAATACTAGTAATACCTGGAATTATGAACTAGAAACAATCCTGTATTAAAAAACATGCCAGTTAAAAAAAAAAGAGGAATACACATTTGGATGCCTATTTACTTTACTTATTTTTGTTACATTTTAGAAATATTTTTAAATAAAACGCCAATTTCTTTTGGGTTTTGAATTTTGTCCTATATTCTAGCTATTTGTATGTAGGTAGTATCTTTACTTGTTTTTGAGATTTTGACTTCTGAAAATTTGTATTTTCATATTTGGAGAAGATGAAACATCACAAAACAGATCTCGCTTATTACAAGAGATAGAAAAATGGTTAAGTATGGAAAGTTTTAGACAATTTCGTTACAAGCCTAATAGCACCTGCAGGCGAATTCTAGCCATTATGTTCTTGAGATATTAAGAAACGAATAAAATATTGCATTTTTAAAATTATGCAGTAACTTTGTTAATCCTAAAATTTTTGTAAAGTTGTAAACATATTGCCAAAGCATTTTTTTGTCTAACATTTTATCGTGCTGTCATATTTTGAATCTGATGTTTCGTAAACGATGGGCCATCATCAACTTTTAAATACACACCTGGATTTTTTAATTTGTTTTGTAACAAACATTTGTATTCCAAAATCCAATGATGAAATGCACTCATACATTAAAAGTATTTAAAATTTGAGGAACTCAAGGTTATCCCCTCTCTCTCTCTAAAACATTGTCTCTTATGGGAAAATCTTAAATATGTGCTGTCCAAATATTAAGTCTGTTAAATTATTAGTTTAGGAGAACAAATGCTTGTTAAAAAAAATTACATAAATTACCAAGCTTGTAAAAAATGAAAAAAAAAGACTGTCAATTTTACAAGATATTACTATAAATTATATTTTTTCAAATGGGCAATTCTGACTATTATATGTCCCTCAAATGGGTCTTTTCTTGCAGATTATCATTATATCTGGTTTGATACCTTTTTATTCATCCACTCCACTATGTAATAGTGTTGTTCGTCTCTCACTAACACACTGCCTCATATGGTTTTTCTTAAATTGATCGAGTGTCTTTGAAGATAAAGTTATCAAACCAGATATTATATTTATAATCTGCAAGAAGAGTTTCATTTGAGGGAAATATAGCATAGAGTGTGTGCCGAGGTGTGTCCGATTTAAACAACACAACTTATGGTGATATCTTTTAAAATTAATAGTCTTTTGTTTTTCTAGTAACCAGAAAAAAAGTTTTAAGTAACCCTACAATTGGTTTTTTGTTCACTCTGATAAGTTAAAAAGTAAAAAAGTTATTAACTTTTAAAATGCTATCAAGCTACACTGATCACACTGTACATACATAAATACAGTAACATACATTAGTACACTAAATTACTTGAGAACTGAAAACTAATATCCCCAATTTTTTTCTTACTTTTCCAGTGATTCAGGAATCTGTACATTTTTGGTCAAGATTGAGAATATATAAAAGGTCAATTTTTATTTGTTTGTAGATACAAGACTAAGATATTTAATATGTTACATATGCATAGCCATGCGCAAGAATTATTTTCTCACTAGAAAGCAATGCCTTAGTAAATTAAGTACCGATAAACAGTTGCTTCCTAATAATTTTCTCTTTGTGATATGATAACTGTGGGGGTATACGCTGTTAAAGCCTGCTACTGGCTGCAACAGCAAAACTTTCTAAGTGGAAGTCACATAAAAAGGATCAATATAATATTGATAACTAAAAGCTTTATTCTTGCACAGATTATCATGGATCCGGTGACTTAAATTGCATTAGCCACCATTATGAGACTACCACTATGAAAGTATTAGTGTTGCATAAAAAGTGTCTAATTTTATGAGCTTTTAATTTCTACCACTATAACAGGAAATAAGTTTTTGTACCTACCAAATTACTATACTCTTGAAGGTACACTATCTTTGTTAAAAGTTAAAATATAAAAATTAATCCTACAAAACATATTTAAATTTTACAAATATAAAAACCATAGTTATTTATGTGAATTTCACAGAGAATTCACCTCATGTATAAAAATATCAATATGAAATAAAAATGAACCAGAAAATTCTAAAAGAATCGTGTTGCCTAGGTACCTATAAAAAACACATTTATTAGTTTTATTTATTTTCATCATTGTTCGAAAAAAAAATAAAAAAGTTGGGCTATTTTAACTTTCAAACAAAAGGTGTGTACTTCAGAAATACATCCACCATGTACCTTTTAAAAAATTACAAAAACTTGTAAAAAATATTTGATCAAGGTGATCAATATTTTACAATTGTCTAAACAAACTCAAAATCGAGCAATGTGCCTTATTTTGTATTTTCCCAGGATTCTCATTGCAAAATTTTTTGTCGAGGTCTTGCTGCTCTCGTATTTTTACGCCCTTTAGCACTCATTACACATATCCTAATTACACAGATAACACAGAAATTCATAAAGAAAGCTAGACTGATGAGAAGTTTAAAAAACGACGTTTTAAAAATACAAGTACTAGTCATTTTAAAACACACCTATAATAAATAAACAGGCAATTTTCAACCCAAGACTCAAGCTATCATAAAATCATGTTCATAAAAATATAAGGAAACCAATATTCCCGGTATTTAGATATTAAAAAACTTGTTTTTATCGGCAAACACCGAAATGTGCCGAATGTCGAAAGGCCCTGCAATTATTACTTCGGCTAGCTGATAAAAAAACAGTCAATAGAGGATATAATAAATATTAATCTGTAAAAGAGGTATTCTTTAACAGCATTCTCTCGTTTTATTTCATTTCGCAACAAAGATAGATATATCAACGAGGAAAGAAATACATGCAATGTGCAATATTTTGAATTTTCTATCAAAGGAATGTAAAACTCATAGTTATTTGCTTGGGATGGAGGGGATACCACAATGTTGCGTCACTGTTAAGCGTTTTCTGAGGTATTTGAATTTTTCCGTTAAAAGTGAAACTACTTATTTGCATAGTATTTGATAGATATTATGTAATATTTGTACATAAATATGGTATAACATTAAATATTGAACGTGTTAATTTATTTATATGGCCTTTTTTGGAAAAAATTAAAAAATAATCGGATTCCAACATTGATGCGTCATCTACAGAGTTTGAGGTATGAGTTCGAAAAATGAACACGAGAAATTTTATAGCGTGGATTTGCACTCTTAAAATTGATAAAATTTATGCACTGAAACGCGTATCTAAAAATAAACAACAAAAATCTATGTATTCTCAAGGATTTTCTCCAGTTTTGTATAATAATTTAAAATTTGTAACTGGTCATCAAATGAATATTTCATTTTTTTAAATTAATTCAATGGTGCTAATTCGTCAAAAATAAAGAACTTTGTCAGAATTTTTTGAATTTTTCTTTATCATAATAACGCTCATGCTTAAATTTGAAATAAATTAGGTCTCGTGTCTGTACTGAATTAAGGGTCATACCTTTTAATAGATCCTTAAAGAAAATACACTTTGAGCAGTTATTTTAACAAAAATTAGGAGTGAAATAAATCTAGGTTTCCAGGTTTTTTGTTTTTAATACAAATAATTTTAAGTAACGGTAGAAAAAATTATTAGATATTAATCAGATTATTATTCTTTTAATTATTTTGCCTTTTTTGTAATTATATATGTATTCCAAATCGACATTTGGTTATCTAATGGGTAAAATGTATTTTCCAAATTATGAAAAAGTGTAAGTAAATTTTCTGGCTCTGAAAAACGTTTAACTAGCGTTCTGAGCCTCTCCTCATTTGAAACGTGTGGACCATTCAGATTTTTAATCATTTGTGTGGTGTGTATAGTGTATAGTATAGAGATTTTATTTTAAACTATTTGAATTTATTAAAGATTTTTACCTATATCCTATATTAAATATATCTAAAATTTATAAAAGGATTATATACTACGTAGTTCAAGCACTTAAATAAATACACTTACCTCCTAATGTATCTTTTTTTAATGGGTTACCCCACAAAATACAAAAATGTGTACCTAACTGATACCAATAATAATAAAAGTAAAGTAAAGTAATGATATCGATCCTAAATTCGGTTGACAAACCATTTCAACTATGGTTTAATTTTATAAAATTATTGTTTAGAGAACTGTGCAAGCATGCACACAAAGCAGATCTAGAAGGGCACAAATGAATGTGTTGGAACGAACCTGATAAATGGCTATATACCCGGCTTGTTTAGCTGTTGGATAACTTTTACTTTTAAATAAGTTTCGAAAATATGTGTTTTTTTGATTAATAATAAATTGGAAGATCATGACAGGAAGTTAACGAGAAAAACTAAATAAAAAAAAGATATTCTTTACAGCCGTAATAAAACCTAATAACAGCTTATTCATTTATAGGCGTTAGTCCAGCAACAGATTTTTAATTGTAAAAAAAAACGCATTTAAATTTGAAATGTCTTGCTACACAGGTCGGTACATTGGTAGTGATTAAATTTCACAAAATCTAGTTTTTAAAAGAAAAAATATGTTTATCCTCAGTAGCTAAATCAAAATTATTTTTTAATGACTGGATTGCTTCGGCCGATACTTGATGGAAATTCATAACCAAGATATGTGGCACTAATACTCGATCACGGCCCTTCTCTACCACAATTTTTCGGAAGGTGCTTTCTTTTAGTATAGCTTAGCAATTATCTTTTCACGACGTAGTAAATACATTTTGATTTGTTACTGCTCATTAGATAGAAGCCATAAATTATAACGGACAATCGAGGCTAATCTTTAAAAGCAAACGTTCATTTTCGCGAAGCAAAAATAAAAATATCTCCCTACTTTTAATAGTAAAATACGGAAAAAGCAAAAAGGCTTCGCGCCATATCTCTCCTATACGTGTTTGCTTTTTGCGGCACATAATCTGGCCATAAAACTACTTAAAAAAGTCATCTTTGTCGCGAATCGCGCCCGCCGCATACCCGAAAAACGCTACAGGCGCTAAAAAACGACCCAAAACAATTTCTCTACTTTGCCTTGCATGCAACATAAAAGCAGTACAAGCATTTAGTAGTCTGGGGTTTTACGTACAACCCTTGTGTGATCTTAACGTAAAAAAACTTTATAACAAATCCTAATCTCCCGAAACCAATGAAGATAATATTCAAGGGATTCATGACTTTAAAAGACCTTTAAGTAAAATGAGACTCTACGCACATGGTGCTCCCACTGCAGTCTTTATAAAAGAGGACGGGAGATAGTCCAATTCATAAACGACACCAGCCAGCGAGATGTCCAATTTTATGATTTTTAATATACAAACTTATCTTCCAGACTAAAATTTTCTTGAAAAACAGAAAAATATTTTTTTTTACCAAATTTGACAGGTTCTCAAAAAAGTGAGGTAGAAGAAACGGATTGCGGATTCGGGTTCGGCAGGTAGTCAATAAGTTTTACCTATCTTGCCCTATAAACAAAGCCACCAAGTATTTTTTTTCGATTTTCTAAAAAATTTTTAAAAACGATTAACAGTTCATCGTACAAACTTTTTTGTGGTAACTAAAGTTAAGTAAATCGATGAAATAAGACTTTTTTATTTAAAACATTTTTTGTATGTAACTTTAAGATTTTTAAAAAACAACCTACCAGATGTCAAAACTTGGGCAATATAGAGAAAAACGGGTTCCGGGTCCGTGTTCAGCGGGTTAAAATAGCATTTACAAAAATTTGTCTGTTGAAAAACTATGGGCGTGGCCGGTTAGCTTCTACTATTTTCATTTTGACAAGAATATATGAAAATGAATTAATTCAATTTGAGTGAATATAATTTATAGTATTCTGGCATATTTAATTGGGCAGAAATATGAAATTTTCCTTTTCATGAATGCAAATGATAAACCTATTATCTACGTATGAAAAGCAATGATTTGGTCAGTCTACTAAAATTTTATTTTCGAAGATTTTAATAAAGATATTTACTTCTACACCGGAAGAAATCCAATAGTATATAGTATATAGCGACGTACGCTTGATAATAAGTTTTTTGAAAATTAAAATAGATTTGAGTCGACTATTCGCACTCGTCTTACAAGTTCAATAATTACTGCAGCCATGTTCATAAACGTTGTTGATTCTGCCAAATATTCTAACATTATGGTGTGGCGTTCTTGACTGGATATCAAATCTGACATCGCTATTAGGTTCCATAACTTTTACTGTTCATCAAATATTTCTAAAAAAAAAACGGTAAATATCCTTTTCCCGGAACTTCCTTCGTTATGAATCTTTCCTTTAATTAGGAATAGTGAAACCCAATTTAGTTCAGTGCATAATCATTTAGTAACACATATATAATATTTTTCCAAACACTTTTATTGGGTGCCATTTTGTTCGCCATGTCATATTGGATTTCTACCAATATTTTACCAGTTTCCACCTATGCCATTTTTCGCGTTGATTAAAAAAAATTATTCGGCCGCCATTTTTTTCCGCCATCTTGAATTCGTTCTACAGCTTTACCAGTTTATCTCTATCAGAATTAAAGCTTGTATACTTTTTGAAATTAATCTAAGAGTAGCGTTTCAAGCCGATTAATATGTTTTATTAGGTCCCCATTTTGAATTGCTATCTTACCAAAATGTTACTAGTTCATTCCTATGTTACACTTATTCTTTTTTTGTACACAATTTGAGGAAATTGGATAATTAGTTTTTTTAGTAAGCCGTCATCTTGTTCCGACATATTCGGGTTTTACCTAAATATTACCAGGTCATAACTTTAAATTTTGACTAAAATTTGGTGTCACTCTGATGAGTAGTTTTTAAGCTATGCCGCGAACTGACATATTTCTATTTAAAGAGTTATTTCCATTTAAAAAAATTATCTAGATCACTCTATACATATTTAAACCCACTAGTATCATAAACGTTGTTGATTCTGCCAAATACACTAACATTATGGTGTGGCGTTCCTGACTGGATATCAAATCTGACATCGCTATTAGGTTCCATAACTCTTACTGTTGATCAAATATTTCTAAAAAAAAACGGTAAATTTCCTTTTCCCGGAACTTCCTTCGTTATGAATCTTTCCTTTAATTAGGAATAGGGAAACCCAATTTAGGATCAGTGCATAATCATTTAATAACCCATATATAATATCTTTTCAAACACTCTTATTGGGTGCCATTTTGTTCGCCATGTCATATTGGATTTCTACCAATATTTTACCAGTTTCTACTTATGCCATTTTTCGCGTTGATTTAAAAAGAATTATTCGGCCGCCATTTTGTTTTTTTAGTATCTTAAATTCGTTCTACAACTTTTATTAAGGCTTGTATACTTTTCGAAATTAATCTAAGAGTAGCTTTTCAAGCCGATTTTTTATGTTTTATTAGGTCCTCATTTTGTATTGCTATCTTACCAAAATGTTACTAGTTCATTCCTATGTAACACTTATTTTTTTGTACAAAATTGGAGGAAATTCGATAATTAGTTTCTTTAGTAAGCCGCCATCTCGTTCCGGCATATTCGGTTTTTACCAAAATATTACCAGGTCATACCTTTAAATTTGGACTAAAATTTAGTGTCACTCTGATGAGTAGTTTTAAAGCTTTGCCGCAAACTGACATACAGACAGATAGACCGACGGAATTGATAAAAATATTTTTTGGGATTTAGGGACATTAAAACCTAAAAATATGTAAAACCTGAGAAGGTGATTTTTTTCACGATAATAAATATTTTCTTTGTCCGCCATTTTGTTTCGCTCTCTTGAATTAGTACCACACAATTAGTTATGGCACACCATTTGAAATCAGTTTATTTTTTATTCATTCCAAAATTTTACCAGTTGATTCCTCCATAATACCTGATTTTTGTGCAAAATTTGAGATAAATTGTATAAGCTGTTATTTAGTAATATTTTTTTAACATTTCAATAGGATGCCATCTAGTTCCGGCATATTGGATTTTTACCATAATATTATCATCCTCATATGATCCTTAATTTTTGACTAAAATTTGATGTCAGTCTGATGAACAGATTTTAAACTATGCCTCGAAATGATAGAAAGACAGACAGACTGACGGAATTACATATTTTTTGGCATCAAGGGGCGCTAAAACCTGAAAAAAACCTGAAAATATTTAAAACGTGAGAGGGTGATTTTTTGTCACGATTAAAAATATTTTGTTTCGCCGATGTTTTGTTTCGCCAAATAGAGTTAGTACCGTGGTTTTACTGGTTCATCTCTATACGACTATTAGTTATGGCATACAATTTGAAATCAGTCAATTAAATAGTTTTTCCAGGCTGAATTTTTAAATTTTTTATCAAGCCGTCATTTTGTTCCGCCATCTCAGATTTGTACCAAAAATTTATCAGTTGATTCCTACATGATACTTAATTTTTTTTGCAAAATTTTAGGTAAATTGGACAAGTAGTTTTTTCGTAATAATTGTTTTAACATTTCATTAGGCCGCCATTTTGTTTTGCCACATTGGATTTTTACCAAAATGTTACCATGTCGTCCGCTTATCATCTTTAATTTTTGACCAAATTTTGTAATCAATCGGGTAAGTAGTTTTTTAGTTATGCCGCGAACAGGCAAACTGACAGACAGACCACGGAATTGAGAAAACATGTTTTTCGGCATCTAGGGACCCTCAAGCGTAAAGATCTGAAAAATCTCGGAGAGTGATTTTTTCACGAGTACAATACTTCCCTCTTACGAGAAAAGTAAAAACTGATAAAATACTTCTGTTAAAAATTTGGCTTATACGGGCATAGCGTAAAAATTATAAATTTACTACTATAGATGGATCTAATAGCGATGTCATACTTGACGTCCAGTTAGGATCGCAGGGCCATATGGTTAGAATATTTGGTCGGATCAACAGTGGTTATGATACTGATATGTACACATTCTAACGAATTGCTTATCAGTGGTACGATAGTATCACTTAAGCTATATGTTAGATATCCAGAGGTGCGAGTACACCGCTTGTACCATAACTTTTACTGTTGATCAAATATTTCAAAAAAAAAAAAAATATTTCACATTTAAAAAAAAACTCATAGAATACTTCTGTCATTGCTCTTCGCGCTAGTTAGGGTCTTATCTTTACAGTCATCGAGTTATTTACGGTAACTTCCAAGTAAACCAACACGTTTGTATCTAGGGACGACCAATATAGGAGATATGGGGTTTTAGGCTTATTATGATTTTCAGGATCTACAATAATAATTTTAGCTTTGTGTAGTTCACTTCGAGACTGTGTTGAAAACTGACGTTTTCCAAATCTTGAATTTCCTCTTCGCTTTTTGCAATAAGAATAGTGTCATCGGTAAATCTTTAATTTCTCATTTTAATATCCCTCATTTTTAAACCGTCATGCCAGCCTTCAAAGACCGCTCTAATAACAGATTTGCTGTGGCTGTTAAAGAGTAGATGTTACTGAATCCAGTCCTATCTCACCCCGTTCCGCACAGCACATAGTTCTAATGACTCTAGCACCCGAACTATTCCCATCACACAACCCAAAAACAAAAATGACTTGGTGTTAGTACTAAGTAGTACTCTCCACCGTCCTATTTTACATTATCCAAAAAAAGTCTTTTGACAGTATACAAAGCACAAATACACCAGGACCTTGTAGACGTAATATATTTCATCATAATAATATTAGTACTATTCTTGCAGGCTTAATTAAACTTACACCAACGTATATCTTTTTTAATAGGTTTTTTTTTATAAATAAAAATTGACTGAAAAAAGCCAGTCATGAGATCTCCTCTATAACCGGTGCGTAGTAGGGAATATTTTTATGGAGGCCTTCAAGGATAACGTTCTAATGTCCCCTATATTAAAATTGAAATTTTTATTTGGCCTGATAACCAGGAAAATACTACTGGCCTACCTAAACCAGCAAAATATTAAGTTTTCAATAGAAATTGTATAAAATGGCGCGATTGTTTTATTAGATATACCTGTTCAAATGAAACATTGTAGAAGTTTTATTTTAAAAGATAGAACAAGTTGTTAAATACAAAAATTTTAAGGGTTTATCTAAATTGCCAGGATTGTCAAAAATATAAACAAATTACAATTTTACAGTGAGCCCCAACTTTGTTGTATTGAACAGAACACACCTCGTTTTTAGAAGCAACTGAAAAAAATTGACAAAAATTCGGCCATAAGACACAATATATTCATTTGTGTAGATATAATGTCCTTTCGCTTTATAAGGTTTTCTTAATTTTGTTTTCAAAGATAAAGATAAGTAACCTGGTATATTTATAATCAGCAAGAAGAAGCCCATTTAATGAAACGTTATTATTCAGGTTGTTCTTTAAAAAAATGCACTAAAAAGTGAAACATTTGACATCAAAACATATAAATATATTTTTGTGATTAAGTAATTAAGAATAAGTTGGGCGCAGATAGACAAAGTAAAATTTGCATATTTGAATGAAATATTGTTTTGAATGTTGTATGAATTAAGTGCATTTTTTGAAGGCGGTTTTATATTCTTTTTATAGAACTTTTAATAACAAACCTATTGCTACATTACCTTTTTGACTAAATCTACAATTTCAACATCCTTGCGTCGCCTGCCAAGGCATTATTAATTTTAAATCTATTACTATAACAGTGATGATCTTTTTTTAATCGTTCGGTTTTCAGGCGTCTGAAATATTATTATTTTTTGAAATCTGCTACTATTTTAACAGCTATTGTACTACTAATATTCAAAAAATGTGGCAACACTGACATTATTTGTTGTTTGGGTTTTGAGGCAATCGCTTCTATTGATTTGGCTTTTATGGGGTCGCTGGGAAACATTGACGCCATTATTTTTTATAATCATATTTATTTCATCCTTTTTAGTTCTATTTATAGGAGTTCTATTGCAATTGCTAAAAGATGTACTAAATATTGTATAATATGTAACATACAAAAAATATATACTAATCTCCTGATAATGGTTAACGCAATACATTGTGTCCGTCGCTGGCGTAAACAATACAAATAGACGTCATTCCGCCATTTTTTTAATATGCGTGACCACTTCCTTGAAAAATTGATTCAAACTGGTGAAATCCCCGCAGAGTAATCGATGTATACAGGGTGTTTCAAAAAACATGGGCCATCGCTTAATGAGTCCAAAAATAAGGTGAAAAGTTCATATGTATATGGGCAGGTATACCCATATATATATAAACACAACAACACTAGAGATAACGGTTTTCGAGAAAGCGCCTTTGGTGCTAGGTGAAGTCCCCATTTAAATGCCCAGGGGACTCGGTAACCTGCTTCAATTTCGATTAATATTTCAATAATAGAGAAATAATCGCTACCATTTGTCCCCTAGGCATATAAGTAGTGACAACCTAAAGCCTAAGGGACTTGGTAATCTGTTTCAAAGTGAAAATTTGCAAATTTCTCTAAAACGGTCATCTCTTATGCAGGTATACCATTTTTGCTTAGAAGAGATGTAGGAATAAAGTTTATTTATAAAAAGTCACAGAAGTTCCCTGTCAAAAAATTAAGTGAAATTATAATAGTAGCAGCTGGTCTTCTGGTGCATTATAAAAACTAATAACAAATTATGATTTTGCACCTCAAAAAACCCCGGTCACCAAATTGTGTGCGCAAATATCGTTTCTCGTAAAAGTTATTTAAAAAAATTGCAAATAAAATTTCAACTTCAACACCTTGTATCTCAAAAACCAAACATTGGGGCAGCCATGTACCGGGTGGTCGAAATTGGTCTGTTTTAACAGAGAAAACCTATTTCCTGACTAGATAGAGCAAAACTGACTTAGGTGTCATGGGCTCGATTTCTGAGAAATGTTTAATGGCAAAAACCGCCTGCCGATATTTTCACTGCCAACTGAGATATAGGGCGTTTTTCAATTTTCGGCCATTTTGAAAATTGTCCATAACTTTTTTATTTTGCGGAATATTAACATTCTGCAAAGACATTCTAAAGGCACTTTTTTATGTGCAATCCAGTGGCGTACTCAGATTTTTTCTATAGTTGTCCGTTTTATCATAAATAGGCAAAACTTTTTTTTTTCAAATGGAAATCATAGTTGGCTATAAATTATAAAAAATGCTCGCGTTTAGCCCTTTTCAGTGATATAAAGTTGTAGGTACTTATTTTCAAAAATAACGAAAATATTAGGTGTTTTTGGTTTACATCGAAGTAGGCCTTGGAATAATGACGCGCGTTCAATATTTTGAATATATTGCTGTCAGATTACTGTAGTCTGGTGTAATTATTGCGTTTTGGTGTTATCTTTATAAAGTTGTGTTAAGTTGCTGACAAAATATGTTTGAGAATTATGAAAAGTATGATATGTTAAAATGTTACATATTATCTAACGAAGTTCCTGAAGCAGCTAGTGAATTATATTTTAATACATTTCCCGAGCGACGTCAACCGGATAACCGAATTTATCAAACATTAAAAAGTAATTTAGTAAATTACGGAAGTTTTAAAAAGTTAAGAACAAGACATTATGAACTAAAGGAAGAAAAGGAAATCCAGCAGCTAAATAAATTGGTGAGGTTTCATCCTGGCACCTCCTCTCGAACATTGGCTAATATAACGAATGTTTCAAAGACCACCGTTTTAAAAATTCAAAAAACATAAATTCAAACCGTACAGAACGAGAAGAGTTCATCAACTCCGTGAAGGGGACGCCGCTAGAAGATTGAGATTTTGTCAGTGGTATGAGCAAAAATTCATGGAGAATGAGAATTTTCCATTAAATATTATTTGGAGTGATGAATCCAGAGTAGATACTTCTGGTATATTTAATAGATATAATTCATATCACTGGTCCACTGAAAATCCACACGTAGTTGTGCAACAAGACCGGCAAGGTCGGTGTGGATTCAATATATGGGTGGCTTATTTTTACGATGGAAATTTAACTGCAGATGATTATGTAAATATTTTGCGCACATATATTGTCCCTTTGTTGGAAGACATACCTTTAGCTGATGCCAGAAATATCTACTATCAACAAGATGGTTGTCCCCCGCACAATGCAAGGATCACAACTGATCTTTTAAACTTCGAATTTCGAGAAAAAACGTGGGGCCCCATTTGGCCTGCTAGGTCCTGTGACTTAACTCCCTTAGATTTTTTTTTTGGGGAAGATTGAAGGACTTGATATTTAAAGGAAGAACCTTTCACACAAAAGAAGAATTGCAAGAGGCCACTAGGCAAGCTTTTGCATCTATTAGCCCAGTTGAACTAATAAATAGTTGCAACTCGGTACGCAAAAGATGCTTAGTTTGTATTCAACAGGGAGGGGCTCAATTTGAACAACTTCTCTAAATATATTTATCAGAAACCTATCTAACTAAATACCTAGATTTTCATAATTATTTTTTATTTTCACTTGTAGCTGTAAATAGTAGTTTAGTTTGTTAATTTTGTTCAACTTTGCTATGTAAACAAAAGAAAATAAAAAAAATTAATAATAAATAATTAAAATAACGTTAGCTAGTGTTATTTAAAGTTGTGTTTAAGTTGCTAACAAACTATAAATCTTAACAATACATAATTGAGATATTGTCATCACAAATCAAAGCCTACTTCGATGTAAACCAAAAACACCTAATATTTTCGTTATTTTTGAAAATAAGTACCTACAACTTTATATCACTGAAAAGGGCTAAACGCGAGCATTTTTTATAATTTATAGCCAACTATGATTTCCATTTGAAAAAAAAAAGTTTTGCCTATTTATGATAAAACGGACAACTATAGAAAAAATCTGAGTATGCCACTGGATTGCACATAAAAAAGTGCCTTTAGAATGTCTTTGCAGAATGTTAATATTCCGCAAAATATAAAAGTTATGGACAATTTTCAAAATGGCCGAAAATTGAAAAACGCCCTATATCTCAGTTGGCAGTGAAAATATCGGCAGGCGGTTTTTGCCATTAAACATTTCTCAGAAATCGAGCCCATGACACCTAAGTCAGTTTTGCTCTATCTAGTCAGGAAATAGGTTTTCTCTGTTAAAACAGACCAATTTCGACCACCCTGTACATATAAATTTTATGTCTTATTTCTGGACAAGAAATATCCCATTAAAAGTTAACGCTGAGTTTTTTATTTTCAAATTGTGATTTGCTACCTTTTTACCTTACTAGTCTTGGCAGTAAAACTTTAAAACTTTTGTATTTAACATTTTTTAATATAAAGTTTTTAGACCCTGTTCAAAATGTAAGCTGAAACTGGACATTAGCACATTAAGTGTATAGAAAACAACCACGGACACTTGAATAAAACCACCATGAGAAGTGCCACAAGCACCTGTACTAAACTCGAGCACACTAAAGAGTGTCCAGCAGGGACTAAACGTCGGTGCAGCTTATGTCGTGATTTCCAATCGAGCGGCGCATCAAGATACCTGGAGAGTATCTCCCGAAGGACGACATTTTCTCTTGAATTCATGTTTTATGTCTCTTATGCAATAACATCTTTGTCTGGAATGCTGGGATTTACGGGCAGAGCTCACCTTTATTGTTGCAAACATTAGTTTATTTTATCATGTCGGTTGGCAGTAAAAAGAATCTGAAGCATTAGATAAAATATAATCTAGATATTTGAGACATAAAGCGATCCCAGCAGTGCCTACTTGAATAATTTGACTATCTCGGCTCACCCCTAGCTTTTTTCTTTGCCAACCTAATAGAATAAAATTTTAGTTGGTAAAATAGGACATAATTTGGAATTTTAATATAACTGCGTTGCCATATCTTTTACTATTTTCGTTTTTTAATCTAATCTTTTTTAATAGGACTCCTTATATTTGTTTGCTTATTTTGATTCATTATGACGGTTTAAGTTCAATTATTTGTCAGACCACATAGTTTGGACTGAAAGGCATTACTTGGCCTTATCTATCAATTTTTCTAAAAAATTCATTACATTGTGTAGTATCAAATTTCGCGGAAAATTGTATCTTTTTGGCCAGCCCGACTAGACACCCTCGTCTCGTTATAAAACAAATGATTATTTCTAAGAAATATATTTAAGTGATATTTGGAAGGGTACAGAAAATTTTTAGTGAAGAGGAAAATATTTTTGTTTCAGGCTATGTAAATTAATCGTTGCTAAGTCACAGTACTCTAAAATGTAAGTAGTTCTGCTTGTTACAAAAATTTCAGGAAATTGTGCTTAGACCGTTATAAGGAATCAACATATTCACATATTTCATTTAAAAATAATAGCAGGAATTCGGAAATAAAAGTTTAGCCAACGTTGTTATGATACAAATATAAAAAAGTTAACTAACCAAAATCTTATTTTAATCGTTTGGCGCAAGAAAAAATTATAAGGGGAGCCATTTATTTTTAAGCTAAAGCTCTCAGACTACATAATTACTGGTTGTTTATTTATATTATAATTTGTACGTACAAAAATATAGTATAATAAATTACTTCAGCCGCTGCCGCGCGGCTGACAACACTCGAGTGAGGTGAATAATTCCGATATTGTATTTTTGAGTTCAAGTTTCAAGTTACGTTTTTTTATATAAAATGTTTTATTCGTTCTTATTATGTGCGAATTTTGCCGCTACTATACCCAAAAAGATCTGTATACGTGTATATCTACTAATCTAATGTCCTTAACGTAAAGCGTAAAGTGAATCGGCCAATAGCCCTTAAGTTCGAGCTTCCTAAACAAGCAGACAGTTGATATTTAGTTTTATTGTGCTATATTAATCATTATAAAAAATATCATTAGAATTAAATTTCGTAACTAATTTAAGACTTAAAAGTTGAGATATATATACTTTATTAAAATACTACTAAAAATATTTACAAAGTGCAAAATAAAAAATATACACAAAGTATAAACTCAGTGAATTCCGGACAAAAGTATTTGTAGTTAACATTAACACATTTGTTCTGTTTTGTGGAGTTTTCTATTTTTGATTGTCGCTTCAGGGACGAGGCTAATGTTTTTTCGACCAATACTTATCAGAGATTAAAGAATTAGCTAGTGAGATTAAAACAACAACGGGAGACTATGTAAGGATAAACAACGCTAATGAGTATCGAAGGCAAATAGGTAATCCAACTTTTAATTTCCATAAGAGATTCTTGATTTTGACTGACAAGTCGTTGAGTCCAGGGGAAGAACAAATATTAAGCTATATATATAACCTTAAGTACAATTTTCCAAATAATATTTCTATTAAAGACAAAGAAACTTTGGGCATAGAGGCTGAAAATATTATTCAAACTACCAACATAAACAACAAAAACATTTTAAGGGCAAAAATAATAACTTTTTAAATTCTAATAATGAGGTTAACAATAAAAACAAAAAATTTAATAAAGCTAACCTTAACAGTTTGAAAGCAAAAATAAAAGATAATGATCTTTTGATTACTAAGGCTGATAAAGGCTCCAGTCTTGTTATAACGAAAATGTCTGATTACATTGAAAAAGTATTAGAGTTCTTAAATACCGACGAATTTTAATCTTTGTCAAGGGATCCAACTAATTCCTTTTTTAATAAAGTGAAACAAGTTCTGGATAAGACTCTTGTCACGCTTGAATATTTTAACATAACAAGAGAAAAGCTTTATCCAATGAACTTCACAACACCACTGTTTAATGGTTTTCCAAAAATTCACAAGAAGGGTACTCCAATTAGACTAGTGGTTTCTTTCATAAAATCGCCTTGTTACCAACTTTCTTCTTGGCTAAATACTATCCTAAGAAACATCATTGAGTTTGAGAGTGAATATTCCACCAAAAATTCCATAGATTTTGCCAACTACTTAAAAAATATATCCTAACCACCAAATGCTAGACTCTTTAGATGTTAAAAACCTTTTTCCTAGCATTCCCCCAATTAAATGCATTGATTTAACTGAAAAATTATTAAGAAACAAAAACTTTTCGGCTGTCTTAATATCTGATCTCATTCTTCCGCTAAAAACTCTGCTAGAACCAAACACGGGTTTGGGCAATTGATTCTTGCCTTTTTTATGAACAACTTAGAAAAGAAAATAATGTATAGCTCATTTTCAGAACATCTGGTAAGCTATGAAAGGTACGTGGATGATATTTGTATTGTCTGGAAAGGTAGTGAACAAGATTTGTTAAAATTTTTAGAATTTATCAATTCTTTGCACGAAAAAATATCCCTCACTATGGAGAGTGAATCTGATGGCAAACTTCCTTTTTTAGACCTTCTTTTAATTAGAAATGATAAGAAAATTAGTTTTGAGGTATATAGAAAACCCTCCTGTACTAATAATATCATTCAGTTTAAATCTAACTCGCCTTTTTCTAACAAATTTGCAGCTTTTAATTCGCTCTTGTACAGACTTTTTAAATTATCACTATCCCAAGCTGCTTTTACTAAAGAATTAAATATAATAAGAAAAATAGCCTAAAACAATGGTTTCCCAATGAAAACATTAAACAAACTTTTTTATAAATTTATGAACAAATACGAACTCTCTTATAACTTAATACATAATAATCTAATTATTACAAATAAATTCGGAGTTTTAACATATTATATCTCTACATTCAGCTAAATTTTAAATTAAAAGTCGTTTAATATCTGCATATAATTTAAAACAAACAATACTTTAAAACAACATATAGTTAGAATAAAAGATAAAAAGGATAGTCTTGAGAAATCTGAAGTTTATTCCCTTCAGTGTGGAGAGTATTCTGCTGTTTATGTGGGACAATCAGGTAGGAAAATTTCGACTAGGATCCAGGAATACCTCAGCTTGGTTACAAAACATCAAAATACAGATATTTCTAATACGAAATCTGCCTTTTCGAATTATTTCTTATCCTCAAAACATCGTTTTTCTATATCTGAAAATGTAATTATAATTCACGAATGTGATATAGGTAAGAAGTTGGATCTTTTGGAAAAGATAGAAATAGAAAAAGCTAAAAAGAGCCCCATCTTTACCTGAGTTAATGAAATGTTTAATTTTGAGCCTCATTTGATTTTTAACAATATTTCAAAAGAATAACTGTATATTTCAGTCTTCCGGTTCGTCTCGTCGAATGCAGACCTGTGTGTTGTTAACATAAGTGGTGCCACGTGTTCGGTTTTGCTGCTTTATTTCGGGGGGAAACGAGAGACTCAACCGCTCAGTGTGGAAACTAACGACCCCGCTAGAAAGGGAGCATACGCTGTGAACGTGTAAGGCCTAGTTGTTCCTGCATTCTATCCCGTTCGTCTGCCGCAGTTCTACATAGAATATTAGCGTAACGGCCGCTACGTGGCGGGAGTGGGAGGGGTAAGGGGATAGCTTGAAAGAAAAGGTTATCTCGTGAAACCAGTAGTACTCTCAAGGGGCATCTAGTGGAAGCCAAGATGCATTAGAAAGTTTTTAAATAAAGTCAAATTTAAAGATTTTGAAATACACGGGGTGACCGGGAGCTCAGAGCTCGCCATCCGGACATCCCACCGATAACGTCCCCAAACCGGAATAAAGTGTATCTCGCTCCGAGGGTCGCCGGATAAAGCGTGTAAGCTCTGGACGGGGAGCAATCTGGCAAGTTGCGAAGTGCAGTGCCAAAAACATATATTGGAATTGGAATTGGAACTGTATATTCATATTTTGTATAACCTTCAAGTTTTTTCTGTCATTTTCACTAATTCTTCTTCTTTTTATTAATGTAGCATTGTACTTTACTACAGTTAGTCAAGTTCGTCCTGAAAAATCTCTTCTTTTTTTCGTTTTGACCTATCGCCTATTAAAAAAAAATTACATCGATGTCTCTGATTGGTCAATCAAGCGTAGCCTTGTTTCGTATTTCATTGTTTCTTTGTTTGGTTATGTTTGTTTTATGTACTTTGTAAAATGTGTATTGTTTATGGTAAAGTTATATATTCTTCAATTGCATTTTCGTTGAAATGTATATATATATATATATATATATATATATATATATATATATATATATATATATATTAGGTCTGATGATGCCCGTTAGGACGCAACATTTAACCTATTCCTAATTTAACTTATTTTTGGCTGAGACATAGACTTTGTACATATTTTTCATTTTGTTCTTATGAACACTTTCTTCACATTACAAAGAAGATAACAGCCAAGTATTTGTATAAATTTTTATAACAGATATCCGGTATATCTTAAAATTACGTTTAAAATATCACCCATTTTATAATAAATCGAAGAACTCAATCATAAATGTCGAAACCGTTAGTACATGCCAAGAGCATAAGAGCTCTTATATTTTAAACATATGTACAGCTTTTATTTAAGGGCTTCATTTCTAAAAAAAGTTAGTGGATTTGTCAATGGGGCTAATCTACTAGTATTTTTAATAACTCCTACCCGAAAATCAGAACTGACCAGCTGCCATTATTGCTAGAATTTAAGAGGTGATTTGCGTGTATTTCAAATATACAGGATATACAATATACGTAAGCTAAACTACAAAGTCTTAACCATCTGTTATGCTACAAAGAGACTATCATTTTTAAACATTAACACCCGTACTCACTAAAGAGTTTTAAATTTAGACCAGGTCTAACTTGACAGTTAGAGGTTTGATATAACATTTTTTAACAAATAATTTTTCTAAATTTCACAATTACCAAATGACTTAAGCGAAACATAATTGACAAACTAATGGCTGGTTGCAGAAGGCAAAATTAAAGTTTAGAATGTTTAACGGAATTGCAAATTTGACAGCGGGTTCCTAGATCTCTGTAAGCAGCTTAGCAAATCCAAAAGCTTGGTTAAATATTCTAAACAGCAATTGATTTTTGTGCAACCGGGGGGAGTTTTAAGTACGAAAAAATAAAAACGTTAAGAGACGGCATTACCTTCATACATATTGTTCATTGAAAACAATTTCTCTGTAGTTTTTCTTAAAAGCAACACAGCATAAAAATTTTATTTCCTCCGGAAACCAATTTTAAATAAATTAGCAAATATCTGGTCAAACCTACGAAAACCAAAAGCAAACCAACAACAAAAGTTTTGTACTTTCGGATTCGCTTTCTGTATTTCGCGCCCAAATATGAAATCATAAACGGTATTTAAAAAATGACAAAACATGCCCTCACAGTTTTTTGTACGATTTAATCTGCTGTTCTTAAAACAGAACATTTAACTCGCCACCTTAAGGGTAGTTTTTTCTAAGATAATTTATAAAAAGTGTGCCACGGTCGTTATTTATTAACTATAACTTTATTTGTATTCTTGTGTCCTGATCGATCAAAACTAGAAACTAGAGGTCGCCACCACCCATCAAAATATCACGTAGCCGACCATTTTTTCTTAATTAAGCTACTTAAGAATCATTAGTAAAACAAAATCTTATTCTTTATCTGTGAAGCAAATTAAGACATTTGTTTAAATTGTCTAGTTAATTTAGTTTGTAAAACACACGTGAAAATTGTGTCTCTAACACTGTGATTTTGTCAGATAAATCCGCTGTTAAAAAGTTAAATTGTAGAATTTGATCGAAATGTTATATTGCACAAACATTTAATTCAAGGCAACCATTTATTTGATAAGAATTTTGTAACTTTACATGTAGAACGCAAGAGCAAAAAATTAAATTTGCTAGGAAGCATAAAAATAACAAACAGTATAAAAATAACTACACATTATTAAACGATCAGCTGGAACATTTGTCTCGCACTGTGTTTTAAAAATGTTTATCTGATGAAGCCACAATGTTGGGAAACAATGGGTATCTTTGGCCAGTAAAATATTTGGGAAAAAGTTTTTTATACAGCAAAGCGATTACACACTGGAGGTTCTTTGTTCGCAGTAGTTATCGCTGAGCGTTGTTGTCTAGATACAAGAGTCAGCCAATTGTTTTTAGAATTAACCAACCCAGGGTTGCGATGTGAAGCTTTCCTAGAAAGTTTTTCATTTTCTATCCGCCAAAGAGGATATTTGGTAGATGGTTTTTCGACTTTTCGGCACATACCCAGATACTAACGACCGATAGTAATGACTGATAGCTAAACAAGCGAAAATTCTAAAGTATCAATAAGCACAGAAAAAGGAAAAGCAATAGGTAAAACATCTTCTGTGGACCACCTCAAAATTATATTATTGCAACCAAAAACTCAGATACGAAATTCTACGAATAGGCTCCTTAATGAAGCATAGCCATTTTAAGCTGTAATGGTCAGTGATGACCGCAGATTTTGTAGCTTCGAGGTACGGCCACATTTTTTCAATTGCAAACAATACAACAAGGCACTTTTGATTTCGTCAGAGAATAGCTGAGGTAATAAATTACGTATTCCTCGTTGTTTATAGACTGTGAGAGTAACGCTCCAGGGCCGTAATCACAGGCATCACGTTTCACAGTGAAATGATTATTAAAATTAGGACAAGACAATACAGGAGCCTTTATAAGATTCTCCTGAATTGAACTGAAGGCTTCGTCACATTTCGCATCCCAGACAAATTTTGCGTTTTTCCGAGTCAAGGCCGTAAGTGGGGAAATAACTGTTGAAAACTTAGGTACGAAACGCCTATAACACGAGGCCATGTAAACATTACGCCTAAGCTTAGTGGCGTTTTTTGAAATTGGAATACGGAGACTTTTTCAGGTTCAACCAATAGTCTAGATATATTTACAACATGACCAAGGTATTTCAGCATTACTTTATAGAATTAACATTCATTTCGATGTGAAACCGACACGCTTAATACATTATCTCACGAGGAGTTTCAATATTCTTATGCAAAGGGCGTTTTTTTAATTGAAATAACCCTCAAGAGAGAACCGTAAAAGCAGTAAGCGAGCGAGAAATTAGTTTATCTAAAGTGAAGCTTATGTAACGTAGGGAATAACTGTCTCTAATAGTGCTTTAATTCAATAAACGGTAGTCTGCGCAAAACCACCATTAACCTGATTTTTTCCTGATCATCACGAATAGTGGGGACTTCGAAGGTTTGATAATACCATCGGCTAACATTTTGTCGATTTCTGTGTCGACATTTTTCTGTTAAGCAGGTGATAATGGATAATAACATTGCTTGATCAGAAGTGAGTCACTTTTAATAACTAATTTTACAAGAGAGTTTCAACCAAGCTTATCACCCATAGTAGAAAAAATGTCAGTAATAAGTTGGTCAACGGTATATCGCGTATGGGAAGAAAATTGTCGACTGACTGGATTGGACAGGAGACACAAATCAGAACTATAAGATAACTCACACAGATCCGGAACTATTTTCGTTTTATCCCAGAAGTTCACTGCCAAAATTTGACTGAGGCAAAAAAGGTACAACAAGTGCTTCTAACAATATTATATGGCCTTGGAGATAGAGGGGGACTTCAACAGTTCCTAAATCTTGTTTGCCACTGAGCAGTCAAATCTTCCATATGTGTTTAGTTTCACAATATGACTCGAGAGTCTTTCAACTATAAGAACTAAATATAGTTCTAGTTGAACCAGTATCTAAGAGTGCTAATACAGTTCTTCTATAAATAGAAGTTTCCAAGAAAGGTCTTCTATCATCTTTGGTATGGGCAAAAATATAGTTTAGAAGAATCTTGTTTCAAGTGGCCTCTGAATTAAAGTACTAAGGAAGGAAGAAAGTCATGTGCATCCCTCCCTACTCTTTTGAACACTTATAGCAGTTACGACTTATGACGTTCTTCATGACACATTTGTAGCAGAATTTCTGTCGTGATTTGCGAAATTGGTGACGTGTCTCTCAACAATTCCAGTAGATTGGGGTAGTCGTTGAAAGAGCAGCTAAATCAATCGATGTGTCTATACAGAGCTCCTCGATAAGCTCTAGGTCTGATAGAGGATCCTGAATTAATGGTAAATCGTTAGTTGAAATGAAAGGAAAAGAGTGACCATCCTGGGACAAATATTGATTTCACTTGATCTGATTTGCCCGAAGGTATCTTGGGGATGTCGGTGACTATCGAGATACGGCCGAAGGATTGTTGTTGCGTAAGATGAAACTTATGATTAGTAGGTAAGCAAAAACCCCCTGTATCATTATTACCATAATACAATTATGATGGTGGAAGAAGAAGGCGTCTATGTGGAGTGTGTTTCTCTTCAGATTTCACTCGACGCATATCTGGCAAAGTATGGCCAGCAGAAGTTATTATCGGGTTTTGAAGACAAAAGCTCTCATGCGCATGCGTTGATTTGTGGTGTCCTTATGTAGTCGGATTTTGGATTCTATCAATATCATGCTGTGTAGATGCCTCGCCAACAACAACGAAATCATAGGTCAATTGCTGCAAAAGTAAGGGAGAATTTCCCATACGTTGATTCTTCTAAAACAAAAAAAACTAACAGAACCAAGCCTTAAAAGCAAAAGAAAAATTAAGAAAAAAATCAGAACAGCTTAATCGACATTATATAAACGAAAAAAAAATCTGAAATTTTAATATGTACCTAGTATTAGTAAACCAATTAAAACCAAATGGATTAAGATAATTAATATCAGCAGTATTTGTTCAATATATTCGCTTTAGTGTTAATCCGTTATTCTTGTTTTCTTCCTGTCATCCCCTGTATATTTTGTACTATGTCCCTATAGCGAATTAAAAAATATATTTATAGTAACTATCTTTTTCTAACCTATCAATGATTCAATAAAAACTTTTTTTTGATACCCTGTATGTACAGTGCAACCCTTGCTCTGGTTAATAACCGTAGGGTGCAAGATTGCTACGCTTTTTTTTTAAATAATAAAATAGGAAATATTTTATTAATTTACTGAAATTAAAAAAAAAACTTGCAAAGGTAATTAAAAAAAAATTCAAAAGTATCAAGAGACAAGCTCGTGGTCAACAGAGCGTGCAATATCAATGCCTTAAGCTCGTTTGTCCCAGGGAGTGGTCGTGGGAAAAAAACTAAAAGTAAAAAAGGTGAGCGTCACCAATTTATTACGGCCTAAATTGGAAAGCCCCTAGATGTGTTCGGCACTCATGTTCCTGATACTTTCATAAAATAAAAAAAAAATGTAATTTAAAATTAAGAAGTTATTAAAAAAAAATCTGAAAAAGAAGAGAACATGTGAGCTAAATAAAACACATTAAATAAAAACAATAAAATCTATTTACTAAAGTTGGTTTTTTTAAAATGCCTGTACAAAAAAAAACAAAGAAAAAAATACACTAACATGAAATAACAAAGTTCACCAATTGTCCCGGGATACGTCATTGCAACCGGGGGAAGGTGTATCAGTAGACAGGATCCTAGTAGAGTTATAGGGCGGAACGTTACTCGTTTACGTCAAAAAGCCCCGTACTAAGGCCCTATTCAATAGGGTTTAGTTCGCCCCGGACAGGAAGACTTCTTCAGAACGTGGCAGGAAAATGGCGGCCTGGTCGAACTTCAGGTCCAAAAATCCTCTCTCAGAGAGATTACTTGGAGGTTACAAAATACAATAAAATTCACAAATAAAAAACCCCAAGTAAATTTTTACGAAGCTGAGGAGAAATCCCACTAACGGATTTCCAAGAAAAACTTGGATTTTATTTTACCCAGTTCGCGATGAAGACTTTTTGATGTTACAGGACACCAGAAAAGTGAAAAAGTAGTTCCCTCCTGGAACCAGCTCCGTTGTACCTTCTAGAATTTACTCAACTCGGATGCCGAACTATCATTGGTTAGATTGCCCCAGGTGACATCAATGTTGTCAAGAGGAACTCGGAAAGATTTAAAATAAGGATTGCAGGGCAGAAAAAACGATCACTGATTGGTTTAAAATTGAAAACGGCAACCACCTGAGAATAAACTTGGCAACAGTTGGGATCTTAGCATGCGCTTGCAGAATGAGGGCATATCGGATGCAACGAGTGACAGCGCATAGGAAGTAACACGTCCCATAACCCTTAATTATAATGTGAACTAGGCAAAACGAATAGTAAACAAACATCTATCTTCCAGCTTCCAAAACTTAGATAATTAGAATCATAGTTATTAAGGCTATCCGAAAAATCAACTTACAACTAAAACAGAGAACAAAGCTGTGGGGAATTAATTTCAAATGGGGAAGTGGAAAAACTCTGACAACAAAAAGGTACCTAGGCTTGATTTAAATTAGATTTTCACAACAATACAATATAAATAAATTTGTTATTTTACCATTAAAAGAGATTTAATCATAATGAAATATTTTAGGCAATTCCCAGAAGACAGAAAATGGTCGAGTAATAATTCAGGATATAAAAGGGTCTAAATACTCATGCAATCAGTCAGAAGAAAATGATTGAAAAAGGAAATATTTAAGGGAGTAATTTGGTTTTCCAAACACTACACACAACCAATTTAGTTATACCAATATGCAACTGCTACCATGAATGAATCCATGAAAGAAAAAAAAGAGTTATGAATATTGATTTTAAATCCAGTAATTTTATGTGTTTATAGGCCAAAGTTAAGTGAAAGAATTTGTACTAATATTGCCCCTATGTGTTAAATATCCAGGGCTAAAAGGGAAAACAATTAACATAGGGTAAATTTAAAATAAAGTAACAAACATGTATTGGCCTAAAAACATTCTTATACAGTGTGTATCAGCCAAATGGAATAAATTCGATAATAAATAAATGGGGGCGTGTTCGGAAAAACGCTTGGACCCGTCGATTGGTATTTTTAGTTGCTCATTTTCTCCAATAAAAACTTTTTATACAGGGTGTGTCCTGTAACAGTGGTCAATGCCAACTTTCTTATTTCAAATGCAACACCCCGGATATTATTTAATTTTTGGATTCTTTAGGAGATTCTAAACATATTTTATGTTCAATATCCTATACCTATCTTCAACTATTTCGGCAATATTAAGTGTTTTAAAATTTATTGCAAAAATTAAGATTAAAAAAATTAAATTATTTATTTCTTCATAATGTATAAACAAAAGTAAAAAGTTAATTTAGGAACTGTTGAATATGCTCGCCGCGAACGTCTTGGCAAATTCCTAATCTTAAATAGAAATTTCTTCTAACGTTATTTAACATCTCAGGCGTGACCGATCTAATCGCAAGCGTTATTCGTCTTCTTAAGTCAGCTAAGTCGAGGGGTTTAGTTTTGTATACAACATTTTTAATATGTCCCCATAAGAAAAAGTCTAATGGCGTCAGATCAGGGGATCGCGCAGGCCATTCTATCGATCCTCGTCTCCCTATCCACCGATTTGGAAATATTCCGTTGAGGTACTGCCGGACATTAATTTGGTAATGGGGCGGTGCTCCATCTTGCTGAAACCATATCATATTCGCTGGAACTTGTAGGTTTGCTGGATCGGGATACAAATTTGTCAAAGTTGGCACGACATTATTTTGGAGCAGTGCTAAATAATTATCGCCATTCAAATTGCCGTCAATGAAAAAGGGGCCTATGATATGATCCCTAACAATTCCTGCCCAAACACTAACCTTTTCAGAATATTGAGTATGTTCTTCGCTGATCCAGTGAGGATTTTCCCTAGACCAATAGCGGCAATTTTGACGATTTACATGACCGTGAAGTGTAAAGGTGCACTCATCCGAAAACAAAACATGTTCTAATTGAATAACATTGTTATCTAACATAGCCATCATTTGTTCACAAAAATAAGTTCTCCTATCATAATCGTCTTCCATGAGCTCCTGAGTTGGTATCACTTTATAGGGATGCATTTTATTTTCTTTTAATGTTGGAATAATCGACGAATGGCTAATATCGAACATTGCGGCGGCTTGTCGACTAGAAATATGTGGGTTTTCCTCAAACTCAAGCATAATATCCAATTTAGTATCATCATTTATTGAATTGGCAGCTGCTTTTTTTATCTGCCTCACATGTCCAAGCTCGCGAAACTGCTTTTCTATTTTACTAATTGTCCCTTGGGATATATGCGGCAAATTTGGAAATTTTTCATGAAATAAGCGAGCAACTTCCACTTGTGTTCGTGTGTTATCTCCATAACCAATCATAACAAAACAAAACTTAAAAGTAAACAAAACTGGCTCTTTTGTTCCATATCAATAAAAAGGAACGCTAAAATGGTTTTTGCTTACATTCTTAATATGAAGACCTAAATGGTAAATAAGTATTGAGTGTGTTGTAGCGAATTTTTGTAATCAAATAAATAGTTCAGTAACCAGAGCCACTTTCATGAATAATAATAAATTCGAAATAAATAAAATAAAAATAAATTTGAAAACACTTAATATTGCCGAAATAGTTGAAGATAGGTATAGGACATTGAACATAAAATATGTTTAGAATCTCCTAAAGAATCCAAAAATTAAATAATATCCGGGGTGTTGCATTTGAAATAAGAAAGTTGGCATTGACCACTGTTACAGGACACACCCTGTATAAAAAGTTTTTATTGGAGAAAATAAGCAACTAAAAATACCAATCGACGGGTCCAAGCGTTTTTCCGAACACGCCCTCATTTATTTATTATCGAATTTATTCCATTTGGCTGATACACACTGTATATATCTAAAATAGGAATATTTATCAAAGTAACGGTGTATCATAAACATAAATTCCTATATAAGTATTAATACAAAATATAGACCTTACATGCAAAAAAAACTCAGTGCATTAAGGCCAGTATTTATTATTTATAGCAACAGAAAAGAAATGTTTGGACACAAAAATAGAGGTTTGAAGTCGAAAATGCAGCATCCTGACAAGATTATTGAAAGACCAAAACTTGCATAAAGGAGGCAAAACAGTTTCAAGACTGCTAAAATTAAATTCTTATTTACTCTGTAATATTAAGAAATAAATGTCTTTAGATGTTATTTGGGTTTCGTTTTTTAAATAATTATAGTTTTAATTAATGAATGATATTGTATGAATCTAGGCATCGCCATTCAAGTAACAACGTTTGAACTTGCAGTATAACGTTTCTTTAGAACGCGGTGGTGAACTACTCTAGTTTAAGAATACCGATAGTTATTGATAATAGGTGACGCTATACATACCGATTAATTATTATAATATAATCCGGTATAACAAATGAAATCTTCGCTAGAGATATGGGTAATCTAACTAAATTATAAAACCAATATATAATTTAAATAAAGCGCACATATCAATTATTAAAAATTAACACTAAAAGAGTTCATTATAAATGTTAAACTTAAGATTAAACTATATAACAAAATTAGAGTGTTACAAATTACTTTATTATATAAGCTATCAAGTTAGAAAAGCTTCAAATGGCCGAGAGAGGGAAAACCCAAAGTGAATACAAGAAAGAAAGGAAAGAAAAAAAAACTTCTTTTCAGAACTCTAATTGAAACAGAAATAAAAAAAATCAAGCGCAGGGGCGCCTCAAACAACAAGTCACACTCATACTGTGTAAGCACAAATAAATCAATCAGCGGAGAAAACCACGAGAAAGCCAACTAAGCTAAGACTATAAAGATACTAAATCAATGTCAAAGTAAGGTTGACAATCACTTAAGAAAGCCAACCAAACCAAGGTAATCACAATATGATCAAAATAAGTTACAATCATGAGGTGCACACTTGCGTAAGCACAAACAAATCAAAACCCAAGCAATATGGCTATTCACTAAGAAAACCGACCAAACCGCGGCCATAACTTAGAAAAATCAAACAATACGAAAGTAAGGATAGTTATTAACTAAGAAAACCGACCAAACCGCGGCAATAAAGGTAGGTTAATCACTATCAAAACATCAGATATAAATATAAAAGGTAAGATAATAATAAAGGTAAGATAATAAACCACAATAATACAAGGTAAAAGTGTAACAGGTAAGTAGTTCATTCATTAAGAGTGTGACTCGTCATCGTCAATGATGTTTTGACGGAAAACCGGAGCTTTTTAAGTGTGGACAGTTGGTGGACTTTTACCACCGGCAGGTACCCGTCGCGACCAAATTCTTAAGGCCCAGACCGCAGGGCCGGGAAAGAGAAAGAAATGAATTTAATAAAGGTAACAAGCAAAATTCCAAATAGGCCCAAAGAAATCCATGTATACATGGTGATGGCCATTAAAGTCAAAACGGCCTAGAAGGAAATAAATAATCCAACAAAATATTAAAGACAACAAGGTAGGTAGAACTATTCAAAAATTCAACAATAAAGGTTGAGTAAGTTTGCCCAAAAATCAAAAAGAAACTAAATAGCAGTGAGCGGTACTCACTGCTATGGTAGAGGAATAGGCCTGGCATTACGAACAGACACGCCATCCAAAAAAGTCACAATCGGAAATAATATGTCAAGTCTGGGAAAATAGTCAAAATTGGTGAAATTTAAAAGAGTGACAGGTAATAGTGATCGAGTCTTACAATATAGAACAAGCTACAATGTCACTAACCCTATACTTAAAAATAAAGATAAGCAAAGTACTAAAGTTAATAATAAGTAATACGAAACAGTTGGTAATAAATTTTGTTTTCATCTTTTAAATTAGTTGGATGGACAGTCAGATTCAGATTCGATTGTATCATATGTACAAGTGCCAGTTTTTCTTTTAATAATAACAGGACCTACAAACTCGGGAGATAGTTTAGCGCTAAAATAATTGGCGGCGTCGGACAAACTCTTATTTTTACGCCAAACTTGTTGGCGAGAAGTACAACTAACAGGACGTCTACGTAAATTATAATGGTGTTTACCTTTGAGTCTAGAGGATTCAATTCTTTTGAGGATTGTTAGATATAATTGTTTAAAAGATGCAACTCATTTTCTAATGTAGTCCTGATTCTCTGTATCGGGTCTAGTAATACTATCTGAAAAATCTTGACCGAAAAGTTTGTGTTCCCTACCAAAATTAACTAAAAATGGAGTAAAACCTGTTGTTTCGTGACGCGAGGTACAAATAGCGCAAGCAATTGAAAATAAATTATCTTCCCAAGTTCGGTGGTTATTTTGTTGTACATAAGAACGAAGCATAGTTTTTATAACACGATTAACTCGCTCGCTGTGATCTGCTCTAGGATAATAAGAGGCGGTGTAACATATTTTAACTTTATATTTGTCACAAAGAGATTGAAATTCTTTAGATTTCATTTGAGTGCCGTTGTCGCAAGTCAGAAATTGAGGGGCTTCATAAACGAGGAAAATACGATCTTCAACAAATTTTACCATAGACTTCGCCGTAGCAGATCTGCAAGGAAAAAGTTCGACAAACTTGCTGAAATAGTCTGTCACCACTAAAATATGTGTATTGCCTTGTTTTGAACGAGGCAATGGCCCAATATAGTCAAGGCTGATGGATTGCCAAGGTTCTTTGATTTCAGGACGATTACTCATTAAACCTGCAGGAGGTTTTTGTTCTAAGTAGTTATAATAGGGGAGCGCCTCCTCCTCCTCCTCTTCCTCTCTCTCATGTTCCTCATTCTTAACTTCCTCCCCTTTTATTCTCATTCGCATCATATTTTTAATTTTTTCTCTTTGTTCTCCCACATTTGATTTTGCATTCTTAAGTCTTATAAATAGGTGCATCAAGATCATTTTAGTATGTTAAGGTACGAGTGACTGTTAAAAGAAAAAAATCTGTTGAATAAATCTATTAATAATAATATTAAAATAAAATGAGTGAATCAGTTGGAGAAAGAAATCGATCCATTCCGCTTCAGACAATTAGCCTCGAAGAAGTTATACCAGGAGTTCAAGAAGAAAATATACCATTAGTTCGAGAAGAAAATAATGGGATTGTTTTAAAAAATTTGAATAAAACTGAGAGTGAAGAGAAAAAAGTGTTTTGTGCTATTTGTTTTGAAATAATCGAATATTATGATTCATGTAGACCAAATACATGTTCCCACATTTTTTGTTTAAAATGTATTTTAAGATGGAATGATGAAAATGGTTGTTCTATAATGGTAAACAATTGTCCTGTATGTCGCACTAGATATTACTATTTGGTACAAATCTTCAAAGATGTAATTAGACATCATTTTGTTGTAATTTTAAAAAGAGGATAATATTTTTTTATAATTTGTGTTTGTGAAAACTCTGGTAACAAATAATTTTGTAAAAAAAAAGTAAATGTAAATATATATAATAATTGACACACATTTTTTCCTTTTCCTATATTGAAACGACAACAATGATCTAACAAGTTTTTTAATACATACTAATTTTCACGTTACATAACAAAACAATTGTTATGGGTTTACACAAAAAGTGCCACGCCCTAAAATGGCACCACTTTTGCAAATGGAAACTTAAATTTTCTTATGGGAATTTACATGTAAAAATGACGGTTTTGATTGTCGGACCGGCATAGCCTAATCTACTACTTTTTAATTATACTAATAATATTAATATAATTTGCATCAAGTAAGAGAAAACTCAATTGAATACAGAAACAAGCGTTAACAAAATGTTATATGAGTGCTTCTAGTGGCAGTTGACATAATCGACACTTTTTTACATATGATTAGCTATTTCATTTACAAATACAGTGTCAGATGTTAGAATAAAAAGAAGTATTTTGCATATAGCACTGAAAATATATAACCGCTTATAGTAACAGTTGACATTTTTTAAAATTAATATTGTTGACGTATTCTACTTATTATCTTTACAATTTATGTTTAAAATTAATATTTTTGACATTATCTACCCATTACGTTTATAACCTATATTTAAAATTAATACTGTTGAAATAATCTACACATCACCTTTACAAACTATGTTTATTATTAATATTTAACAACATAATCTTCTATCTCTTTTTTTCATTTTTATTGCAGTAAAAGCAAGCATGTTCAGGAATTAGTAGAAAAAGATGTATCCTACAAATAGCACAATGTAAATCAGAAGCACTAACAACATAAGCTCTTTTGTAGTGGCAGCTCACATGATCGGACTCCCCTCTCCGTAAATATCTCATGTGAATTGCACTACAAGGAAGGCAAATAGCAAATGTTCCTAGTCTTCGACTTTCAATTTTAGAGTAGCTTTGTATAACACATACATCTTTTTCTTCAAAATTATTAAATAATTCACTAGCCCTAAACTTGCTTACTTTTACGTCAGCCTCGGTTCCTAAATTTAGCAGTTGTCCATCCATGTCCACTCCTTCGTCAATTTCCTGATCATCTTCCTCCATCTCTTCTTCTTCCTCCTCAATATAATTAATGTCGATGTTAAACAAGAATGATCTTCTAACAAGCCTAGATGATTTGTCCAAAAATGAATGTTTATAAGTGAAGGAATCGCCTTCCAAGTTAATAAAAATTTCTTCTCTTTCTTTAATTTGAGCGGCGTTCTCCACATTATTTTCTTCAATTTGGTCAGCGTTTCCAATCATATTTTCTGCCATCGTTAGGAGCTTTAGATTTAGATAGATATATTTGATAAAAAACAATTTTGGTTATAGGTTATAAATAATATCGACAACTGATATTACAGCGAATGATACTGTATGATCGTCGAGTGGATGTTCTTAAGTATATATCCCATCGACCACCACTTTTACTACCTGCAATACTTAAGTTTTTTTTTTCTTTTTTCGCTGCCTCTTTCCCTGTCAGTTTCCTCGGGGGGGGGGGCAAGGGGCGAAAAGGGGGCTTCGCCCCCTCCCCGCTCCGCCAACCCCCCTTAACCCCCCCTCACCCTCACCTTATCTTCTTTCTCTCCCTTCCTTCTTTCCCTTTTTTATATGTTTCTCCTTTTTCCTTCCTTCTCCTTTTTCCTTCCTTCTCCTTTTTCCTTCCTTCTTCTTTTTCTTTCCTTCTCCTTTTTTCTTTTCTTCTTTTTTAATCTAACCTAACCTAACCTAACCTAACATAACCTAACTTAACCTGAAGAGGGTAGCCCGAAATTGGGGAACCGGGATTTGAGTCTCGGAAATTCAGGGGTCCGGGGGGGAAGGGGGGAGGGGGTAAGGTTGTTGATCGGCTTGGGAAAGTGGTTTTTAGAGATTGTCGTTCAACTTTAAGTAGGACACATGTGATTAACTTTTGCATATAAAATCGCCTCAGCGAAGAGACGAATGCAATTGATTTCTGCATTCACACTGTGCAGAGCTCGCGAGTTTTCTGGTGTTTACATTGTGTCTATTTGGTAAATTTTTATTTTTATTTCTAACATTTTTATTTGGCAAGATTTAATTCTTATATATATATTGGTGACATTTTTATGTACATTTGTGGCATTTTTATTTGTTATTACGATTTTTTTCATAATGGACAATTTTTTGGCATCGAGTAGCAAAATAATTGACAATGACTTTAACTTATACACATGTACTCAAATGCAAAATTTTGCAAACCAACAAAACAATGAAACAGAAGTATTTACAACTAGTCAACAACAAACTATTCAGGACTTGAATGAAATTATTTACAATAGCCAAGTTCAGAATAATGCCAACAAACACAACAACGAAAAATATTTATTTACAGCTACTCAACAACAAACTCTTTACGATCTTAATGACATTATTGACAACAAAACGGACTTAATTACAACAAAAACTAAACAAACTCTTAAAGAACTGAATGACATTGACGAAACTCAAAATTCTAGCTATGAGGATATTGTTTGTTTTCAAAAATCTAATCCAAATTATTTAACCTTAAAATCGCCAATTAATTCTCCGAGACCAATTTGCTCTCCCTTTTTGTTTAGTGAAAATTCTGATTCGGAAGAAGAACAAATTGATCAAAATTTAAGTTTGGCTATTTGTCCTACTAATTCACTATATGATATTGTAAATTCTGATTCGCAAGAAAAACAAATTGATCAAAATTTAAGTTCGGCTATATCTTCTATTAATTCACCATATGCTATTGTAAATTCTGATCCGCAAGAAAAACAAATTGATGCAAATTTAACTTCGGATATTTCTCCTAATAATTCATCAGTTGAACAAAATTCAATTTCGAAACCATCATTTATCATTAAAAAAAAATTTAAAATTAATAAAAAAAATAAAAAACAAATAGCAAACCTTAAGTGTCTGGGTTTCGCTATTCAAAATTTAACTAATTTGATCACAATTAAAAAGGGAGACGAAAGTACGGTGAATTATGTTAAACAGGCCTTTGACAAATTAGTTGACTCATTTGAAGAAATGGATTCATAAAGTCAATTAATTTCTATTGCTTTTTTCAAAATTTGACTATAACTAAATAAAAATGCACAATATTAATTTTATTATTATACAAAGAACTTCAAAAATGCAATTGCTTTTTTCAAAATTTGACTATAACTAAATAGAATTGCACAATATTAATTTTATTATTATTATTATGCAGAAAACTTCAGAAATGCATAAGTGTGTAACATGTAATAAAGTCTTTACTAGAAAGGATAATTTACTGCGACATATTAAAAAACATGTTAACGGAAATTCCACAAAACTCAACAGTTGGTTGAAAAAACCAAAGCTTGTTAAAGGTAAGAACATTTTATTTTTCATGTTATATTTTGTAAAATATTTTTTTCATAATTTATATAGATTCTACAAATATTGTAAAATATTGTAAAGAATGCAAGAAAAATATAAACTAAAGTCTATGGGGTGGACATCTTCGATCTAGTGTGCACAAGAACAATTCCAAAATAGGCTTGGAGGAAGGTGTTGAAATTATCAAGTCAGCATTCAGGGAACGAATAATATCTTATAGGATTTCCTCACACCAAAACTTCATAAATGTGAAAGAATATTTTCAACATTTGGAATACAAAATTGCACATCTAATAGATCAAGAACTGCAGAAACATAAATGTATCAAGCTAAATATGGAACTGTTCGGTTTCTATTTTAACCCCAGCAGCGACAGCTATGATGTCAAATCTTTTAATGCGCCGTTCCAAGTCATTTGCCAGGGATATCAGAAAAAAGAACTGTTAGAGCAAATCTGCACCATTATTGACCAGAAAGCTGACGAATTTGCAGAAAGAGATTCAGGTAAAGAATTTATTTTCGATTTTACAACAGCAACAAAAAAAGTAATTTTTTAATTTTTACGTTGCAGGATGGGCTTTGATGAATTTACTTCATTTGGAAATTAATGTTAACAAGCACAATCCGCTGAGAGCCTCATCTTTTATCGAACTTCCTCAAGAGATCAAGAGACGTCAAGCTGTGATCAACATTAGGAATGATGACAACTTTTGCTTCGCCTGGGCAGTTGTGTCTGCTCTTCATCAACCACGCGGATTAGATTTTGAAACTTCATCCTACCCACACCACTCTTCTGTTTTGGATATGTCAGGTATAGAATTTCCAATGTTGCTAAAGAACATTAAGATTTTTGAAGAAAAAAATAACATTTCTATTAATGTATATGGATTAGAAATTATAAATCCTAAAAAGGGGTATGAAGTAATTGGTCCACTTTGTTATTCATCGAATAAAAAAAATCAACATGTCAATTTATTGTTAATAAGTGATGATGATGAAAAAACTTTTCATTATTGCTATATTAAAGATTTATCAAAACTAGTTTCTGCACAAATTTCTAAACATCACGGAAAAAAATATATTTGCGATGGTTGTTTACAATATTTCCCTACAGAAAAAAATTTATTACAACACAATAGCTATGATTGTGATCATTTACGAATTAACCTACCTTCTAAAGAATTAATAAAAGATAAGTTTGGAAACTATTCATATGATAATATTTTGAAATTTGTAAATTATCATAAACAAATGAAAGTTCCTTTCGAGGTGTATGCAGATTTTGAATGCATTTTAAAGCCTTTAAATAATGACAATGTTGATAAAAATCCTAATACTTCATACACCTTAAAACAATATGAACATATTCCACATTCATTTGCCTATTACATTAAATGTTCCTTCGACGATAATTATTCTAAATTTGAAAAATATAGAGGTCAAAATTGTAATACATTATTTATAAATTCTTTAGAAAGAGATGTGTATAACATATAGAATAAATATTTATAGTCTCCTAAAAAAATGATCCCTTTGAACGAACTGGACAAAATTTATCATAACTATGAAAACGTTTGTCATATTTGTAATAAACCTCTTTTAAATGACAGGGTTGCAGATCATTGTCATATAACCGGTCTTTATAGAGGTCCAGCTCATTCACTCTGCAACATAAATTACAGAATACCTAACTTTATTCCAGTTATATTGCATAATTTGCGTAATTATGATTCTCATCTATTTCTTAAAAAATTATGCTTAAACAAAGAACAACTAACAGTTATCGCACAAAACAAGGAAAAATATATTTCATTTGAAAAGCTTATTCATGTGGATAACTATTTTGATAAAAAGACACAAAAGGCTAAGAAAAAAAATATATCATTAAGGTTTATTGATTCTTTTCAATTTCTATCCCATTCTTTATCAAAACTCTCTGAAGGCTTAAAAGATGAACAATGTAAGGAAATAAAAAAAATTTTCAATGATGAAGAAAGATTTAAACTTATTCTGCAAAAAGGTGTATTTCCTTACAGCTATATTGATGATTATTTAAAATTAGAAGAAACAACTTTACCTCAGAAAGACCAATTTTATAATACTTTAACGGATGAGCACATCAGTGATGCAGAATACCAAAGAGCTGTAAAGGTTTGGCAATTGTTTAAATGTGAATCTCTTGGTCAATACTCCGACGTTTACTTACTCTCTGATACTTTACTTTTTTGACAGATTTTTTGAAAATTTTAGAAGCACTTGTTTATCCACATATAAGCTCGATCCAGCTCATTTTTACACTTTTCCAGGTTTATGCTGGGAGGCGTGTTTGCGTTATACTGGAATAGAGTTAGAATTGTTAACTGATCCAGATATGATACACTTTTTCAAAAAAAGCGTTCGCGGTGGTGTGAGCTCTTGCATTTGTAGAAAATCTGAAGCTAATAACCCATTTCTTTTAAATTTTGATCCTTTAAAGCCAACTAAATACATAATTTATTATGATGCAACAAATTTGTATGGTTATGCAATGTCACAGCACATTCCAACGGGAGATTTTGTTTGGTGAACAGGAAATCAATGATTTAAATATTATGAATATTTCTAAAAAATCTAATAAGGGATATGTTTTAGAAGTTGATTTAGAATATCCTACAAGTCTACATTCCTATCATAACGATTTTCCGTTTTGTCCAGAAAACTTTAAACCGCCAAATTCTAAATGCATAAAATTAATACCCAATTTAAATGATAAATCAAAATATGTTATTCACTATCAATTATTAAAACAATGTTTGGAACATGGACTCAAGTTAACTAAAGTTCATAGAGTTTTACAGTTTTCTCAATCTGATTGGTTGAAAAAATATATAGACTTGAATTCAAGATTAAGAAGATTCAAAGAATGAATTTGATCGTAACACTTACAAGTTGGCAAATAATAGTATTTATGGCAAGACTAAGGAAAATGTTGATAGGAGAATTGACGTAAGACTTGTTACAGAGTGGGAAAAAAATAGAAGAAATGATGGTGCTGAGAATTGAATTGCAAAACCATATTTCAAGGACTTAACAATATTTTCTGAAAACTTGGTAGCTATTCAAATGCAAAAGATTCAAGTTACTTACAATAAACCAATATTGTAGGCTTCTCAATATTAGATATATCTAAAACTGTCATGTATGATTTCTTTTATAATTTTTTAAAACCTCTTTATCAGGAAAATATTTCACTTTTATACACCGATACCGATTCGTTCATTTTAGAAGTCACAACTCCAAATATTTATTCTGACATGATAAAAAATATTCACAAATTTGACACATCTAATTATGAATTTAATAATATTCATGAAATGCCTATTACAAAGTCAGTTATAGGAAAATTCAAAGATGAATATGCTGGTGATCCCATTACTGCTTTCTTTGGTACTGGAGCAAAAGTATATTGTATTAAAACGGAAAACAGTTTAACAAAAAAAGCAAAAGGTGTTAAAAAAAGTGCAATTAAAAAGCAGTTGGATTTTATTCATTATAAAGATGTTGTTGAAAATCATTCTAAAACCTTTTGTTCAATGTATGTTTTTCGATCTAGACAACATACAATTTTTACAGAGTTAATTAATAAATTGGCTTTGAGTTCCGAAGATGATAAGCGGTATAAAATTCCCTATAGTTTTAATACATTAGCTTGGGGACACCAAGATATTGCTTTGTATCAATGGAATGCAGAACATGAAGATTTAGATATATTTATGTAGATATTATAAGGTATTTAAATTTGTTGTTTTTGAAACCAAAGTTAGTCTTCATAAGTCTTTCACAAAATGTGCTTAGAAACTTTTGACAAAGAAATTGATAACAGTTATTTTAAAACATATGAAAAACGACTTTCCACTTTTAAAAAATGGAAAGGAAAATTGAGACCAGAAGTGTTAGCTGGAGCTGGCTTTTACTATACTTCAATCAATGATATTTGTAAATGTTTTTATTGTGGTATTGAAATTTTTGATTGGTTAAGTTATGATGATCCTATTGTGGTGCATAAGAAATTTGCTAGGAATTGTGATTTAAATAACTGTTTATGGAAAAATAGGAATCGAATAATTGTAACCATTCAAAATAAGTCTTCAAACTACACATTTTATATAGTATTATTAATATCCTTATTTATGAACTTTTACATATATTTAAATTAAGTATTTTATTGTTATTTTTTTACAACTGCTTTTGCTTTCGTGGTGAAAGTATCTGCTTAATGTTAATAAATTTGGAATATAATTATTAATTTGTTTTAATGACTATCAGTAGATCTCAATTTATTCTTCTTTATTTTATTTTCCAAAATGTTTTTTATGTTCATCATCCCCCTGGCGTAACACAGTGTGAAATATGTTTTTCTAATAAAACAGACGTCACTCTAAGTAAATATTGTAAATTTATGAAAATTGGATTAATTAACAATAGTACAATTAGTTGGATGGAACGAATAAATGGAAATGAAAATGCAAGTAAATTTTTTAAAATTTTGTATCATTATCCAAATCGATCTATTTTTGATACAAATTGGATAGAAAGGTTAGAGTTTAAAAATAATCAGTTACAAATTTTAACCCCCAACTGTACCAATTATTATGACGGATTCAAAAATTATTACTTTTCCATCATTAGTGTTACATTAAA